>CM076569.1:946870513-947196237 GCA_034641835.2 Pinus albicaulis
TTTGTAATCCTATTAGATATGATTAAAAATACACAATCATATGTAATGTAGGGTGATGACTTCGGAACAAAAACTACAGAGGAAGATAAAAATATCGCTTTCCGTTTTGGCTATCAAGTTGTAGTTGAACGTCGTAGAAGCTTGGGGCAGGTCCCAAGATCTAGAATGCCTGATAAGGTAAAACATTAACCTTTCAATATTTTTGTTTTCGTCCATAAATTTAATGTCTAACAACTTTGTTTAAATCAGGGGAGCAGCACTACCGACGAGGCAAATAACCCAGTTTTAGAGCCAGATGTAGATGATCCTCACATGCAAACTGATCATTGTAGTGGGGACCAGGCTGACAATGCTGCTATCAGTGAGGGTCATGACGGTAATTAATTTCCACTTATAATTTTTTCTAATTATACCTTGATGTTTGTCCTTATAACGTTTTTTGTTTAAATGACAGAGAATGTTTCCCTTGAGGATCTTACCACCAGAGAGGAAGACAGGGCAACAGTCTCAACGGCGACAACTGGTGCACCAGGTAAATAATCTCATTGAAATTTTTTTTATTAATATTACCGAACTAGTTCAATGATATTTAAAAACTGACAATTAAAATTTAATATTATCTGTTTTTGTAGGCGATGCCCCGTCACTGGATGAGACCAGACATCGTGACAACGCAACTAGGTCAGTGGCGACAACTGGTGCACCAGGTAAATAATCTCATTGCAAATTTTTTTATTAATATTACCGAAATAGTTCAATGATATTTAAAAACTGACAATTAAAATTTAATATTATCTGTTTTTGTAGGCGATGCCCCGTCACTGGATGAGACCAGACATCGTGACTACGCAACTAGGTCAGCGCCGACAACTGGTGCACCAGGTAAATAATGTCATTGCAATTTTTTTTTATTAATATTACCGAACTAGTTCAATGATATTTAAAAACTGGCAATTAAAATTTAATATTATCTGTTTTTGTAGGCGATGCCCCGTCACTGGATGAGCCCAGACATCGTGAATACACAACTAGGTCAGCAGTGCGGGTTGAAAGGCACGAAACAGGAGCAGAGCACGATGATATTGATGATGTAATTAGGAGCTTTAAAAATAGGAAAAAGAAAAAGAAAATTTGACAATGTAAAATATTGTATTATTATAAGACAAACGTTACCATACTTGGAACGTTTTTTTTGCGTTATATAAAAAACTCATTTATCATACTATTTTTATGTCAAGCATTAATTGCAATGTTTCCTTGCGTACTTTTTGTTGAATTGTTTTTTATTAGTTATTGAATATTTTTTTTTTATGCTCATGAAAGTAAAAAATGAAATATAGATTGGGTATTGGGGAATTGAGAGTGATGTGAGGGGGGGGGGAGGGGCCATAAGAGCTTCCACCTTCACGTGGTTGGCCTTGTTTAGTAGAGAATAATTTATTGGAGCGATTTAATCTTGGAGCAAACCTCCCTCGATCCAGTGTAGCAACAAAAAAGTCACTGTTGACTTAGTTGCTACTCTTTCGGATCGTGGGAGGCTTGTTCCAAGTTCATGCGACTCCAATAAATTGTTCTTGAAATGAAGAGGAGCTTATTCAGGTATGTTTTGACATTTTCAACATATGTTCTAACATTATCATAAGAATGCATCTTAGAGTAAAAAATACTACATCGATTACTTGTATTTATTGTATAGATAATGATGGATTTTGATTGACTTGGCAGTGCAGGTACAAATCCTCTTGCATCATGAGCAATACAACTTGTCAACCAGGGTCATGTCCAGGATATTTTTGCTTGTGCGCTTGACTAGGTTCGTAATGTCACATTTTGTAAGTTCCTTTACGGTTCATAATTCAATATTAAGCTTGTGCACGATTATTATCTAGGTTTTTTGTATGTGTTTTTTCATCTATTTGATTGTAAGCAACTATGCATGTTTCCTGTTGTTCACTATGATTTCTCCCATTACCACTCCCAGGATGAATCCGATTTTATTGTTACATAGGTTACTTTATTGTTACTATGATTTCTCCATTTACGATTTCATAGGTTACATCATGTAAAGTTGTCAATCTCAGGTTGGTGATGAGCTTTAGTTCTCGAGATTTGGGGCTTTTCTGATATTTTCTCCCTCATGTCATTCCTGCATCACCTCGTTGTTTGAGCATGCCAATTGTCTACCACTTGTACCAATTGGCACATGTCAATCTCTGAGTGGTGCCACATTTCACCTATTTTCGGTGAGAGTTTAGGGTTTCTCTAACATAGCTTCAGAAATCTGATTCAGTGCCTGCTTGAATATTGTCACATAATACTCATGGTTTGGATTGATGAGCATGTTTTGAATGGTTGGTTGATTCATAAGAACCACCCATATAGTCATCTTGAGATATTTCAGAAGTTTTCTCGGGTTTCCTTTTTCACCGTTTCTAGTGGGTGGGATGGTGTGGGGTGATCCATCAATATTGGTGCTCTTGTAGTAGGGAATTTGTTTTTGGGGATATAAAGGAGAATTTTATGTAGATATCCCATTGGATGCATTCATAGATGGGCACGAGAGGTCAAGAATTTAAATTAAAAATATGCAACCTCTAGCATGGCAACCTGAAGGCCGCGAGAGAGACTAGTTAAAGATTGTTTTGTGCTGGCCTTAATATAGTCGTGATTTCTTTCTATTATCTTAATGCAAATATATAGTCCGGTCTCATTAAAATGAGGATTGTGGTTGTATTTCTCTTTGGTTGTTTCTCTCTTAATGCTCCAGAAGTTGCCAAAAGTTGCGATAGTTGTTTAGTTTGCCTGTTACAACTTAAAAGTGGTTTTTAACAATGGGAGTCATGTTTTTTAAGGTTCATACTAATATGAAGATCTTGTAATTCTATATTCAACATAAGAGAAGATGGCCTCTGCTTTGGGCGGTATGACAACAATTGCCACATCTACCTCATTGGGTAACAATGGAAAGGGGAAGAAGTTGGGTGCAATGTTTGATAATTATGGCAGACAATTGTCTTCTCTTTCAGTTTTTTCACCCATTTCCTTTAATCGCTCAAGCAGAAGAGGGACTCTGAGATTACGCGACAGAGAGAAGGTAGTTAATACAAGAGCTATGGAAAAGGAGTTGTACTTCAACAAGGATGGCTCAGTGACAAAAAAATTACAGGTCAGAGAAAAAATTATGTTTAAAGGAAGGTCACATGCACGTGAAACTTCACTGCGGTGGATCTTTCCTTGTCCACTTATATTCGATTTTAATGTGTTATTTTAATTTTTCATGGAGGTTTGTTTTGGCATATGGTCTGGCATTCAATTGCACACTTACTAAAAGCATTGTCAATTTGTCTTGCAGGCGGTGTGAACAAACTTGCTGATCTTGTTGGAGTCACCCTTGGGGCGAAGGGCAAAATGTTGTCTTGGAGAGCAAGCATGGTTCTCCGAAAATAGTTAATGATGGTGTGACAGTAGCTAAGGAGGTAATTCGTAGATGTGTTCTATGGTTTTCTTTTTAACGTTGTATTAGTTCCCCCTCTTAAATGTCTTAGATTTGGTAGGCATAATTTGAAAACTCAAAGGTGAAAGGAAACATATTTGTTACCCAGTGGTCTACTTGGCCTATGGACTAGCCACATTAGAGTAATGCATAAAGCTTTTCACAACGATAAAAGGAAAGGGTTATGGCTGAGTCAAATTTTATTGTTATTGACAGTGTAATGAAATGTATCTCAATGCTATGGTTTTGGCCTTTTTATTGGTTGAATTAGAGGACCCAGTTGAAAATATTGAGGCCAAGTTGGTAAGGCAAGCTGCGGCAAAGACAAATGATTTAGCTGGGGATGGAACCACAACATCTGTTGTTCTTGCACATGTTGGAATATTGAAAAATTCCAGAACAATGAATGGAAAATAAATCTCCCTTCCTCTAACACAGAGAAAATAAAAATTTCTTTGACAGGAGACAGAGTTTCAATACTTTGAAAAAAAACTTCTATTCCCTTCAATAACTCAAAAAAAAACTATTACACTACTTCCTCACTGAGAGGGATTACAAAATTATGACTGCTACAAAACACGGTGCATAAAACCAACTCACTATCTGTTCAAAACAAACATACTCTGTCTCTAAAACACTCTGCTGTGTTTTTCCCTTTCACACTGCTGTGCATACACACTTAAAAAGTTACACTCAGTCTTTCACTTTTTACACACTGCTGTGTAATAAAAAATTTACGTACTGTCTATAAAAAAAACTACCAAGCTTTTTCGACCTTTTTATTTTTATATGACGTAACATATAAAACATATTATAATAAACCCTCTTTTTAAAAAAATAAAATTAAAACTAAATTCTATGGCCCACCTTTCATTTCGCATATGATATATATATAACATATGTTTAAAACATATGTATATATTAAAATATCAAAACATTAAAGAACCCTTTCCGTCGGACTTCAAAAGTCTGAATAGATTGAATTTCAAACCAAATTCTCGTTCCAAAATGGGATGCTGACGTCTGCCTAATTTTAACTCGAATTCTCAATCCAATGTGCCCTATAAAAAATTCGGGTCCGGTTTTCAGGTTTTCAGATTCCCTTCAATTTCATGCGATCCAATATTAATGCTCAACGTGTCCTCCTTTTGAATTTACAAAACTGTCGGGTAAATTTCTGTTTGTTTAATTTCTGGTTGGTGAATTGCGTTAATGCTGGCTGTTGTGTTTAAATACAATCTTGTACAGAAATATGGCTGTGGCCGTCTACAAAAAAAACTTGCAGGAATTTTAAATGCTGAATTAAATTTCTGGATGGCATGCAAGCAACCTCCAAAAAAATATGTTGCTGCTGCATCCGTCCTTCTGCTGCAGCAGTTGAAGTTAAAATTCAACAGCACAGGGTTTAATAAGTGAGGGTGTAAAGGTAAATTTTTGTCGATAGTACTGGATTAAGATCATCTATTCATTTTTGTAGGGTCTTATGGTGTTTGGTTTTTTAGTTTTGGGTTGGGCTTATTGAGTCTAAGATAGTTTTTGAGTGAAAAAATTGCTATCGGGTATTAAAAATTTTTGGTTCTTTTGTCAAAATTTATGAGCTTGTTAGGAAATACAAAACTGACAATGGTTGTATCTTAAATTTGTGGAAAATAATTTGAAATGAAACCTTTTTGTTTAGGTTGTTGCAGCAGGTGAAAACCCCGTTCAAATTACTAGGGGCATTGACAAGACAATAAAGGCCCTTGTTTCGGAACTCAAATTTTGTCAAAGGAGGTAAACGCTTGCCTTTTGAGTAGGCTGGTTTTCCTTTTTGCTGATGGTTTGGTGTATCTAATTGAATTAGTTGCCTAAGGTATTTTTGGTTGCAAACTCCTTTTCATTTTTCATACGGTATTGGCCTTGTGGAATACATTTGATTGTGTGGTCTTGTTATATCTACAACATTTGTAGTTGTTTAGTCTTATGGCCGAGGTGCACTTTTATTATGGAAATAGTTGATGCAATATTGTCATTTAATCCTTACTGCTGGGTAGCATGTTGAGAAGTTTCTTGTGAAACATTTGGTATTCAAAATGACACTTGATCCTATACAGCATCATGCACTTGACTTCAAAATTCATATTCAAAGTGTGCCAGACAATTCTTGCAAAATTTCAAATATTTATGTTGTTTTAAACCATTATCTTTTTCATGTATTGGATGCTGAAAATGTGAAAAAGACTTTGGTATGAAACCAACTCGTGAATAATTTCCAGCACAACAACCACTTCCAAGACATGATTTAGAAGTAGAACAAATGTGCTTATGAAGCATAGAAAGATATCCTTGATGCATTGTCGATGTTTGGCTAGGGTTATTTTTGGAGAAAATAACTCCTTATTCCTAGAATAGTGATCTTCAATACAAGTAAATGCCAGAGAAGAGAGATCATCGTGTGACGCAACAAAACTGAAATTGGACCCCTAAGGAGAGCTGGTGTGTCTACAATCGCTCTGTCAGCATTTTCCCTTGGTTTACCCCGTTCTTTTCCTCCAGCCTAAGTCTTAATTGACTTCTTCTTTCTTCGGGTTTATTTATCAAATTCATAGAATTTGATAAATAAATACTATCCACAATGGTTGGACTTTAATTTATATTCCCGAATTTATATTATCTCCAATCCTTATAACCAATGTTTAACTTTCAACACTTTGTATTTATACTTCGGGTATGAGGTTCAAAAAATTTCCTTTAAAAAATTAGACAATAACTCAATTACAAACAATATCACAAAAGATTTAATTTAAAAAAATCTTTTCTAAAAAATACGTAATCCAATCCAAAACACGTACATACTTCTAAGAAAAATCACACCGCCTCCAAGAAATGTCTTCCAAAAAAATTCTTTAAATCCAAAATGTGAAGAAAAATTTTTGAACAAAAAAGTTCAAAATATTTATTTCAACACAAAACACGTACATACCTCCAAGAAAAATCACGTCGCCTCCAAAAAATGTCTTCCAAAAAAGTTCTTTAAACTCAAACTTTGAACCTCCAAGAAAAATCACGCCGCCTCTAGAAAATGTCTTTCAAAAAAATTTTTTAAACCCAAACTTTGAAGAAAAGTTTTTGAATTCAAACCAAGTTGTAAAATGAAATGAAGTGCGAAATGTGCGAAAATTGTGAATGATTTCGCGGCAATTTATATTGACGCGAAATATGTGTTTTTGTAGGGGGCTCCACAAAAATTTCCGGCCGACGGAGAATTGCACAATAGTTCGGCCGAACTTTTGATAAGAAGTTCGGCCGAACTATTAAGACGTCAGTTTTGACGACTAGTAAACGGAAAACATAGTTCGGCCGAACTGTCACTAATAGTTCGGCCGAACTAACGCATCACCAATTACGCAGAACCAGGCTCTGAAAATGGTTCTGCAACTTTGCACTGATTAAATTCCATGAAAACTTGTTAATTAACTGTCGGAACCAAGACAAGTATTTTCAGAATTGAATCTACTTTCAGGAAATATAAATTTTATGGAATTTCGTAAACGTTTAATAATTTTAATTATTTTTCTAATAAAATGAGTGCAAATAATTTTTGAGGGTCATCGTGATTCAGTGAAATCAAAATTTTGTCTCCCCCAAAATACATTGTAAAAAAAATTGAAAAAATTATGGGGCATTACATTGGTCCGTTGACTCTAATGGGTAGCTTTTAGATTTTTAGTTTATAACTTATATCTTAAGAAATTTTTTGCCACGCGAAACATATCAAAAATACGCAGTTTTTCGTATTGGACCAGTTCAAAAAATTCTAGTAATTATGATATGCATCCATTGGCTTTGTAAATATGACGAAACCAAAGTAGACTCTGTCTAGATTGTTGTAACACATTTTGTTTTTTCAAAAACACAAATTTTCAATGAATACAATGTTGCCACATAACATGACTTCTTATGAATTCTTTTATTGTTAAGAAACACACACTCAAAGAAACGCTAAGTTGACATATCAAATCTGCATAAAAAAATTTCAAAAAATAAGTAATAGAAAGGTAACAAAATTTCTCACAACTTTTATTTTTACCGCAAAATGAAATTCTACACAGAAAAATTGTTATAGTTTGTAGAAAGTTGAAGAACAGAAAAAAATGAAAATTTTTTCTCAAAAAAGGGCAAAAAGTGTAACCCAGCTTCACATTTTCACCCGCCACGTTTCTTTTTAAATAAATAACTTGTAATGAACTTTCGGCTCTATATTTCACCACCCAGCCTTACAACAATCACGCTCCAGACTTATGCTAATTATCCGCCAATCGTTTAATTAAACAATTTCATTATACTCCGGCCCCACCTATATATATCAATAACCAATAAAACACTCGTATCGTACATGGCTATCCTCCGCACACCTTAGTTAACCTCCGGGCAAGTTCAACGTGCGACCACCGTCCGATGGCCCTTCTCCAAATCAACGACTCTTGGCAATTTCGCTCGGCTTCCAACGTCGGGCTTTAACGTGCGATGGTGCGGGTTAAATGGTGGTTTTCCAGGGGTCACTTCACCACGTGTCGCATTCCCTATGGAATCGCTCGCGAATAGGAAATACCGCCTACTCCGCAAAAGCGGTGCGATATGGGCAACCCGCTTTTGTGATTCCGCTCGTGGTTTTGGTAGAGGGCTTGACCACGGGTGCAAGTCTGGTTCCGCTATCCTTTTGTTTGTTAACTCATGTCCAATCCACAGGTCAGGTTCCGAAAGCACAACAATTTTGTCTCTTTATTAAGCGGGATTTTTATATTTGAGCAGTTTTCACGACCCCGGTTCTCTACACAGACCTCGCCTTGGATATTTTTACATAAAAATGATTGTTCTCAATAATTATTTATATAAATTTTCCACATGTTTAGTGTGGTATTCCCATGATTTATTATAAATATGTGTATTATCAAAGAAAACCAGCACAAATTTTATAAGATGGGATCAAACAAAATTGTTCTTAAGTCGAGCCCGCCGGACTTCAAACGGCGATAAACCATAATTCAAACCAAATTCGCGTTCCAAAATAGCCTGCTGACGTCGGCCAATTTTGTGATGCGAATTTCTTATCAAATTCGCCCTAATATTTTACGGGTCCGGATTTCCACTACGCGAGTGGCCCAAACAAAGATCCGCTCCAATCAATTTCTGCCACATGTCCTCAATAAAAACTTGCCCTGCTCCCAGCTGCGGGTGCATTCGATGGCGTTTAAGGTGATGGGACATGGATATGGCAATTTCATATCAATCGCATTAACATTTAACGCTGTTCAATTAAATTTTCACATCAAATCTGCATTAATTAATTTTTAACACTGTTCAAGATCGGACCTCCACTCCTCTTAGCGATTCCGCACGCTCCAATTTGATCCGGCCTTCGGCTCTCATTATTAATGATCAGAGATTAATTATGACGGGCGTCCTTTGATTTCATTGCAGACGGGTCGACAAAATGGCGTTTAGCCATGGTTTTTCAGACAAACCGGTTGCTGGATTACACTGCCTGCTAACTGTGACGATAAGGAGAAGTGGCCAGCTGAACTTATGCCTAGACGTTGCTGCATATTTGCATTTCTCTCGGTTCTGTCTCTGTCTGTCTTCCTCTGTTAATTGGAATTCTGCTTCTTCGTCTCCTCTTGTGCCCACTGCGCCTGAGATTGCACCCATGCCTCACGTGCGTCATAGGATGCGTTGCCGCAGGGGGAGCACTAGACGTCAACCCCGGCGCGCTCCCTCCAGCCCCTCAACAGAGTCGACTTCCGGCCAGTCCAGTGACTATTACTTAGGTCGATATCCAAATACTAGGAGTGGGCGGGTCGGCTTGTAGCATCTGGCCACCGTATGGATTCCCCTGCTCCTGGCTTCCCCACCGCTAGTTCACCTTCTCCCACGACGCACACTGCACAATTTTCCTTTAATTGCTCTCTCAACCGCCCAAGAATCATGGCTTTAGTCACTGTGGTCTTTCGCGAGGAGGCCCAAACGGAGGAAGAATGCACCTGTCCGACGGGTCTGAGCTCGGAAAAAGCCGGCCAGCATTCGGGCCTTCAGGAGGGGAGTCGTGGCATGCATGTGGAGGTAGCACCTAGCGATCCTGGACCTTCTGAAGGATGGTGCCGAATCATGGAGGAACCACCGGAGGAGTAGTTTGGTTAATTTTTTTTTCTTGCTTAGCAGGCCCACTTAATTGGGCTGCTTTTAGTTTATTTTACTGTGCTGGACCTTTGTAATATTTTTGAATTCTGTAAATTAAACGTTCAAGACTGGTTTCCCCGTATGAGGGTAGTCTTCTTAATTTTTTGATTTTTTGATGACAAATTTTCCATGAGTATGGCCAGGCAATGTTTTTGACTTCGGTGTAATTTTATTCGCAATGTTAATAGATTAACTTTACTTAGAATTCTCACATGATTAGCGTTTTTATTGATCTGTTTAAGGATTTTGGGTACTTTAATTTGTATTTAGAACAATGGACGTCGGTACTCTATCTGTTTCTTTACTTTTCTACATACTACTATTTCACTTTCTTATAGATGCCTCGGGCATATTTGAATGCTTTCTCAGATTGTCGATAATATCCATGTGGACCGTTACTGGATTTTATATCATGTCCCTGTATGGGACATGGGGTATTTTTCTATCATTGTCTGGGGTGGGACTTCCACTTTTCTGGATGGATATTTGGGTTCCAATCTTCAGATGTGAAAATGTATTGACTTCATGGAATGTTTTACTTCATATAATATATTCAAAATAGCATTTTTTCTCTTCTGAAAAAAAATGATTAATGTTTATCATTCTGCCTTCAAAACTAACGATGCTGGTCTATGTTGTTGGTTTATTGATATGGTCTGATGGTCTTTTTATATTTTGGACATATCACACTCCTCACATGATTAGAGTTTTTCTTTGTTCAAGGATTTTGGGTACTTTAATTTGTATTTGGAACAATGGACGTCGGTACGTACTCTATCTGTTGCTTTACTATTCTACATACTGCTATTTCACTTTCTTATAGATGCCTTGGGCATATTTGGATGCTTTCTCAGATTGTCGATAATCTCCATGTGGACCGTTACTGGGTTTTATATCAAGTCATTGTATGTGACATGGGGTATTTTTCTATCATTGTCTGGGGTGGGACTTCCACTTTTCTGGATGGATATTTGGGTTCCAATCTTCAGATGTGAAAATGTAATGACTTCATGGACTGTTTTACTTCATATAATATATTCAAAATAGCGTTTTTTCTCTTCTGAAAAAAAATGATTAATGTTTATCATTCTGCCTTCAAAACTAGCGATGCTGGTCTATGTTGCTGGTTTATTGATATGGTCTGATGGTCTTTTTATATTTTGGACATATCACACTCCTCACATGATTAGCGTTTTCTCTGTTCAAGGATTTTGGGTACTTTAATTTGTATTTGGAACAATGGACGTCGGTACTCTATCTGTTGCTTTACTATTCTACATACTGCTATTTCACTTTCTTATAGATGCCTCGGGCATATTTGGATGCTTTCTCGGATTGTCGATAATATCCATGTGGACCGTTACTGGGTTTAATATCAAGTCCCTGTATGTGACATGGGGTATTTTTCTATCACTGTCTGGGGTGGGACTTCCACATTTCTGGATGGATATTTGGGTTCCAATCTTCAGATGTGAAAATGTAATGACTTCATGGACTGTTTTACTTCATATAATATATTCAAAACTGTGTTTTTTCTCTTGTGAAAAAAAAATGATTAATGTTTATCACTCTGCCTTCAAAACTAGCGATGCTGGTCTATGTTGCTGGTTTATTGATATGGTCTGATGGTCTTTTTATATTTTGGACATATCACACTCCTCACATGATTAGCATTTTTCTCTGTTGCAGGATTTTGGGTACTTTAATTTGTATTTGGAACAATGGACGTCGGTACTCTATCTGTTGCTTTACTATTCTACATACTGCTATTTCACTTTCTTATAGATGCCTTGGGCATATTTGGATGCTTTCTCAGATTGTCGATAATCTCCATGTGGACCGTTACTCGGTTTTATATCATGTCCCTGTATGTGACATGGGGTATTTTTCTATCATTGTCTGGGGTGGGACTTCCACTTTTCTGGATGGATATTTGGGTTCCAATCTTCAGATGTGAAAATGTAATGACTTCATGGACTGTTTTGCTTCATATAATATATTCAAAACAACGTTTTTTCTCTTGTGAAAAAAAAAAGATTAATGTTTATCACTCTGCCTTCAAAACTAGCGATGCTGGTCTATGTTGCTGGTTTATTGATATGGTCTGATGGTCTTTTTATATTTTGGACATATCACTCACATGATTAGCGTTTTTCTCTGTTCAAGGATTTTGGGTACTTTAATTTGTATTTGGAACAATGGACGTCAGTACTCTATCTGTTGTTTTACTATTCTACATACTGCTATTTCAATTTCTTATAGATGCCTCGGGCATATTTGGATGCTTTCTCAGATTTGTCGATAATCTCCATGTGGACCATTACTGGGTTTTATATCAAGTCCCTGTATGTGACATGGGGTATTTTCTATCATTTTCTGGGGTGGGACTTCCACTTTTCTGGATGGATATTTGGGTTCCAATCTTCAGATGTGAAAATGTAATGACTTCATGGACTGTTTTACTTCATATAATATATTCAAAACAATGTTTTTTCTCTTGTGAAAAAAATGATTAATGTTTATCACTCTGCCTTCAAAACTAGCGATGCTGGTCTATGTTGCTGGTTTATTGATATGGTCTGATGGTCTTTTTATATTTTGGACATATCACACTCCTCACATGATTATGATTAGCGTTTTTCTCTGTTGCGGGGTTTTGGGTACTTTAATTTGTATTTGGAACAATGGACGTCGGTACTCTATCTGTTGCTTTACTATTCTACATACTGCTATTTCACTTTCATGGACTGTTTTACTTCATATAATATATTCAAAACAACATTTCTCGTCTTTTAAAGTTTCAATTTTTTTTTTTTAAAATTGAACCCTCCGTCGCTCTATCGACGCCTTGTAGACGTCGGAACTGCGACAACCTAAAAATGTCGGAAGAGAGACAGTATGAAAACGTCGGACTACATTTCGTCGGAATTGCGACAGATTACAAACGTCGGAAGAGCGACGTTCTAAACGTCGGACCACATATCGTCGGAATTGCGACAGATTACAAACGTCGGAAGAGCGACGTTCCAAACGTCGGACCACATATCGTCGGCATTGCGACATCTTACAGACGTCGGAAGAGCGACGTCCAAAATGTCGGACCACGTTGGGTCGGAATTATGACGGTTTACAGGCGTCGGAAGAGTGACGTTCCAAACGTCGAACCAGATTTCATCGGAAGTGCGAAAGTTTACAAACGTCGGAGGTGCGACGGTTTGTGATACGTCGGAAGAGTGACGCTTGTTCGGAAGCGATGGAAGAAGTGTCGATAGTGCGACACTTTTTACGTGCGTCGGAACTGCGACGGCATGACAAACCACGGTTTGTCCGCCCTCGAACTGTCGCTCTTGCGACGAATATGTGTCGGAATAGCGACGAATTGGCCGTCGGAATTTTTGCCAAATTTTCTAGTGTCAAAACAGATTCCATATGAGGAAGATAGAGCCTGTTGTTCATTTTCCTAAATAACTAAAAAAATTGCAGAAAGGATAGATTGGTGACATGGAAGCCTAGTTAGAAAAAAAGAATATTCTGGGAATATTAATTCATTTCACCCAATGACACTATGCCAAGTGTCAATTCATGGATGGTTGATAAGTGGGTGACTTGTTTCAATTTCATTTGATGTGGGAGGAACCAATGGCACGAGGACACGTGGCTAGCCCAGAGGCCACCACGTGTCCCCTTCCAAGGTCCAAATTTTAACTATGATCAAAGTGCAAATTTTATCATTCAAAGGTCGGTATATATATTATTTGGTGAAAAATTATACACAGGAGGAAGGGTGGAGGTCGAGGTCAACCCTGCGACCTTCCTCGTACCAACACAACAACATATCGTTAGACCAAGGTGATGGTTCTTAATTATTAACAGTTGCGACTTATATTTGTTTTGATATGGTTTGAACGACGGGGGTAAGGATGGGACCAGCCTCACGGGCCAGCCCCCTCACCATAGAAACACCCCAATGACCACGGGGAAGGGCTTACAATAGTGCGTGAAGGTTAATATTAATGTGGGTTTTATTAAACCCTTAACCACTGTTTTATGTGCTAAACAAATCTTTAATCTAGATTATGTTAAAACATGCTTTTAGCACTAACCTTAGTTAATTATGCATTTATCTTAAATTAATTTGACCTTTAATCTCAGATTAATTTTGGCGGAGCCCGCTATTTTCGGTTCCACCTCCATTTTTGTCGGGCTTAACTTGAGTTTCTCCAGATTTGGAGGGGTTTCCTAGGCCAAAATTGAGGAAACCATAACTGGAGCATTATTCGAACAAATTAGGCTAAAAAAGAGTCAATCCTAGATGATTTGGATGCTTTGATCATGATGGTGTAGGTTGCAGAGGTAGAGGTAAGTGATTTTTCTACTTTGAATATTAAAGAAGCCGAGGGCCACCAGGAGAGGGGGCCATCTCTAGATCACCTGAAGACCATTTGCTGAGAAAGAAGAGTCTGTTTTGAGGTTTTAGGGTCTTCTGAATCCAATGGAGCAAGTTTCAAAGCCATTTGAGCACTGTAGGTGCATGTAATCAAAGAATTGACCATTAATCCAAAGAGGGCCTAGTCATTGAAGGAGGTCCATGGATATGTAGCCTAGGAGGGGTGAAATCCGTTATCAGCTACTGTGTAATGTGTTTGATGTGTATTATTTCTCTGCAATTTACTTGTTGTACATGTGTTTTTAACAGCTAATTAACTCATTAATTTCTCATAAAAAACACAAAAATTGACACATGAACTCTCACATAACTAGCTAATTTGAGACGATCCTAAACACATTTATTTAATAATAATGTTGAAGATTGCAACAAGAAATAGTGAAGGAGGCATCCTGAAACATCATTCCTGATCCTAATTGGAAAATAATCACCTAAACTAGGTGGGACCCACACAGGTGATTTTTGGCACAAAGTCTATTTTTAGACATGTCGATCATATTCTATGAGTTGCAGGATGCTATTTGTGGATGGTTGGTCAAGTTGGAAAAATAGATGGACTTCTATTTTTAGACATATTGGGCAGAGTCTATTTTTAGACTGCCAGTATAAAAATAGATATGTCGATTATTATTAGCTCTTAATAATAATCAGACTCTAAACAACAACTTATTCTCTTAGAGCACTTCAGTTCAGTGCACAGATGTGGAATAGTAGCCGACAGAAGGAATTACGCTATTCCTAAGGGTTTACTGGAGCTAATGCATGGAGGACTCAGTTAGAACTGAAGTGGCAGAGTTATGACACAGTTGGAAGAGTAGTTATGGAGTTGTATTTAGTTTAACTCAGTTAGACTTAGTTGAGCTAGTTGTATCTAGTCTAACTGAATGATACACTAGTGAGAGTGGAGTGAAATAATTAGTTAATTAATTCATAAATAATAACTCATTAATCAACTGAAGAATACATCAGTTAACTACAGTGCATGGCAGTTTCATTGGAGACTACTGGAGAGATAAGTGAAAGAGCAAGTGTGACTATCAGTTGTGACTATAGTGTTGCATTGTTTGCACCACACATTCATTGGAGATGCCTATGAGGATTGCGTGAGCAAGGCTAGAGAAATTCAAGTTCATTCAGAACCATTATTCAGTAGGGATTGCGCAGTTGAGGCAGGCTAGTAGGTGGCAGAGATCGGTGCATGGATTTGCAAGATCAGACTTGATTAGTGTGTAGCGATTGGATTGTACTGAGAGCTTGTGATAAGCTTTGTATGAGGATTTTTACATGATCTCTATGACATATATTATATACTGATAGTTGGGGTTTTTAGCTTCAGGCTTTCCCGTAAAAACAACTGTGTTAATGTGTGTGAATTTTTATGGTTTCATGTGTGCATTGCAATTGATTTAATTTCCGCATATGATGATCAATGGTGGAATAGATTCTGTATTGTGCATGAAGTTAAAATAGTGTGTGATCAAGAGAATCTTGGACATATAAAATATCAGTTATATAATTTCTACATAGTATCAAAGCAGTTGATCATTGGAGCAGATTGCAATTATTGAAACAGTTGAGTTTTGTGCTGGTGGAATTCGAATTTGCTGCAGTGTTTTCTTGGTGTCGAAGTTGAGCATTCATTGAAATGTCTTTCAACAGATTGCGATTGGAGTATGCCCTTGATGGGAGCTCTAATTATATTGCATGGAAGGACAGGATGGAGGCGGTGCTAGAGGATAATGGGTTGAAGGAGTTCATAGATGCTGATATTACTAAACCGGGTTCTAGCGATGCAGCCGCACTTGACGCATGGAAAAATAAGGTAGCAAGGTGTCGAAGGATTCTGTTGGAAGGTGTGAAGGATCACATTGTGTCTAGCCTTCACGGTAAAGCCAATCCATTCTTTATGTGGAAGGATTTGACATAATTTTTCCAAAGCAGAAGTGACCAGAGGAAGTTGGCACTTAAAGACAAGCTCAGGAAAATAAAAATGGAGAAGAATGACACTATTCTAGTATACTTGAAAAAGTTTTTCCACTGCAAGGATGAGCTTGGGAGTGTAGGAGTTAGTGTGGATGAAGAAGAATTGGTGAGCTTGGCTCTCCTTGGGCTTCTGAAGAGTTAGCACAACTACGAGGACTCTGTCAATGGTCGGGAGAAACTGCCAGGATGGGAGCGACTTTGGTCGGATCTTATGTAGGAGGAGATAAGGCGGAGTACCAGGGATGGCTCTTCATCAAAGAATGATGATGAAGAGGATTGCACTTTGGATGCCAAAGCAAGGAAAGGGAAGGGGAAGAAAAATCCTTCTCAATCCGGTGTGGATGGTAAAGAGCGTGACATGTCCAAAGTGAAGTGTTTTCACTATCAAGAGCATGGGCATTTCACCACATATTTTCCACAGAAGAAGAAGAACAAGCAGGCTGTTGGAGCTGTAGCTGGTGAGGCTCTTGCCTCACAATTTGAGTTGAACTTCTCATTGATCGCATGCATGGTGTCTAGTGCATTGGGATCTGGGTGGTATTTTGATAGTGGCGCTTCCTTTCACGTGATGGGAGATGTGAACCTTTTTAGTAACTTGTTGGAGAAATATCTCCAGTTGCATGTTGAGTTGGGAAACAATGGATGATACAATGTGACCGGAATTGGTACCATTACCTTTCATAAGGAGTCAGGTAAACTCATTCTTTTACAAGATGTTGTGCATGTTCCAGGTTTAAAGAAGAATTTAATCTCAGTCGCAATGTTAGAGGATAAAGGCTATGATGTTGTCTTTAGTGAAGAGAAAGTTTTCCTTCGGTACAAAGCAATAGGAAAAGTCAAGAAGGTTGGGATTCAAGCTAAGAATATTTATAGATTTGAAGTAGATGGGATTTATACGAAGCTTCCTACTATTGGGAAGTGTGAGAAAGCCATGCAATTGAAGCTTGAGAGGGAGCAAGATTTGCATGCAGGTAATAGTGAACCTCGGGATGTGGAGCAGCCACAAGATGAGGATCATGGAGTGTGAGAAACCACTCATGCAGAGAAATTTCGTGCCAGATGGGCAGAGGGAGTGCATGCAACTATGCCACCAGGTGAGAGGTGGGGCAACATGCATGATTAATCCAAGAAGAAATTTTTGGGCAGGATTCATTGAGATGGTGTGGATCTCATGAATTGAACCTGGCTACGAGGAGCCCATAGAGCATCAGTAGCATGATCAGTTGGATTGATGCGGGTAGATAAAAGTGACAATGTCGGATACTGGAGCGTGGTTCAGAGTTGACAGCAAGTGCAGAGTGCATGGGTGAAAAGTTCAACAACGCAGTGGTTCCTGAAGACATGTGCAGTTGGTACCAGCAGAAGTCGGAGACTTTGATGACAGATGCATTATACTGATTGAGTTTTTTGGAGCCTTTCAGTTTCAGAAGTGTTACAACAAGAGTTGCAGAGTAGATGCATGGAGTTGCAGGGCGCTTGCAAAGGTTGCAGGGTGAATGCATGGAGTTTCATGTCACATGCAAAGACAATTTTTTCTTGTTGAGAGGGATTGTTGAAGATTGCAACAAGAAAAAGTGAAGGAGGCATCCTGAAACATCATTCCTGATCCTAGTTGGAAAATAATCACCTAAACTAGGTGGGACCCACACAGATGATTTTTGGCGCAAAGTCTATTTTTAGACATGTAAATCATATTATATGAGTTGCAGGATGCTATTTGTGGATGGTTGGTCAAGTTGGAAAATAGATGGACTTCTATTTTTAGAAATATTGGGCGGAGTCTATTTTTAGACTGCAAGTATAAAAATAGATATGTCGATTATTATTAGCTCTTAATAATAATCAGACTCTAAATAGCAACTTATTCTCTTGGAGCACTTCAGTTCAGTGCACAGATGTGGAAAAACATCCGACAGAAGGAATTACGCTATTCCTAAGGGTTTACTGGAGCTAATGCATGGAGGACTCAGTTAGAACTTAAGTGGCAGAGTTATGACACTGTTGGAAGAGTAGTTATGGAGTTGTATTTAGTTTAACTCAGTTAGACTCAGTTGAGCTAGTTGTATCTAGTCTAACTAAATGATACACTAGTGAGAGTGGAGTGAATTAATTAGTTAATTAATTCATAAATAATAACTCATTAATCAGGCGGAAAAGATACATCAGTTAACTACAGTGCATGGTAGTTTCAGTGGAGACCAGTGGAGAGATAGGTGAAAGAGCAAGTGTGACTATCAGTTGTGACTATAGTGTTGCATTGTTTGCACCACACATTCATTGGAGATGCCTATGAGGATTGCGTGAACAAGGCTGGAGAAATTCGAGTTCATTCAGAGCCATTCTTCAACAGGGATTGCGCAGTAGAGGCAGGCTAGCAGGTGGCAGAGATCGGTGCATGGATTTGGAAGATCGGACCCGATTAGTGTGTAGCGATTGGATTGTACTGAGAGCTTGTGATAAGCTTTGTATGAGGATTGTTACATGATCTATATGACATATATTATATACTGATAGTTGGGGTTTTTAGCTTCAGGCTTTCCTGTAAAAACAACTGTGTTAATGTGTGTGAATTTTTATGGTTTCATGTGTGCATTGCAATTGATTTAATTTCCGCATGTGATGATCAATGGTGGAATAGATTTTGTATTGTGCATGAAGTTAAAATAGCGTGTGATCAGGAGAATCTTGGACATATAACATATCAGTTATATAATTTCTACAACTAATGGGGGAGATAGCACAGAAAAAATAGATTTCCCATATTCAAATCAGTGGAAATTACCCTCTAGCTTGCATCAAGAACATAAGAATGTTTCCATGATAGAATTAATCCTTCGAGAGATCGCCCCATGGAACATGAACAATTGCATCCAGAAAACATAGATATGTTGTAATACCGATTTGATCAGAATGATCCTCCCACCCAACGAAAGTATTATGTGCATCCAACCCGCCAATTTAGTAACCAAACAATCCCAGTGACTGATCCCATAACTGTTTAGTTTGAGTTTGAAACCAAAATACTTAATTCCCAACTCTAATTTCTGACATTTAATATCGAAAAGAAGACATATATGTCTTCTAAGTTTTTCATCCACCCCGCCGAAAATCAATATTGATTTATCCTTACTCATTAACAGACCCAACGCCTTCGAGAAAGAATCCAATGTATGGTATATGTTAGTCCATTCCCCAACTTATTTTTGACCATCAAACAAAAAATCATCGACAAAACACAGATGTGTCACCACTTGCTTCCTCGATAAATTTGACCCCTTAATCATCCCCTTATTCCTCATTTCCTTCATCTTCAGGTTTAAGCAGTCGATAAATAGCAAAAAAAGTAAAGGGGATAGTGGACATGCCTGCCTCAAGCCCCTATATGCCCTGAATAATTTAGTTAGCCAACAATTGATAATAGCTGTGAAATTGGAAGTTCTGATGGGAATGTTGTTATATGTGAATGAAGATACTATTTTGGATTGAATCCCCACAAAGTACCTCAATAAGTCTTGACTAATCAAAAATCGATCCAAGCATTTTAAAATTCCCTCTATCCCCATCCTCTTGTTCCTCCACGTCGGTGCCATATGGATCAAGATCACATCAATTAATGTTGAATCTTCCATCAGACCTTTAAAGAAGTCAGATAAGTCATCAACGATAGATTTGGAACCTCAAATTTCCTCAACACCCAGAGAAAAATTTAAATCACCTGCCAAAATGACCAACCCAAGACCCAACAAACCCGACCTTGCAACCATCTCCAAAACCTCTGCATGCTCACATATGGCGTGCATATTTTGATGAAGCAAATTTGGCACTTCACGCCCTTCTCTTACCTCGAAAAAATAATGCATGCGCACAAAGAATAAGACCTTAGATCAAAATAGAAAGGGTTACACATCACCCCTAATCCACTCGAGAGACCCGCGACATCAGTGGCACACACACACCAACCGAGACATATTGACAGGAGAGCTTCCCAAACTTTTTCTCGTGCCATCATGGTCTCTTGAATAAAGATTGGAGTTGGTTTCTGTGATATCGTTTACCCACAGAGGGAGATTATCTTTTTGGCCGAACCTAGGCCTTTGATATTCAGATAAAGGACACTCATGGAGTAACCTGTTTAATGGGCTTGGCATCTCTAAGCACTCAAAATACCACTTTCTTTATTCCCCCCATCAATCCAGGATGAAAAAGGGATATATACAAAATGAAAATCTGGGTCCGAAATACCAGGATCCTCTATCCATTTTGAAGACAACTCAAGCTTCCCAATAGCACAAGACGATACCTTCTTGTATATATGCCCCTTCTTTTCAGGATGGTCACATTCTACCTGGATGAGGGGCAGGCCACCTCAACAAAATCAGAAAAAAAAATGATCGTTTAATAGTCAATGGGACAAGTTCCTGTGATACCCTTAATAACTCCTCCAATTCCCTGTCCGGAGACAGGCCCGATTCCTCCCTCATCCCTAGAGGAGACTTGGGAGCGCCCGTAGAATTCAAAGAAGTAAATTCAACTCCCATAATCCCACGGGAACCTTAATATTTTAGACATGGTTTTAACATCCCACCCCCACCCCAGATCGATAACCCCCCTCCCAAATAAACCCCAATCCTGAATGAGTTCAATGCACTAAAATTTTGAAAGTACTTCATTCTTTTTGACCCCCATCCCACTGATCCGCCATTTTTTGTGGGGATGACATGGATGAAGAGCACATCCCTTGCAAATCTCAAATAAGAGGAAATTGGAAAACAAAATTCAAAGCAAAATGTATGACAAATTCATTTATAGAAGAAATAACATGAGCATGTGAATCAGGGTTACGTGTGTTCGTATCCTCCTGGGAAAGTCTCGCTGCTGCAGCTCCTTGTTCCACATCTTTCCATTCCTAAATATGCGAGTGCCATATCTATTTTGTTGATTTTTACAGGTATCCATTAAATGACCCGTCTCCAGACATCACATACACCTGTAAGGCATTCCCCAATAATTAATCTGAATCAAGAGGCTCTATTGGCTCCACCTTAATTCCAATTCTGCCTTCAGACCCTCTCCCAGATACACCTACACAAGAACCCATGCTACCTACTTATCCAAATTCCCCATGCTGCCTTCATCCCCCTCAAAAAATGTCCCAATTCAACCGACAATCTCCTTTATCGCCACCTAATTCCACAACTCAATGTGGAGACCGAGAATTTTAGCCCATATAAAATTCCTACGCGTCGTCTCAGAGAAAGGGTCAAAACCCACTCGCCATCTCTAAAGAACTAATACCTCACGACATTTTACCCATGAAACCTCCATAAATGGTCTCGAGTCCTCCGGACACATGAAGTGGAAAACCATCCACCCATCATACAATAGACTCACCTTCAGGTGGTATTTTAGGATAAGATATCAATTCGTACCAAACCATATTTAATATGTTCCCCTGACATGTGTAAATGCACCCAATTCCCTAAAAGTGTCTAGTTCCTTAGGTGCTCTACGCCCCCCAATAAGAATCCCCCATAGGAGAAGCGGCGAAGTCCCAAAAATCACCTTCAAAGGTTTTTTATAGGGTTTCTTCCCTCTGTATAAATTATTCCCTAACCTCTCATCGAATGCCCCTTCTACCCCCTATCCACTCCCAACTTCCAAAGAGTTACATGGATCTTGTGAGAACTCCAGAACGAAACCAATTCCCTGTAATAATTCATTCGACTGCTCCGATCAAGGAATCGTCAACAACGACAAAACTTGACAATGAGCCTCCCGCTCCACTTGTATAGTTAACCTAATAAGAGTCTCATGGGAAAGTAGAGAACATGGTTTCTAGGATATTCATGTGACAAAATTGAAGGACAAAGATGTCTTTAATTGGAGTTTTTATGGGAAATATATATATATATATATATATATATATATATATATATATATATATATAACACATATGATTTAGTTTAGAAAATTTTAATTGGAAAAATTTCTTATTGCTCAAAAGAAATCATTTTCTGATTAATTTATGGTTTAAATATAATTATTTTTTTAATTTAAATATAGTTAAATTAGATAACACTTTTGTTATGGTTAAGTGATTTTGAAGCTCAACTCTCACACATTACAATATAGAATCCCCAAGCCTTTTAAAGACTTTAAATCCATGTAATACCACTAGCTTGCTAATATCAAGTGTCCCAATATTAATTTAACATATAACTCTTTTAACAAACCATATTTACTAGACAAGTTAACCACCCATCCCTAAAATTTCCAAAAACCTTAAAACCACAATTCAAATGAGTTGTACTGTTCCATTTACTTTGTTTGGGAGCTTTAATATTTATGGTTTACCAATTTTACTCCAAATAAAAAATTTCAAGGTGTGTTGTGCTATATGCACCTTAACAATTTTTTAATGGTTTGTTGGATGAACATTGATACTCTAAGTGCAACGAATTATGCGCGGGTATTCAAATTTTGGACATAATTAGTAGGAATGTATTCAGTTTGGTCCATTCATATACTATAGGAAATCAATTATATTTCTTTTGAGTTATGGTTTGTCTGTCTTTTTTTTTTTATTGGGCATAGTGATTTATCAAAGGTGGGATATATGTTGGACATTAGATAAATCAACACTCGCCGTGTGTTTCGTGACATGGACTAACCATTTGTATCTATGGAGACGTGATCATTGAATAAAACCTACGGGTTTTGGTCAAACTAAAATCGTGATTCCAATAAGTTGAATCAAAGTGTAGATCACAAGTTTGATACACATACGACTCACGCTGGGGGGAGATTATTGGACATTGGATAAACCAGGAAACCCATGTGTTTTACGACATGGACTAACCAATTCTCGTGGATCCTTATCTTTAGCAATGCAATAATTTACTAACACATATGGTTTAATGGCAACCGTGATTCCCAACAATGTTCATCTCTATATGTTTATGGCTCTCCTCCTAATCAAATTAGCAATATTCGTGTTCATGAAGTGTAGTTTAATCATTCAAGAGCGTTAAGCGAAAGTCACATGTTAGATAATATTTAAGATCTAGTCCTGCCCTTTGAATTAATGATTTTTATTTCTTGGACAATGATGGAAGATGTAGTATTTTAACAATGGAATAATCACTCATTATGTCAAACTTGATAATATTTCAATTGATGATTAACTAATTTTGGGGAAACTGAGGCTAAAAAATCAATTTTATTCTCCACTTTAAGGTTCATTCTTTATCTCAGGGTATTTAAAGCCAAAGCCAGTTTATTTTTGTTTTAGATTGTCATTGTAGCATGCTAATGTTGTTGTCATTGCATACAGAATTATAATTTTTCTTAAGCTTGAGAATTATACAATATAGATATTGTGGTCAAGTGGGTTATGTGAATCACTTTTGTAACCAAGCATGAATATGCCACATAAATTGGAAAGAAGCTAGTGGGTTCTTTAAAGTGCTTGATCGAATGAGTTTATTGGATGTTAGGGTAAACTTGACTCAGTCATATAGTCGTTTAGTTTATAGTACACAATATTTAGACACATGCTATTTGTGACCCATGGTATTACATGTATGAAACCTATAAATAGGCTAGGAAACCTCTATTGTAAGGTGCCTTTTGACTGAGTAATATATATATTATTATCTAGTTTTTCTCAAGTTAGGGTTCTCAGGGTAACATTTTTATTTTATTGTTGCTATGATATTTATTATATTTTTATCTTTCATATTTTAGTATTAACCATGATATTAGAGCATGGGTTTCAAATACATATAATGCTAAGAGTAGTGCATGGAAACCACTTGGAGATGAGATGGGGGCTAAGTGGGAAGAAGTAGAAGTTTGCATGCAAAGGAGGAGGCTAAGAATATGATGACATGATCAAAGGTTTGGAGTGTAATCTAAAAGACAAGGAAACTAATGTCATGATTTCTATGTCGGACTTTGGCATGGTGGCTATGCTTGGATATGAAGAAATGGATCAATTAGTAACAATGATTCATCATGAGTGAAATGAAGTGGATTTTATGGAATAAGGGGACAATATTGGTAAAATTGAGTTTAATGCAATAGAGAGAGTGCTTGGGATTTTACAAAGGAGAAGAGAGGTTATTGTGTATTATTTAATGATATTCGAGTGATTTTAACTGAGAGTATTATAGTCTTAGTGCCATGTTTACAATATCTAAATGGAGAGACTAAAGAGAGTAATCAACTTGCAATGACTGGTGTGAAGGCTTTGAAACTACTTTAGTGTAGAGAAGAGAAAGGATTGGTGCATATGAGAGTCAGTTGAGTGTGAGGAAAGGAAATAAAAGTAGAGCGCCACTTTAATTTTTGGCATAGACAAGATGTAGGTGCTAAGGTGTTCCTAGAGTAAGAGGTGATGTAGCTTTAATTCCCTCGTTTTCAAGAGCGTTGAAGTAGATGCAAGGAAATGGGTGAGGGGTTCAATTTTCATGGTACCACTAACCACAATGAAGAAGGTGGAGAAGGGAATCAATTTGAAGTGGGGGTGTGAATCTATGTAGAAAAATTTGTAGGTGAGTGGGCAGTTCAAGTGGAATAGTGACACACATGGTAACATACGAAAAATTGAACCCCTTTTTGAAGGCCATGACTACTACACGAATATGTTCTAATAGTGAAATAAATAAAGTGAGGGCCCATTGAGGGAGGAAGGTACTAATCTCTCATCAAGCAGAGTAAACTACATAGTGCAAGAAAATGGAAGAAGGCACTTTATTGGTGCTTATGGAACCGACTCAAGATGTTGTTTATGATGAAGAAACATGAGGAGAGAATTGGGTTTGGACATAGAGTGTGGATCTAGTGACTGCAAATGATGTTGGAAGTATATGTCAAGGAGAGATGCAGATAGTAGATGATTTTTTATTAGAGTTTAAGCAGTATGTGAAAATTATGGATTGGCATGGGCTATAGATATAGAAAAAGAAAGGTCATGTAGATACATGGATGAGAAAATGTAGATGGAGTTTATTCATAATCAAGGAGCCAAAATGTTATGGAGAGCCACAAGTCTTATAGGTTAATTTGGGCACCATTCCCAATGACTTGGTTAATTGGGCATCATATCCAGGACCAATGAATAAGGGTCTATCATTCCCTATAATTTTAGTTGCTACATGCCCTAAGACAAAGAACAAGACAAATCAACCATGACTTCCAATTGTAAAGGTTCCAAGATTTGAAGTGTATAATATATCATATGAGAGCTCACCAACGCTGCCTCTCAAGGGACTAAGTGCGTTGCATATGCAGGTAGCCCCATTCAAGGCTTCTCTGCAAAGCACTTCCCAACACTCACAGGTGCGTTGGTCACATTGGGAGTGAAATTCTCATTGTTCCGGAATCTCCACTTGGCCAGTGCCTTCTAGAAGAGTTCACATGTGTCAAAATTAGAATCCACGTGTCTATTTGACATATAAAATATTGGGAACATGTCTTGCCTATTATTGGAAAGTCATTGATTGTAAAAATACCTTCAGCTCCTCTATAAATTGAGCACAGATCTTAGTGTTTGAGAAGGAAGAATTTGAGTAGAGAAATGTTGGTGGAATTCCAATTGAGGAGTTTATTTGAGTGACATGCTGCTGGAGATATCTGCATTGTGATGAGGCTGGGATGCTGCTGGAGATGGTGACACTAAATCAATCACTGGGTTGTAACCTCCCCTTCTATCCATTAATAAAGATTGCTGCTTACTTTCCCACATATGTATCTGTATAAGTTAATGCTTTCCATATTATGAATTCTTATCTGATGTATATGGTTTATATTTCATTGATTTAACTAAATAACTTGAATAGACATCTGTATTATTGCTATCTTTTTCTTTTTAGTGTTCACCTTTGCAGGAAATATTTTCAGACATCTTGCTTGTATTTGAAGCTATAGAAAGAGTGACAGAAGGAGAATGGGAAGTGCTTGGACTCCAAGTAAGTTCTTGGATATGTTCTGTGTGTTTATTTACAATTAGGAAAAGTAGTTGCAAAGTCTTTAACCTGTTGTTCTAGATAAACACCTGTCTAGATTATTCGTAATCCATAATTCCACATAACAAATTGGTGACTCCATTGGGGAGTTTACCCTTCATCCTAGGTGTATTTGCCTCTGTTTATCTCTGTTTATTCACCTAGTAGCTTTTACTCATAAAGATTAGGTTTTTTGAAATCCAAATTTGCATTAGAAGTGTGTTAAACAACTGTGTTTTTCATTGTACACTACGCCCAATGCACTATTGGACAAGACACAGTGCTTTGCATAACACTGTCTCCCTTTCAGGCCTGCGTTGCAAAGCACTGTCTCTCTTTAGAGACTACGTTGCCTCCTGAAACCATCCAAATTCCATTGAGTTTGTCATTGCAATTTTTTTTTAGTTTTTTCTTTGTTGTGTTTTGAAAAGCCTGAAGCCTCAGATTGACCAATGACCTTATTTACTCCTTCCTCCTTTGAAATAATAGTTTGTTCAATTTTTATTTAAAGCGTTTTTATTTATCATTGAAGAATTAATTTCAAAGTATTTTCATTGCTTCATTATATCCATTTGATTTTGAAAAGGAAATTGTCGTAAATTCTTCATTCCCTGATAGGAGAAATTGTTGTTCAATTCCTCATTTTTCCTTCAAAAGAGAAATTGTTGTTTAATCCTTCATTTCTCAAAAGTAAAAGGCATTTGTTTTTGTTGATTTGATGCACTTAGTTTCCCTTTTTGCATTCATAACATTAAAGGAACTGAAAATAAAAACCTGCATTTGCATGTAGTGGATTGTGTGTTTTGCAAAAGGAACAATTAGGAAAGCTGCATTTAGTTTGTGCTCTTTGATTTGTTTGCTCTCAAATTGATTTCTCTTTCTCTCTAGTAGCTAGGTTTTTTATTGAAAAACTAAAAACTAAAAGTGAAAAGTTTGCTTATCATTCTTAGTTTGCATTTTCGGAATTTCCAATACATCATTGCGGTGGACCTTGAAAGGAAAATTGATAAACAAGATCAACTTAAAATTTATCTCAATTTACCTAACAAAGCATTGGAATCATAGCAATAACATTTAGAAGGTCTAGGCTAGAGACGTGTTCCAGTGTCGTAAAACATAGCAGCTGTCGTTAATTTTCTGCGATACATTCTAAGTGTGATACATCACTTCACATACATAAGTATATCGTTGCTTGTCCATGTACTTTCGGGTATATTGGGCAGTGTTACAGTACGAAAAGTACAAAGGGGTGCTCTCAATATGTGGTTTCGCATTAGACAACACTAATACAGACTTGGGAATCCACGTACCTTCGGGTATATTTGGGAGGACAACTTTTAGGGGCTATCCATCCATAGTGAACCGAGTCATCCACCTTGTAAATTGTGATACACCGAACACAACATTCAGGGAGATTTCCTGCCCGTACTTCTTGGTTCGCCAGGAGGTATTCTACAGTTCATAGTTTCTTGGTAAACCTTTTTCCTAACATTACCCTTTTATTTTGTTTATTTTTTTTGGTTAAAATAAATCAGTAATACTTTCGCCCGTCGTTCGCGTATATTTGCATTGAAACCACCTTTACCACCAGAAGTTACTCCTGGTCGGTGAAGGTGACATCACTCTACTGAATCAAGTACTATAAGTACCTCTGGAGAAGCATCATCTTCCCATATACCAAAGTTAGCTCAAGTTATTTCTACACATCCCGATTCATCTACTATTGTTGAGACGGAGTCCTCATAGCTACCCATGGTCACGATCCATCCAATTAGTGAAACCATACCTCCTGGACCCGACGTTGTTCAAACAGAAAGTGATCCAGATCCTGTCCCTTTTTTTCCAGAAAATCTGAATCTAGAAGTCGAATAACCAAAATTTGTTCCTACCTTGGTCATTCCACAATTTTCTGTAGCCATTGAG
Organism: Pinus albicaulis; assembly: GCA_034641835.2. Lineage (NCBI taxonomy): Eukaryota > Viridiplantae > Streptophyta > Pinopsida > Pinales > Pinaceae > Pinus > Pinus albicaulis. The sequence continues at coordinate 946,898,583 of CM076569.1, forward strand.
TCTCCCATATCACACAGTCAACCACCTGAAATATACTTTGGGCCTGACGGTGAAATACTTTCACCTGGTTTAATTGAAATTGAATAAATCCCACAAGACGATACACCTTTAACTCCAACCCATTTTGGGGAGGATCTTTACCTATACGAGTATTTTCCTCAATCACCACCCTCTACTTTGGTTGATCCTGTTCCTATTCAAATTCTCGTCGGTTCAAAAGGGTATACTTTTGGTCAAGTAACCATGCTTGAACCAACATATTCGATTGGGCCATCTATTCCAATTACGCCAGTACCTACCCTCGCTACCCCATCGATGTTTACAACTTCACCAGATTCATATTTTCATGGTGGCCCTATGGTCCCATCAAGTTATAAATATTTATCTGGAATTTTCTCTGGTGCATCTTAAAAACCATGGAATTTACCAATGTCATCGTCTAATATTCTAACTAGTAATCCTATAGTGAGTACTGAATGGCTTGATTCTTTATACACATCATCAGGGCAATATCAAGCCGGTCCTTCTGGGTCTATTCCATCTAGTAACATTTCAATTAGACTCCCTACATTTGGAGAGCAATATTTTCCATCTTATTATCCTCCTCATGACGGGGGGCAACCTTTTGTCACTCACTATGGCAGTACTCCGTCACTTTTTGGTCAACCTAATGTCGAATTGAATGTTTATCATTGGGAGCCCACTCTGCCTATCCAACCACAAACGGTTGTACACTCGTATCAACCAGTTCAACCTGTTACACCCACATCATTTCCACTTGTTAATACATCTTTACCCTTGTTATAGAATCAAAATGTTATACAAAAACCGTTTCAAGCGGGTCCTTCTACTCAATACCCTCCAGTATTAGGTTCACAGAATCCAAATCCTTCGGTTAATTTACAACAACATGTACCTAGAATCACCTATTCACAAGCTGGTTTACCATATTATGGGATGTCACAGACGAAACCAGCTTATACTTATCCTCAATTGAATCCAAGTTATCCTAATTTGGGTTATAACGTTGGTGGACATACCCCTTGGCAGCCTCAAGCGAAAATGCCTCAAATTTCATTTCAACAAGTATCATATTCAGGTTTTGGTCAACAAAATCCTCAAGCGTTTTCTTATAAAAAAACCCCTATCTGTGTTACCAACAACAGATTCCTTATGTTGGTTCTCAAAGACCTATTTCTCAAGAAATTCCATCATACCTTGGCTATGCTCAACCTAACCTTAATTGACAGTTTCCCTTTGTTGCAACTTTAGAGTTACCATATTTAAATCGGCTAACTAATGATCCAATCAACTATGCTCCTTGGTGGTCGGTGATACCTCACAAATTACCCTCGGATATTCATAAGTTCAATGGAAACCCTGGGGAAGACCCATCGACTCATGTCATGACTTATCATTTGTGGTGTTCATCAAAATCTCTGAATGATGATTCTATTCGACTACGTCTTTTCTAGCGTATGCTCACAAGTTCAACTGCAAAATGGTGCATTGAGTTACCTAGAGCTTCTTTTGATAATTTCACTGCCCTAGCTACTGTTTTCTTGACTCACTTCTAGTTACCCATATGATATGAAACTGGAATAGAACTCTTTACCAATTTCAAATAGACTAATTCTACTCACATTTCTGATCATATTCATGAGTGGAGTTGTCATGGTAGAATGGTTAAAACATTTGTTCCTGATTAGCTCCTTGCCGAGTGGTTCATTAAGTCCCTGTTACCATCTATAACTGAGGATGTGGCTAAGGGTGGCGTCATCACTGAAGGGTAGGTTATTTCTCATGCCCAATATTTAGACTTGATTCACACTCAGTCTGGCACGCTCTATGAAAAAATTTGTAACACGCTGCGATCTAATTTTACTATTCCTCCTTAATTAAAAGAATCTCATGCCAGAGGCGACTTGATTGGTACTGCAAGAACACATCATACTACTGCATCTGATCCTGAAATTTCTTCTGAAATTAATGTCGTGTCATTTGACAAGGGAAAAATTGACAAGCAACCTAGAAGTAAGAAAAAAGGGAAATCTAAGAAAAAGCAAACTTCTAACCTGCAGGAAAGATCATCTGATCAATCATCTGGACCAAGGAAACCTCGTTATCCATGCATAATCTGTAATGAGGAACACTTTGTTAGGGATTGTCCTCACTGCGTTGAAGTCTCAAAAATCATCAAGACTTCCCATGCGTCAGCTGTGTTGATAGACCCATTTCCAAATCCGGACACAAATTTGGTTACTACGGATCCAACTTCTAGTTCCCAAGTGATAATGTTATCTATCACAAAAACTTAAACATATATTTTGGTGTCAACGTGCAATAAATATTATGGTAGTCAGGCCACTGATCAACCTACTACCTCGACTACGAATCTGTCGACAGAAACAATACTTCCTACTGCTATTCCTGAATTGACGATTAAGCCACCAAAGGGAGTCGTTCATAAATCGACATATAATCCTCAAGAAAGAGCTGCACAAAATTATATTATAGTTGAAGATCTGGCTCAATCCCCTTCAACTATGTCTGCTCTTGAGGTATTTCAAAATTGTCCCTCCCAAAAACAGGCTTTATTGTTGGCTATTGGTGGAATTGATTCGACTGATTCTAATCTCGTCGTCTTTAATCATACGGGCTATGTGCCGCAACTACCAGCAAACTTTGCATTATCCATACAAGTAAATGTTCTCAATCACCTTGTTCATCATACTATTATTGATGAGGGATCATATACATGCATTATGTCTCTAAATTGTTGGAAGTCACTTGGCTCGCCGCGCTTATCTCAATCATCAACGATGTTGAAGGCTTTTGATGGACATACATATAAGCCTTGTGGTATTATTAATAACCTGCATGTTGAAATAGGGGGAAGAACAATGAATGTTGATGTCGAGGTTGTTGACAGACCACTTGATTATAATATTCTACTTGGAAGGCCATGGGTATATGCTATGACTTTAATTGTTTCTACATATTTTAGAATGATAGCCTTTCCATATAAAGGTACTATCACAGTCATCAATCAACTATCCTTCCTTGCCTCCGCCTCACAAGTAACTGGAAGTGTTATTTTCGTTCACGCACCCTAAATCGCACTTCAAAACATTGGTGTAGGACTCTTAAAAGATTCCACTCTCATGGGAACCTTTGCATTACCGCCGCCTGCGATGTCAGCAGAAATTGTAAGTGTAGAGACCTGCTACATGATCTCTTCCACTCCATCTGGCTTAAGGAAGAGTACAAATGATTCTAAAATTGTTATGTTGGATGAGTTTCTGTTGCCCATCCCTATTAAGATGGCATAGCAATCAATCTATCTGGCTTGGGCAGCGAATCCGAAATCAGCGTCGCCGGTTGTTTGGGTTGATCGTTCCTTAGATTTTGGTACTCCTTCTGATATTTTTTCCTCAAATTTCTTGACAGATGAGAATATTTTGGAAGCCATGATGTCAGAAGGAGAACCATGGGAAGATTATCATCATCGTTCCCATCTCCCTGATTATGAAGAAAAATATCTTAGTGAACTATATCACCCATCAATCAAAAATTTATTTTCGAATTCTTTACCAATTAATGCAATCGATTTTGAGCAAAATCTGTCAAATATTGAAGAAACCATTTCTATCGATATTTCGACCAAACCTGGCATTGTAGAAAATATTTATGTTGGTATATCTTGTTCTCCATCAGAACTTGAATCATATCGCTCTCTATTTCATGAATTCCGTGATGTATTTTCTTGGTCTTACGAGGAAATGCCAGGCATAGATACTTGTATCGTTGAACACACTATTAATATGTATCCTGATTTCAAACAGGTGCGTCAATGCCTTTGTCCTATTCATCCAAAGAAGGCTGCTGCCATCAAAGCAGAAGTTGAATTTTTTTTGCGTGCTGGTTTCATTTACCTTGTTTCGCTAACTGAGTGGGTTTCCAACATCGTTCCTGTTATGAAAAACAAGGAACCATTAGAGTGTGCATCGATTATCGGGATGTCAATCTTGCGTGTCCAAAAGACAACTCTTCTACTCCCTTTATCGACTAGATTATTGACGATTGTGCCGGATGCGAAACATTTTCGTTCATGGATGGATTTTCTGGCTACAATCAAATCAATATCCGCCCAGAGGATCAACATAAGACAACATTCATCTGTCCCTGGGGCACATTCGATTATAGGAAAATCCCCTTTGGTTTAAAGAACACTGGGGTAAATTTTCAGAGAGTAATGGATTATGATTTCAATGACATCAAGCACATTGTTCAACCCTATCTAGATGATTTACCCATGCATTCACGAAATCAGACTCATCACCCAATGAATTTGAGAGCCATATTTTTACGCTATCGACACTATAGAATTTGCCTCAATCCACATAAATGTGTGTTTTGTGTTGGTTCTAGTCGTTTTCTTGGCTTCATCATCTCAAAAGAAGGAATTCAAATCGACCCATTGAAGGTTTAGGCCATACCTGATTTGATTGCACCATCAAATTTACTTAAGATACAGAAACTTCAAGGAAAGGCTAACTTCCTAAGGAGGTTCATACCCAACTACGCTGAAATGGCTAAAGGATTTACTAGGCTTTTGAAAAAAGGGGTTCCCTTCCATTGGGACCAAGTTGTGCAAGCTTCTTTTGATGTTGTTAAGGATACTCTTGTCCAGGCTTCATTAATGTACCCCCCTAATTATCAAAATGATTATTTCCTATATATCACCACGACAGAAACAACCATTGCTATGGTATTGGTCCAAGTAGAAGATGGGATAGAACATCCAATATATTATTTGATTCGTAATCTAAATGATACGGAAGTTAAGTATTCATATGTAGAAAAGCTTGCCTTGGCATCTGTTCAAGCTGTCCAAAGATTTCGCCATTATCCTGCTTCGAAAAAATACTATTGTTTCGAATTGAAGCCCCATGAATTATATCTTATCACGCCAATTGCTAGGGGCAAGTATTCAAAACAGATTGTCATTTTTCAGAAATTTGATTTGGAATTCATCAAATCCAAGTCAAATAAGTCTTTAGTTTTGGCAGAACTTCTCTGTGACCTTCCCTCTGATAGTACTTCAACTACATCGGAACCATCAATTCCTGACAAGTCTCTGTTTCTGATTGGATCATTTGATCCTTGGTATGGAGATTTCATTATTTATCTCCAAACACAAAATTTTCGGCCTGATACCTCTCGCTCTGAACAACGGTGTATTCGATACAAAGCCAAAGATTATCTGATCATCAATGATACACTTTATCGTCATGGTGTCGATACAATTTTAAGAATGTGCCTCACTCATGAGGAGGCCGAAAAGGTTTTAAATGACTGTCATGCTGGGGCTTGTGGTGGAAATTTATTAGGATACGCTACCGCATAGAAGATACTCTACGCCGGTTAATTTTTGCCTACCATTTTTCACGATTGTATTATCATGGTCAGAAGTTGTCATGCGTGCCATATTTTTTATCGTAAATCCGCTAACCGCCAGCGCCAATGCATCCTGTTGTCTCTGTGGGAAAATTTTCGAAATGTGGTATTGACTTCATGACTTGTAACCCTCATTTGTCCGAGGGGCATGGTTATATTATTGTCACAGTAGACTACTTTACCAAATGGGCCGAAGCGATGCCTACATTCAATAACACATGATAGACAACTGCATTGATTTTCTTTAATCATGTTATTGCATGGTTTGGGGTCCCACATGCTATAGTTACAGATCATGGGAAGCATTTTCAAAACCACATGATGGCTGAATTGACTGCCAAGTTAGGATTGCCACATGATAATTCTACTCCTTATTATCCACAATAAAATGGACAAGTTGAGGCTATCAACAAGATTCTTAAACGTACGCTTCAAAAAATGATAGGAGTTCATAAAAGAAACTGGAATTTGATCCTGTACTCCGCTTTGTGGGCGTATCAAACCTCGGTGAGAAACGTGACTGGATTTAATCCTTTTCAATTGGTGTATGGTCTGGAAGCTATCTTGCCTATCCAATGTGAAATTTCTTCGTTAAAACTCGCAATCGACTTGTTACCTGACATCTAAGAAGAAGAAGCGTGTCTCCTTAACCTCATCCATCTTGATGAAACGCATCATGAAGCCCAATTGGCCAATGAAGTGCATAAGAGACCTATAAAGGTGAAATACGACAAAAATTTCCAACCTCGCATTTTCTCAGAGGGTGACTTGGTCCTTCTTTATGATCAAGAAGCTGATGTAATAGGTACAAGAAAATTTGAGCCATTATGGCATGGCCCCTATACTGTCAAAATAGTTCTTGCTAAGGGTGCCTTTGAGTTGGTTGATTACGATGGAATTCCGTTGGCACAACCTAGAAATGGGTTGTATATGAAACGTTACTATGCTTGATCATGAGCGTAGTAATCTTTTGTATTATATTGTATATATATGCTATTGATTTGCATTCACTATCTTAGTTTGTTTTTAGAGTTTTCTTGACGTTAGTAATCCACTTTAAATTTCATCGCAGATGTCTGAATCTTTGGAACCATTTGTTGGATATGCTGATGGTGCTAGTCGTAGTATGCAGAATCCATCCTCTGTAGCGTGGGCCATTTTCGCTCTGAACGACGAGTTAGTGAGTTTTCAAGGGATTTATATTGGTAGATTGACGAACAATATCGCAGAGTATAGCGCATTGATTGAACTTCTCTATGATTCCATTTCATTTGGTATTAACTGCATAATCATAAGGTTAGACTCACAACTTGTGGTATTACAACTTACTAGTGTTTATATTGTTAGAAATCCAACACTACAACGTTTGTTCCTAAGAGTTTGACTTTTGGAAAGACACTTTGATTTTATTCAATATCAACACGTTTCCAGAAATTTGAACACATTAACTGATTCATTAGCTAATCAAGTTTTAGATAGACATTTATAACATATGTAAAGAAAACATTCACATCATTGAATAGGATTGCACAATAAACATAGGAAAACACTGAAATCATATAGATAGATAGTTATAGGTTTTTACTTAAATTTGTGTCCAAGACACATTGATCATTTGACCTCAAAATGTATGCAAAATGTCAAAAGTAAACTAGTGGTGCTCATGGTAACATGCTATAGATATAGCTATCCCACGCAGTAACTGCATCTAGCGGTTAGGAAGCCCAATAGTGTGTCGTTGCAGTTGCATGGATAACTCTTCGATCTGACAATCCGGAATCCTGAAGATCAATCCCTCTATGTGCTGCTGAAGCTCAGACTGAGTCTCAGCCATATCAAGATCCTGAAGGACTGCTCTCCGAACAACCCTCTCTGCTAGAACATATGCTTCACGCTCTGGTTCCTCTACTGATTGAACATGACCAACATCTACATTACATCAAACATTTAGTTTAGTCTTGGGAAAACATCAAAATACAAAAACATTATATAAACCTTAGAAAAAATAAAAACATGGTCAAAACATTCTTACCTATTGCACCCCACTGAGCGCCTTCTAGTAATACTAAATATAGATCTCCTCGGAAATCAACGCCTGCGTATGCATACTCATCGATGGCGAAAATATGTTGCCTGAACTAGGTGAAGAACGCAATAAAGAACACAATGGTCGATTGACCTGCATGCCTACCCATGAGTTCTACCCATCTCTGTATTCGCGGATCTCTGGGATTAGACACATCCAGTGTCACATGTTGTGGCTGCATCAGTGGAATCCATTCAAGGCAAATGATATGAGGATTGAACCATAACTGAAGTTCTTCTTCCTTCCTCCATTTTCTTTGTTCAGTTGTTTTTTTACCTGAGAAAGTACAACTTCAAACCAGTTGAAGACTGTTGGCTCCATACACTCTAGCGCGTACTGTATATACGATCTATCTGCTACATGTAGTGTAACGGTGCCCGCAAGTTTTGCGATCATGAAAAGGATAGTTTTCAAAGGAAAATATATAACATCCCAAATGTTTATCTTTCCATCTTTTCTTGGCTCTGCCCCTGGATAACAATGTTGCAAAACATAATCTATCACAGTCTCTCCTCCAACAATAGACCCTGAGAGTGAAATAGGCAAGCCTCTCCTCGACAAACCTGTAAGAAAGTATACATACTCAACTGTTATGGGAAACACTTGGTTCTTAATATGAAATGCCTCGATAGCTGGATCCCATGCTCGAACTAAGAACTCCAGGAGTTCTATTTGTTGCCTCATCCCTAACAACCAGAAGTACTTTAGCAGTCCACACTCTCTTAGGGCTCTTACTATGACCGGATCATATAGGGCAATCATATCATGTTCTTCATGCTCCCTTTCCCTCCATTTAATTGTCATTTTAATCTGATGGAAACCTGAAATACAACCATAAGAACCATTAGATTCCATTCAATGCAAACAATTGGGCAAATTTTTGGCATAATGCAAAAATAAAAAATGTAGATTGCACCCAATGCAGGCTCTAACAAGAGACAGTGCGTTGTGTATGCAAGTAACCTTCAATTTAGTTGCTATGCAACGCAGGTTTTGACATTCAAGGGTGCGTTGCCATCTTTTGGGGCAGAATTTACCCTAGGGACCTCAAAACCCTAAAAATTTACAGAAATTGGAAATGAAATGATTACTGAAGGAAAGAGGAGGTTAATGACACTAACCTAGATCAAATGACAACGAAATCCGCTCACAGAAATGATCGTAACCAACATCTGAAGTTCGGGGGAAAAATCTGGTTTAGAGCTACAAAATGCAAATAGTAACTATGGAATGGTAAAAATGAATAGTAAAACTACTTTTAATAGTCATTTAATTATTTGCAAATTATATTTATTGCTGTGACTATGGTTTTATTATGTTTTTTTATCATGAAACAGGTATTTTTAATCCATTTGATGTTGTTCTAAACAGGTTTTACAATTGATGAACATATTAGTCATGTAGATTTATTTCAAGAATGATTTGACCACAAAGTATATTTTTTCTCCTTATTTTTCAAGCTTTGTTAAAAACGAAAAAAGGATTCGATGCACACTTTTATCTCTTTTTCGAGATTCAATAACAATGAAAAAGGAACCCCTGTAGTCTTCTTTCAGCTCTTTTCAGACTCCAATAATGTGAAAATATTTCCGAGCACTTGTCTTTTCGAGCTCATAAAAGTAAATGAATTGATATCTACTCAGTATAAGTTTAACACTTTTCCGGACTGAGATAGATTATTTACGAAAAAGGAATACCTTGGTCGAACATGACCAAAGAGGTTCTCTCAGATATTCTTTTACACTTTTTTGGATTTGAGTGAAAAATTACGAAAAAGTACTTATAGATTTTTATTTTGTCCTCTTTTTCAAACTCTCTAAATATGAAAAAGGACTAGGCTATCACTTTTGTTAAGCTCGTTAAAACATAAAATAGCGACAGGCTTGTCGATCATGGCAAGAATCGAGTTTCATTCATCACTAGAGTCGTTAAATTATTAAATAGAGATACTTTATTCGCCCGAAGGGTTGAATTATAGATCAATCATATGTTATCCTCCTCAAGCTTGTTAAAAAATAAAGAGGTACTGGTCGACAAATGACCGGGGAAATTTGGGAAAGTGAGTAGAACGTTTTACAGTAGCAGGTTGCTCTTGAACATGACACTTCACTCCATCACCGTGAATATTTGGGTTGGGTAATCTTCTTGACTGTTCATTCATACCTATGGTTCATCATACCTTCACTTCGGTTTTGGGTCAATCTTGCCAACTCATCTCAGTGTCACCAATATGTTCAAGAGAAGTCATTCAATAAATAATCATCCTTCTGCAATACTCATAAAACTTCATTCTCATGACCGTCATCCCTGAAAATTGCTATATCAAGTCATACCTTTGTCTCCGAAATCAGTAACTCTCGCTTCACAATAAGGTGACTTCTTGTCGACGACAAATAATTATCCAAGAAGTTCACTTAGAAACATCAGATTCCAGTACCATGAGACTTGTTACAGCATCGACAAGATCCTTGCTTCAGGACTTTTGACCGAAAGATTGTGTTTGGCGTTCGACATAAAATCATCTATTCACGCCTTAAAAAATGTACTGTAGTACCTTGAGGGCCATTGACATCAATGGTGGTTCTCTCACGTTTGTTAGCAACTCGCATCATTGGCTGCTAATCAAACGATGCCTTTCCATGTTTGACTACAAATCATATATTCGCATGACATGACTTGTACCTGAATGATCGAGTGAATGAGATAAGAATATCCCGGATCTAGTTTCAGCCATTTGGGCTACGATTTTAGGATTGTTGTACACATCATATATACGGTGACCTTACATATAGATCATCATCTGAACATGGGCCTATATCTGTAGGCATGTCTGTATTGGGCAACATTCCAATATAGACGACTTTCTAAATTATGTACATGTTATTAGATTGTTTATGTGCTGAACATGGGAATGCCTAGCCTCAACAATTATGATCAAGAGGATATATCATGATGTATTGCTTTTTAATACTGATGCAGGTCGCCACTCCGCTTCATCTCTAGCCCATCACAGTGTAAAGCATCTCAATCAAAATATTGTTATTATTATTCTGAATTCATGCTTTAGGGGGAAATTGTTATAGGTAAATTTGGGCACCATTCCCAATGACCTGGTTAACTAGGCATCATCTCTAGGACCAATGAATAAGGGTCTATCATTCCCTATCATTTCAGTTTCTACATGCCCTAAGCCAAAGAACATGATAAATCAACCATGATTTCCAAATGTAAAGGTTTCCAATATTTGAAGTTTATAATATATCATATGATAGCTCACCAACACTTCCTCTCAAGGGACTAAGTGCGTTGCATATGCAGGTAGCCCCATTCAAGGCTGCTTTGCAAAGCACTTACTGACACTCATAGGTGCGTTGGTCACATTGGGAGCAAAATTCTCATTGTTCTGGAATCTCCACTTGGCCAGTGCCTTCTAGAAGAGTTCACATATGTCAAAATTTGAATCCATGTTTCTATTTGACATCTACAATATTGGGTACATGTCTTGCCTATTATTGGAAAGTCATTGATTGTAAAACTACCTTCAACTCCTCTATAAATTGAGCACAGATCTTAATGTTTGAGAAGGAAGAATTTGAGTAGAGAAATGCTGGTGGAATTCCAATTGAGAAGTTAATTTGAGTGACATGCTGTTGGAGATATCTACATTGTGATGAGGCTAGGATGCTATTGGAGATGGTGACACTAAATCAATCACTGGGTTGTAGCCTCCCCTTCTATCCATTAATAAAGATTGCTACTTACTTTCCCACATATGTCTCTGTATAAGCTCATGCTTTCCATATTATGAATTCTTATCTGATGTATATGGTTTATGTTTCATTTTTTTAACTAAATAACTTGAATTGACATCTGTATTATTGCTATATTTTGTTGTTTAGTGTTCATCTTTGCAGGAACTATTTTCGGACATCTAGCTTGGATTTGAAGCTATAGCAAGAGCGACAGAAGGAGAATAGGAAGCGCTTGGACTCCAATTAAGTTCTTTCATATATTCTGTGTGTCTATTTACAGTTAGGAAAAGTAGTTGCAAAGTCTTTAACCTGTTGTTCTAGATAAGCACCTGTTTAGGGAAGAATGTTTTATCCGTAATCCATAATTCCACATAAAAACAAGAGTGCATGAACACCCAAAGCGTTTGGTCCAAGTTATAAAGCCTAGCCATAGGTAAGATGTATTAAAGAAGGTCGTTAGAAGACCTATCATTTAGGCATACATGTTGTAGCATGGTAGCACATGATGTCATCGATATCATGCATAGAGTAGGTGGAGGATCAAGTTGTGGAATGAATAGCTTGAATATGTATGAATGTGGAAGGTGTACTCATATGCTAGCTTGAGGTTAGTTTGTTGTAAGACCTATTATTAAGGTTGAAATTTGCAACAAGAAAAAATGTAATTGGTAAACATAAAGGACAAAAAGTACACACACATTAGTGAGGAAATTCAGTGAGGAATTTCAGTTACACACTAGTGACGAATGTGGGTGTCTAATTTATTTTTCCCTTAAATAAATTGGATGATAAATTGTACATTCATCTCATAACAAATTGTATCAGTTAACTAAGTCATGATGACTGAGTTAACTCAAGAAATTCGAGTTAAGGATCTAAGATGAGGCATGTAGAGCGATTCTAATAATTTTGGGGTCTAATTGCAGTTAATGCACTAGTGGGGTGTAGGTGTAATAAGTTAACTCAATTAATTGAGTTAAAATTAGTTTAACTAGTTCTAAATGAGTGATTAATTAGTGAGAGGTACAATGAATTAAATTAGATTTAATTCACAAGTAGTGATCAATTAGATAACTGATGATTCACTATTAATAGCTGCATGCATTTCAATTACGAGGAAGACCCAGTTGAGACAAAGGTTAAAGGGAACATAGCTATTAGTTGTAATTTTAGAAAATTTCCCGAGCGCAATTATAAAACCATGAGGAAGCCATGATGGATTGTGAAATCAAGGAAGGGAATTACTCCTATTTAATAGGGGCCTAATTCTCTAGGAATTGCGTGAGAAAGGCTGGGCTGAGAAGAGGCTGAGAATTGGCTAAGTGTTTGTCAAATTTTCCTGAGCATTCTAAGCTAGTTTTGAGCAGGATCAGAGTGAGACACTCAGGAGAGTGCTGGAGAATCTCATGAGAGATTAAGAAAATTATTTTTTCATGATTTCTTGACTTAATAAAAAATATAGATAGAGGGGTTTTGAGCAATTTCTTTCCAAAGATACATCTTGTGTTGTGCGATTTATTTACTTCTTTCTCTTACTCGCTTGTGATTGAGCGATCATGTTTTGTATTCCACAAATATTGTAGAAGTATTCAATATCTTGTTTTATTACATCACAAGATCAGATTGAATCCAATTGGTATGATTTTATACATGGTATCAGAGTGCCTGAAATCACAATAGAAGAGAAGAAATTGAGTTTGTATTGAACAGGTTCAAATTTTCATATTTATTCTTCTGGATCTAGCAGCAGATCAAGATGTATTTCAATGGCTTGAGACTCGAATATTCCTTGAGGGAAATTCAAATTATATTGCATGGAAGGATAGGATTGATCAGAAGCTCAAGTCCGAGCTATGGAAAAAGCTCAAAATTGAAAGTGTTCAAAATCACTTGCAACCTGAACAATCGGATAGGCCTCGTCGCTGTGATCCTGGCGCTACAAATGGCACTTAAATTTGACATCGTATGTGAAAGTTATGCAAGTTTGAAGTTTTCAGTAAACTGCAAAAAATTGAGTTGACCAGGTTTGACTTTCAAATTTTGAAAAATTAAAAAAGGAATATACCAAAGAATATTCTTGAAATATTCCTCAAAATATTCCCTAGAATATTCTTGGAATATTCCATTCGGGCCAATCCAATGGTGACAAGTGGCATTTTCTCATTTGGTAGTGGTTTGACTTGAAGATTTTTTGGCCAATCCGAGGGTGCCATGTGGCAAGCCCGAAAGCCGCCACGTGGCCGCAGGTCGTGGAGAATTTTGGTATATTCAAAAAATTTTGTGACTCGGCAGGATTTGAACCCGAGACCTTGTCTTCACAAACCAGACACACTACCGTTGTGCCACATGTATGTTTCTCAATATATATGGCGGAGAAATGATTTTTAAAGTTTGAAGTGTATTGGGTTGGGCGGAAAAGGGGTCCATCCCCTAAAGGGCCAGCCCCCATACACCATAAAACCCTGCGCTATAACCTTGGCTTTAAGGCCTTAGCTCCGACATTTAAGCGGCGGTTACCCCATAGACCGCACATGTGTTCAAACCCGGAGTTACAATAATGCAACAGTTTGTTGTAGCACTTTATGTGGCGGGTTTTGTGGACCGTTCACATGCGCCCACCAAAAAATTAAACTTAACCATAAAAGTTCAGCCAAATTTGGAGTGGGTCTGACAGTTTAGGGCGGACCACCAAAATTAACTCCAGTTAACTGCAGATAACCCACTTTTAGGGGGATTTTGACATGACATTGGGCATAATGTTGTTTCTGCCATAACTTCTCCAATATTGGAACAAATTAGACGAAATTTTGGTCAATTTTTGGTATTCTGAGAATTTTGGAGCCATTGATATAGGTTTCAGAGCCATTAGAGTTGATCTTCAGCCACTTTTTCTTCAGGGAAGCTTGGAGAGCCATCAGGGCCAAGAAGGAGTTGGAGCTGTTTTGGGCTATGCTTAACCATTTGAGGTGAACCAAAAACCAATTTCAACTATTTTCAGCATTAAAGAGCCATTGGGATAGGTTAAAAAGGTATTATAGGTGTTTTACATCCATTTTAGCTTCAGGGAAGCTTGGAGAGCCACCAGGGCCATTGGGGAAATGGAGTTATCTAGAGTTGTACCTCACTGTTTGAGGTGATCCAAAAACCATTTTCAGCTAATTTATACCTTCTAAACCTAATGGAAGATGTTTCAGAACTATTTTATGATTTATACAGCCCGAAAATATTCAGAGGATTTCAAAGAGCCATCGGGGCCTTATTGAAGAATGCACTGTTTATGGTAATTCTTCACTGTTTAGTGAATATGGAAATGCATTCTTAGCATTTTCATGTATTCTTATTCTGTATTTACAGTTAGATTTTCCTATTGAGGCACTTTTAAACTTGTATTAGCATTTTGGAGCATTTTAATACAAGAGGACAAGCTCATTTTGGGAGGCTTGATCCAGCAGACGTAGCCCAGGAGGGGTGAACTGCTCACCAAACATCTGTGTCATATTATGCTGAAGTTTAGCTACTGTGTTTTTATGTTATGATATGATAAACAATAAAATTAAATAACTTACCCTCACACATAAAATCATAAACAATGACCAAAAACACTTTGTTTAATCAACAAGACATGGAGAATTTTGCACACATTTAATTAATTGGAAATGGATACCTTGCACACATTTTCAAGTACTTCCATTTTTAGATCAGATAGTATTAGAGCTTAGGTTGAGCATTTGTGTTTGTGCAAAAGGTGTTAAAACAGTGTAAAAGATTGACTGTTTTATTGGTTGCAAAATGGTTGATTGTATGAGTTTGCTTGAGTTGAAAAGATAGCTATTGATAGCTAAGTATTGGAAAGGAAAAAAGAATTGTAGGCTATTTCATTACCCCAAATTACCTCAAGATTATATTTGGAAAACAAACCCACTTGATTAGTGTTTGCTACGAAAGCTATTGGAGTTTGTGTTTCATGGCTACTTGAATAAGAGTATGGATGTAAAGACATTTGTTTAAAATTTTGTAATTTGATTGAAAGCTTTGAGAACTTTTCTTTGGAAGTTCCTTTTGTTAATTTGACCATTTACATAATGTCAACTTCTTCTACAAGTGAAGTTTCCTCCTTCACAAGATTCTTCAATGATGACATGAAGAATGAGTTCATTAAGGTGAAGGACATGGTGCAGATTTTGATTGAGGATCAAAGAGAAAGTGCTAAGCTTCATGCACTATTGTTAGCCATGAGGGAAGAGAAGGAAAAAATTCTCCAAAGATTGCATGACATGGAGAAACAACTCCTTCAAGCTCAAGAAGCTTTGTCCAAGAACAAGCGTGAGGAAGAGGTAAACCATTCCAACTTGTCTTAATTTTCCTCAATTGAAAAGTGTGTTGGTTCTTTTGAAAAATATACAAGGGGTATAAAATGGGCTATCATGAAGGCAAAGGTTTGGGCAAGCATGGACAAGGCATGGTTGACCCTATTTCGGTTATGGAGTGACCCAAGAATGTTGGTCTTGGGATATGAGCATTTGAAGACTCCAAATCCTTGAATGCATGTGATGAAAATTTAAAGAGAACCTTTATTCCAAGTTCTAAAATGCACATATGTCAAAATTATTTTAAGGATGATTGCCATTGTTTTAAGCCATCATTGCAACAAGTAGAGGGTAAACATGTCGCTTATGGCGAGCATGCAAATGTAAACAGTTTTCAAGACAAGAATAGTGATGAAAGTCTGAAAAAGAAAGTTGTCTCCTCTACTAGTTCATCATCTCTCAAAGACAAAAAGGATGGACATTCCATGTAGCAAAAGAGGTATAATTATTCACATGATCAATTTGATTATGTTTCAGTAAATAATTATAATTTGTCTTGTTCAAATGAAAGAAATTTTTGTTGCACATTTTGTGGTGGATTTAACCATGTTGCTTCAAGATGCTGGTTGAAAAAGAAACCACACAGGAAGTAAAAGAGGCAAAGAAAACTTTCACAGAAAGTGCTTAAAAGTTGCACATTTTGTCAAAAGAAGGGACATGATGTGTCTCATTGTTGGAATTTGCATCCAACTAGTTATCCAAAGCACACGCAGCTAGAGGACAAAAAGATTGGTACAAGTGGATCTATGGATTCCATTATCGATGTGGAAATGGAAGATTCACATGTAGAAATGTTGCAGCAGGAAAAGACGCCATGGAGTTGGCTTGGTAGGAAGTGGATTAACTTATTAATGCAATAATTCATACTCATTTTGTACATGTAAATTTCAGATTGGTATGCATGTATTTCAGTTGAAGATTTTGATGCAAGATTGCATGTAAAATCAGTTTCAGTTGAAGGAATTTCTTTGTTGTTGCAAAATTTCACAATGGAGGAGTAAAAGATGAGTATAATACTCACTTATATTGCAGCAATGTCTTTTAGTTCAGCTCTTAGTCACCCACATGTTTTTGGGATGATGTACTTGTTGGTATTTGAAAAGAAGAGTTGAAGTTGCACATGTACATAGAGGTTGTATGTGTAATTAGCGAACTGTATATAGGTTCATTGTACAGGATACATACACATGTTTGTAAGGATGTATCTAGTTGTTTATCAACTTGTGTTGACTATGTGCACACTGGTTACAGATTTTGTGTGTCAATTATATAGCACATTTCATGTCAACTTGTTGTTGATGTCGTATGTTGCACAAGGTGCCTTTGGTGTCGATTGGTGTAGAGAATGAAGTTTCGGTGCAAAGCGGTGCAAGATTCCATGAGATGGAAAGGCATGCAAGCAAAGAGGGCACCAAGTTTAGCAAGGGTCATTGTTGGTTTCAGAATGGAATATTGTTATTGCAATATAACTTGGTCGGAATTCGGCACAAGTATATGGCTCATTTAGCAAAAATTCGCCATGAGGACAGTTGGCAAGTTAGGAAAATTTTTGAAGGCTGAAGAGAAAAGGATGTTGTTATTCTCTCATTTGCTGTATAGTTCAGTTTCAGTATTTCAATGAGATTTTGGGGTCCAAAAGCTTCTCATTTGGGAGGTGTGATCAGGAGCCCAAGTCCGAGCTATGGAAAAAGCTCAAAATTGAAAGTGTTCAAAATCACTTGCAATCTAAACGATCAGATAGGCCTCGTTGTTGTGATCTTGGTGCCGCGAACGACACTCAAATCTGAGTTGACCAGGTTTGACTTTCAAATTTTGAAAAATTAAAAAAGGAATATTCCAAAGAATATTCTTGGAATATTCCTAAGAATATTCCCAGGAATATTCTTGGAATATTCCATTCGGGCCAATCCAATGGTGACAAGAGGCATTTGCTCATTCGGCAGTGGTTTGACTTGAATATTTTTTGGCCAATCCGAGGGTGCCATGTGGCAAGCCCGGAGGCCGTCACGTGGCCCTAGGCTGTGGAGAATTTTGGTCTATTAAAAAAATTTTGTGACTCGAAAGGATTTGAACCCGAGACCTCGTCTTCACAAACCAGATGCACTACTGTTGAACCACACATATGTTTCTTAATATATATGGTGGAGAAATGATATTTAAAGTTTGAAGTGTATCATGTTTTGGCGGCAAAGGGGGCCAGTCCCCATACACCATAAAACCCTGCGCGATAAACTTGGCCTTAAGGCCTTAGCTCCGACAGTTAAGCAGTGGTTACCCCATAGACCGCACATGTGTTCAAACTCAGAGTTACAATTAATGCAACAGTTTGTTGTAGCACTTTATGTGGCGGGTTTTGTAGACCGTTCACATGCGCCCACCAAAAAATTAAACTTAACCATAAACGTTCCGCCAGATTTGGAGCGGGTCTGACAGTTTAGGGAGAACCATGAAAATTAACTCCATTTAACTATAGATAGCCCACTTTTAGTGGGATTTTGACATGACATTGGGCAGAACATTGTTTCTGCCATAACTTCTCCAATATTGGACCAAATTGGACGAAATTTTGGTCAATTTTGGGTATTTTGAGGATTATGGAGCCATTGAGATAGGTTTCAGAGCCATTAGAGTTGATCTTCAGCCACGTTTTCTTCAGGGAAGCTTGGAGAGCCATCAGGCCCAAGAGGGAGTTGGAGTTGTTTTGGGCTATGCTTAACCATTTGAGGTGAAACAAAAACCAATTTCAACTATTTTCAGCATTACAGAGCCATTGGAATAGGTTCTAGAGGTAGTAGAGGTGTTCTACAACCATTTTAGCTTTAGGGAAGCTTGGAGAGCCACTAGGGCCATTGGGGAAATGGAGTTATTTGGAGTTGTACCTCACTGTTTGAGGTGATCCAAAAACCATTTTCAGCTAATTTCTACCTTCTGAACCTAATGGAAGAGGTTTTAGAATTGTTTGAGGATTTCTACAGCCCGAAAATCTTGGAGTTCAAAGAGCCATCAGGGACTTATTGAAGAAGGCACTGTTTATGGTAATTCTTCATTGTTTAGTGAATATGGAAAGGCATTCTTAGCATTTTCATGTCTTTCGATTCTATATTTACAGTTATATTTTCCTATTGGGGCACTTTTAAACTTTTATTATCATTTTCAAGCATTTTAATACAAGAGGACAAGCTCATTTTGGGAGGCTTGATCCAGTAGACATAGCCCAGGAGGGGTGAACTGCTCACCAAACATCTGTGTCATATTATGTTGATGTTTAGCTGTTGTGTTTTTTTGTTATGATATGATAAATAGTAAAATTAAATAACTTACCCTCACACATAAACTCATAAACAGTTACCAAAAACACTTTGTTTAATTAGCAAGACAGGGAGAATTTTGCACACATTTAATTAATTGGAAATGGATACCTTGCACACATTTTCAAGTACTTCCATTTTCATATCAAGGATGGAGGTAGTGTTGCAGGAAAACAGGTTGAAGGAATTCATATTTATTGATATTCCCGAGGTCGTAGAAGTAGATGCCAAACTTCTTGATGCATAGCAGAAGAAGGTAGAAAAGGCGAGAAGGATATTGTTAGAGGGAGTTTGAGATCATCTTTTCTCGAGTCTCCATGGGAAGGTGACTCCATATGTTATGTGTAAGGCCTTGACAGATCTGTTTAAAAATGACAATGACCACAAGAATTTGGCGCTAAAGGAAAAGCTCAAAAAGATCAAGATGGAGGAGGGTGAGACAGTACCAACATCCTTGGTGAAGTTCACTCAATGTACAGATGAGCTTGGAAGTGTTGGTGTGACAATAGCCCAAGATTATTTGGTGAGCCTAGCACTTCTAGGCCTTCCCAAGAGCTGGCATAGTTACCAAGACTCTATGAATGGGAGGGAGAAGTTACCAGATTGGGAGCATTTGTGGTCCGACTTGGTAATAGAAGAGATAAGGGAGAGAACCAGAGATGAGATCTCCAACGCCAAAAAAGAAGAAGATTGTGCATTAGTTGGAAAAGGAAAGAAAGCTAAGGGAAAGAACTCCCAAGGCGAAGAGGGAAAGAGAGACTTATCCAAGATCAAGTGTTTTCACTGTCACGAGCGTGGGTACTATGTCTCAAATTTTCCACAGAAGAATGAAAGTAGGAAGGAGCCTGCAATTGAAACGAGTGAAGCATTAGCTTCACAATTCAAGCTTGATTTTAATCTCATTGCATGCATGGCCAACACTGTAATGGGATACATGTGGTATCTAGACAACAATTCCCCATTCCATATGACGAGGAATTGAGATCTCTTTAGTGACTTGGAGGAGAAGGACCTCCATCTGAACATTGAGTTGGGAGATGATGGGAGGTATAACACGACTGAAATAGGTACAATTACCTTTCAGAGGGAGTCTAGCTCCCATCTCAAACTGGAAGATGTTTTGTATGTTCCAGGCCTAAGGAAGAATCTTGTCTCCGTAGCAGTATTGGATGACCGTGGTTATGATGTGATGTTTATAAAAGGAAATGTTTTACTTAAACATATAGCCACGGGACAGGTGAAACATATTAGTGTAAGAGTCAAGAACTTGTATGCTATTGAGGTCGAGGATGCATGCAAATCTTTGAGGAGAAAAGTAGTGGTAAGTGACTTGGTGGTTCAGAGGGAGAAATTATCTCTCAAAATTCAACCTTAGAAGTAGTCTCAAAAGGTTGTGGAGCAGCCAAAATTGGAGAAGTAGAGAAGAGACTGAGTGGAAGATTCCACTCAAGAAGAGACCTCCAGGAGCGGGAAATTTCAAGCCAGATGGGCAGAGGGAGTACATGTAGCTATAACTCTAGGTGAGAGGTGGAGCAATGTGCAGACATAATCCCAAGAAGAAATTTGGGCAAGGTCCACTGAGATGGTGTGTCTCATGGATTGAACTTGACTACGAGGAGCCCATAGTATAATAGTAGCAGGAAGGATTGGTTGGATTGATGCAGTCAGATGTCAGGAAGATAAAAATCAGAGTGATAGATGTCTGATACTGGAGTGCAAATAAAAGTTGGAAGCAGTGCAGAGAGAATGGATGCAGATGTCAACAACAATTCAAAGAGTCCAGTAGATAGTAGCAGTCACAAGACTCTGATGACCGATGCATTATATTGATTCAATTATTTGGAGGCTATTCAGTTTCAGTAGTTGTAGGTGCAAAAAACACTAGAGAAGTGTTGCATGCAAAACATTCCAAAGGTATCAGATCAGAATAAATTGAATTCCTTTCTTATTGAGAGGGAGTGTTGAAATTTGCAACAAGAAACAGTGAAATTGGAAACCAGAAAGGACAAAAAATACACACACATTGGTGAGGAAATTCAGTGAGGAATCTCAGTTACACACTAGTGAGGAATGTGGGTGTCTAATTTA
Organism: Pinus albicaulis; assembly: GCA_034641835.2. Taxonomy (NCBI): domain Eukaryota; kingdom Viridiplantae; phylum Streptophyta; class Pinopsida; order Pinales; family Pinaceae; genus Pinus; species Pinus albicaulis. The sequence continues at coordinate 946,919,644 of CM076569.1, forward strand.
TTTTTCCCTTAAATAAATTGGACAATAAATTGTAATTTCATCTCATAAAAACTTGTATCAGTTAACTAAGTCATGATGACTGAGTTAGCTCAAGAAATTCGAGTTAAGGGTCTAAGATGAGGCATGTAGAGTGATCCTAATATTTGGGGGGTCTAGTTGCAGTTAATGCACTAGTGGTTTGCAGGTGTAATAAATTAACTCAATTAATTGAGTTAAAATCAGTTTAACTAGTTCTAACTGAGTGATGAATTAGTAATAGGTCCAATGAATAAAATTAGATTTAATTCACAAGTAGTGATCAATTATATAACTTATGATTCACTATTAATATTTGCATGCATGTCAGTTCTGAGGAAGACCTAGTTGAGAAAAAGGTTAAAGGGAACATAACTATAAGTTGTATTTTCAGAAAATTGCCCGAGTGAGATTATAAAGTCATGATGGATTGTGCAATCAAGGAAGGGAATTAATCCTATTTAATAGGGGCCTAATTCTCTAGGAATTTCATGAGAAAGGCTGGGCTGATCAGAGGCTGAGAATTGGCTAATTGTTTGTCAATTTTTTCTGAGCATTGTAAGCATTTTTTTGAGCAGGATCAGAGTGCGACAATCAGGAGAGTGCTGGAGAATCTCATGAGATATTAAGAAATGTATTGTTTCATGATTCCTTGACTTAATACACAATATAGATAGAGGGTTTTTGAGCTGTTGATTTCCCCAAATACATTTTGTGTTGTGAAATTTATTTACTTCTTTCTCTTACTTGAATGTGATTGAGAGATCGTGTTTTGTATTCCAAAAATATTGTAGAAGGATTCAATATCTTGTTATAGTACATCACAAGATCAGATTGAATCTCGTTGGTATGATTTTCTAAAATTTAGACGTACATGTTATATTGCAGTGGCACATAGAGTTATGTATGAAAAAATTGTGGAATGGACTACTTGAAAAGGTATGAGGGTAGTAGGTGTACTCGTATGCTTTCTTGAGGGGTAATATGAGACATTAGGATGTGAGATGGTTATTGAACATGTATGATAAAAACTATCGTAGAATATTGGCAGATATAATTGCTAGTTACTTGTTACACCAATTTTTGGTCATCTAACATGTTACTATTAGATGGACCAAAGTACACTATGTAAGACCAATTTTACCCTAGTAATTTTTTTTTCACTATTGAAAATAACTTAGTAATCCATAATTTATTAAGTTGTTTATGGTCTAAACAAGAAACCCTGTGAGGAATAATAGAATAAATCCTTATTTGTTTGATTTTCCTCAAGGGATAATTAATTAGACCACAGTTTAATTAATATTCTTGGTCATATTTAACCCAAAACAGGAAAATTAATTAGATAAATCATTATTTATTTATTATTTTCTAGGAATAATTATTTAAAACATTATTTAAACAATATTCCTTGTTAAATTTGACTAAATCATTTATAAATAATTGAATAAATCATTATTTATTTAATTATTACTGAACCATATTCTTAAAATAATAATAAAATAATTTATTTATTTATTATTTACAAATAAAGGGATTTGACCAAATTCAAATTCTTTTTCCCTCCAACAAAAATAATAAAATATTCGATAAAAGTTGGATCTAGATTTGGTTAATAATATTTTAATTATGCACCAATATCTAGAATAACTCAATATTTTGTTATAAATAGAATGGTTTTTCCATTCATTCACTACATTTTTTTGCCTAAAGATTACTTTGGATCTATAATTTTGGTCTGACTTTGATCCTCCATCATTGTCATATTTTTCTACTTTTTTCTTGTGAGCTCCCTTTCAGCTCCATTTTTTGTCTTGGTTTTCTACACCATCAAGAGGGAGAGATCTTAGATTTGAAGTGCTGAGGACATACAAGAACCCATCCCATTGAGGGGGACTGGTAACATCTTTCTATGTTCCCTTCCCAGGTGTCATAATACAAAAATTCTTTAAAAATTCTTGTATTGTTCATTGGATGCATGGATCAACTATTGCTTATTATTTGTTGTTTAATGTCTTTAATTGCATAGATTTGGATTTCTGTAGCATTTATTCTGATCACTAAATGCAGATCTAAGGAAATTGACAATCATCTTTGATGTTAGGGATGTTTTTTATGCACAACTAAAGTGAGCTTTTTTCGTACGCTTGCGATTATAATTCACACTAACATTACCCATCTATTACACTGGATGTAAATTTCTTTATTTGGAATTCAACGAAGATATTGGGACCATTTTATCTCCCAAAGCCAAGTGTAAGGGGGGGGGGGGGGGGCGGAAGAATTTTTAAGATAATATTTTATAACTTTTAACAATTTTTAGCCAATTTCTTTAACAATGAACAAAGCTATTTAAATATTCAACAATTAACCATGAAATCAATACACAAAATTACTATCAACATCATACACATAAGAAACACATAGATACACCGTATGTATGTGGAAAACCATAAAGGGATAAAACCACAATTTTTATTTGGATGTAAATGCATACACCAACTTCTTTTTACATCATATTATGTAGGCACCAACCTATCAAAGGCTTCAACCTCTCTTTTCTTTGTAAGCACCCACTTGCTGGAAGCACCAACTCCCAATGTTTATAGGAAAAAACCTACTGAAATTTTTAAGGAACTTGCATGAAGGGGACACCGATCCCTTGATAAATGAAGTAAATGTCTGTTCTGACAAGTTCTTATGATATTTCTTCTGCAACACACTCTCTCTGTTTCTGATCCTCTGCACATTTATTTACAACAACTTCAACTTTCACCCAATCTCCACATACAAAATCTTTTTTGTCCTTTTGTTCCTTATATGCTTCATAATTCTGGATTTTAATAACTTATTCACTATATTCTCATGTCAACTATCTATCTTTGTCTCTCATGCTATTTATTTGATTAGAAAAAGAGAAAAATTTCCTCCATTACAATTTGAAGCATCGATTTTTATATCAAACTCTTCTCTTAAACTATGTATTTTTGCATTCTCAATTATCAAGAATTAACTCACTTCATATCATGCCTTTTGAAATTTTTTGATCACTATGAAACTCTAAGTTTTGATAAAAAATGAAACGCTAATCATCAAATTCTTTTTAACGCTGAATGCAACACCAAATATTGAGGAAATTTGAAATTTGAAATGCCAAATTTATATTTAAAGAGGTCAAGAAATCAATTTTTTTTCCAAACACTAGAACACTAAATGCTAAACATCAAAACATAAAATGTTGGTTTCGTTAAACTTCCATCGCGTCTACATTTTATCATTTTGTGTGCGATTTTTCTAGGAAGCCTAGACCTTAGATACTCCTGAATTATCAACTAGCAAATATTTTGATTCAGATATCTGGAACATTTTCTTAAATTGTGTTTACCTTGAATTACTTAAAGTCTCCCAAATAATATGGATATATGTATTTATTCTGAATGGTGACTTGGATTGTTACAATCTGGAAATTGGACCACATAAATATATGGAACCATGTTTGATGGAACTTTGAATAGCTTATTCGATATATCCAGATTCAGTTCATTTGGAATTCTTATGGAGGATCAGACTACCAGATGCACCTGGATAATCTGGATGTGTGATGGTGTTTTAAGCTACTTCGGGTCCATTGCCTCATCACCACACATTTTTCAGAAATTTTCTTAACACAAAAAACTGCTTATAAACCAACCCATTGGTGCGAATATAAAGACTGTGCCATATCATCAGCTGAAATCATGCTTACATCATAATGAAATCATCATGCCATTTGCATGCATCTGAGTGGTGCCATGTGTCATGCAAACAAAGGCTACTTGGACACCCATAAAAGCCAAAAATGCTTTCCACGTGTCATGTAGAAATATGCCACTTGGCCACCCAAAAAAGCCAAAACTTATTACCACGTGTCACTTGCCACGTCATCATGATAACATCAATTCCATTACTATGCCAACTCATATTTCACCTCATTGTTAAAATTTGGGTACCAGAGGACAAGTGGTTCCCTAAGGCTTTAATCTTTTGCCTAGGGAAAAGTGTCCACAAATGTATTTATATTTTTCTCCTAAAGTGACTTTATAAGTGGTAAAGTAAAATATAATTTAAAAGTGATTTTATAAGTGATAAAGTTACCGTGTCTAATTTTAAAGTGACTTTATTAAAGCCAATGTGAAATTAGAAAGTGAAAGAGTGACTATAGGAATAAAATGCTAAGTGGCTCTTTATTTAAGTGGGGTGAATTAAAAATTAGAAAGTGAGAATTAAATGCACATTTAATCTTAGCCCTAGATATAAAGCTATCTCAGCCATTGGATTTAGGGATTCCCCAAAAGTCACTTAGGGTTAGGTTAAAGGAGGAAAAGAGGAGAAAAGGTCATTCATATTCTTTCACGAGCAGATTGAGAGTCTGGAAGAGAAGGAGAGCAGGAGAAATTTCTGAGCATGAGAAGTTGAAGGAGAGAAATAGTTTAGAAGTCTTTACAATAGTTGTAGGTTGCACGCTTTTTGAGGCAGCAGTCCGTACAACATTTATTGGCACATTTTTCGAGACAGATTTCCGTACAGTAGCAGTGGGCATGGATTTCGAGGTCCGTAGAATGCATATTTCGAGGGGAATAAACAGTAGTGGGAAACACACATTCTCGGGTTGAGTGGGCACAATTTTCAAGGTTGAAAGAGGAAGTTGTCAATTTCGTACAGTCTGTACTGCAGTACGGAACTTTTGGCATAGATTTCGAGTAGACCGTATAACATTTAATGCTGTTATATATTGCTGTAAAAATTTTCTATTTTGACTGTCTTTCTGATTGGCACATTTTCCAAGGCAGATTCAAGCACATAAAATGAGATAGGTCTGTTATTGTGATTGTTGGAATTTTTTTTGTATATTTCAGTTCACCGTAAAAGCATTTTCCAGAAATAAAGGAGCTCTCGAACTGGTTTTCCCCAAGAGTTGTAGGGGGTTTTTCCAAGGTCATATTGACCAAAAATTAGTGTGTTAATTTTCTGTATGTGGCTGAAATATTTTATGTATTTTATTTCTGCATTTTCCACCACTGTGGAATTTCCAAAATTTGTGTTTTCAGAAATATTTATCATTTCTATAATTTTAAATGTATGTTTATGGGAATGGGAATTTAACTACATGGGAGTGAGAATGAAAAACTGATAATTGGGGTTGGGTCTAAAGTTTCTACATGGTATCAAAGTTTGGGTGGCTGAAAAGTGCAGTTTGGGACAGCAAGTGAAAAATTACAACAAGCTATTTTCACACAACAAACTAAACCTTTACCACAGATTTGATAACTTCAGTTTGTTAGGACAACAAGCATGTCTTTGGGCTTGAGGGTTGAGGATAGGTTGGATGGACAGAGAAACTATAGTGCATGGAGGGAGATAATTTAGAGAATTTTTGAGGAGGAAGAAGTCTAGGGAATAATGGTACATACCACACATCACCCAGTAGCAGTGCCTGCTGACCCTGTTCAGTTAGCTGATTTTAACAAGAAGAATGCCAAGGGAAAAATATTGACTGGATGGTGTTAAAGACCATATCATTCCTCATGTGAGAGGAAAGACATATGCACATGATATGTGGAAAGCCTTGACCAATATTTACCAGAGCACCAATGAAAATAGGAAAATGGTCTTAAGGGAGAAGCTTAAGGCCATTAAAATGGCTAAGACTGATGGTGTTACAACATACCTCACAAATATCACTTCTGTGAGAGATGAGTTGGTTGCAGTTGGAGATACCATTCTACCCACTAAGTTGGTGGGGATTACATTGAATGGTATTCCCAAGACTTGGGAGAGTTTTGTGGATGGGATTGTTCCACGAGAGAACCTTCCCAGCTGGGAGAGGTTGTAATATGATTTCATTTAGAATGAAATTAGAAAGAACCATCTTGGGACAACCAAACAGGTATAGGAGGATGACAATGCAGCATTGTTAGCAGGGGCAAGAAGGGAAAAGTAAAGAAGCAAGCTAAGTGGTGGTGGGGGAAAAGACAAAGGTAAAGGTAAGCAGGTGAACAAGGGGAAGGAATATTCCAAAGTTAAATGCTGGAATTGTCAGAAGATGGGACACTATGATGTAATCAAATCTTATTTTATTATTTCCTCTATTATTTTATAATTTCCTTAGGAGGCCCATTTTAGACCTCAAAATTCCCCTAATGTAACTATGAGGAGGCTGCTAGCCAGCAGGTCTGGAGAGAGGCCATGTAGGAGGAGTATTCTTATATCATGAAGAAAGATGTATAGGAGGTGGTGCCGAGGCCTGAAGGGAAATAAATGGTTATTTCCAGATGGATTTGCAAGATAAAGCATGCTACAAATGGCAGCATCGACAAGTTCAAGGCTCGATTTGTGGTTAGAGGGTTCTCCCAGGTAGAGGGATTTGATTATGAGGAGACCTTCTCTCCCGTTTCTTGATATACTTGCATTCGCTCCATTATATTGATAGTAGCAGAGATGGGTTGGAAGATCCACCAAATGGATGTGAAGATCACATTTCTCAATGGCTTCATACAGGAGGAGGTGTACATTGAGCAGCTGTAGGGCTTTGAGGTGCATGGGAAGGAGTCCCATGTGTGCAGACTAAAGAAGGTACTCTATGGCCTGAAGCAAGCTCCTAGAGCTTGGTACTCGAGGATTGAAACGTACTTGCAGCAGATGGGTTTCACAAAGAGTGAGGCTGATCCGAACCTATACTTCATTGTGATAGGTGAGGAGCCCCTCATTCTAGTGTTGTATGCTGATGACTTGGTAATTATAGGTGCAGATAGACTCATATAGGGATGCAAGAGAGATATTGCTTCAAAGTTCAAGATGAAGGACATTGGATTGATGCATTACTTTTTGGGATTGGAGGTGTGGCAGGAGGAGGGGCATTTATTCCTAGGACATGGGAAGTATATTGTGGACATTCTTAGTAGGTTTCACATGGAGGATTGGAAACCCATGTCGACACCTATGATCACTAACTGGAAGAAGCTTCACGCTTCAGATTCTGAGTTGGTGGATCCCACCTTGTATAGACATCTGATTGGTTCCTTGATATATTTGGTCAACACTTGACCAACTATATGTTTTGCAGTCAACACGATGAGCTAGTTCATATGTGAGCCTAAGAGAGTGCACTGGGTTTCTGAAAAACAAATACTTCATTACTTGCAGGGGATAATGGATTATGGTATGGATTATAGATAGGGAGATGGAGTGAGACTGGTAGGGTACACTGATTTAGATTGGGAAAGTTGTGCTTCTGATAGGAAGAGCACTTGAGGGTGTTGTTTTGGGTTGGGTTTAGAAATTGTGTAGTGGTTCAGCTGGAAGAAACAGTCAGTTGCATTGAGTTCAGCGGAAGCAGATTACATGGCAACCAGTTTGGCTAGTTGTGAGGCCATATGGCTTCGCAAGATGTTGTTTGGCTTATTTGGTCAAGCGTTTAGACCTTAAGTGATTTACTGTGATAATCAGAGTTGTATTAAACTCACAGAGAATCCAGTGTTTCATGACAGGTCAAAGGATATCAGGATCAAATATCATTTCATCGAAGACTATGTTCAGAAGGGAGATGTGAAGCTTGAGTATATTCCCACGTATGAGCAGGTAGAGGACATTCTGACCAAATCATTACCACGGGGCAAGCTTATCTACTTCAGAGACAAGATGGGAGTGGTGAGGAACACTTTCCTCGGTAAGAGGGAGTGTTAAAATTTGGGTACCAGAGGACAAGTGGTTCCCTAAGGCTTTGATCTTTGGCGTAGGGAAAAGTGTCCACAAATATATTTATCTTTTTCTCCTAAAGTGACTTTATAAGTGGTAAAGTCAAATCTAATTTAAAAGTGACTTTATACGTGATAAAGTTATTATTTCTAATTTTAAAGTGACTTTATTAAAGTCAATGTGAAATTAGAAAGTGAAAAAGTGACTATAGGAATAAAAGGCTAAGTGGGTCTTTATTTAAGTGGGGTGAATTAAAAATTAGAAAGTGAGAATTAGGGATTCCCCAAAAGTCACTTAGGGTTAGGTTAAAGGAGGAAAATAAGAGAAAAAGTTATTCATATTCTTTCATGAGTAGATTGAGAGAGAGGAAGAGAGGGAGAGCAAGAGAAATTTTCGAGCCCAAGAAGTTGAAGGAGAGAAACAGTTCAAAAATATGTACAACAGCTATAGGTTGCACACTTTTCGAGGCTATAGTTTGTACATCATTTATTGGCACATTTTTTGAGACAAAGTTTCGTACAATAGTAGTGGGCACAAATTTCGAGGTCCTTACAGTGCATATTTCAAGGGGAATAAAAAACAGTGGGAATCACACATTCTAAGGTTGAGTGGGCAAAATTTTTAAGGCCGAAAGAGGAAACTGTCAATTTTGTACAACAGTATGAAATTTCTGGCACAAATTTCAAGGACACCATACAACATTTAATGTTGTTATCTCTTGCTGTAATTTTTTTTGTTTTGACTGTTTTTCTAATTGGCACATTTTTCGAGGTAAAGTCAAGCACGGAAAACAAGTTAAGTGTGTTATTGTGATTGTTGGAATTTTTTCTGTATATTTTAGTTCTTTGTAAAATAATTTTCCAGAAATAAAGAAGAGCTCTCGAACTGTTTTTCCCCAAGAGTTGTAGGGGGTTTTCCCAGGGTCATATTGACCAAAAACCGGAGTGTGAATTTTTTGTGCGTCGCTGAAATATTTTCTGTGTTTTATTTCTACATTTTCCAGCATTGTGAAATTTCCAAAATTTGTGTTTTCAGAAATATTTATCATTTCCAGAACCTTGAATATATGTTTATGGGAATGGGCATTTAACTACATGGGAGTGATAAGGAGAAACTGATAAATGAGGTTGGGTCTAAAGTTTCTACACTCATTATCATCATCTAATATATTTATTCCATCGTTCATACTACCACCTATATTTAGTACGAAACTAAATTTGGCCCCCTAGTGATTTTGGTGTTTCCCTTTGTTAAAATTTTCAAAAGGTTGGATGGGAAAATGCCCAAATTACCTAAAACATCTAGATGCATTTGTATTTCTCTAGAATATTCTTACACCCTGGATATCCTCATCTCCTGGATGAACCCAAATATCCAGATGAGTTTGGAATCTGAATCTTTTACTCATGCATCAACTTCTTGCACCCCAGATGAGTATGGATTCCCTGATAAGTCCAAATGTCCTAGATTTTCTAGTTGGACTAGGTATGCTTGGATGAATTTAAACCAATGCTTGGATGAATTTAAACCAAAATCTGATAAGTCATGCCTTAACTTCAAAATTACTTTTCTCCTTAATACTTGGGAGATTTTCTAAGTGCCATATGCCGTTGGAAAATTCTCTGAGAGGAATATCTAATGAAATACTTAGTTTTCTCATATGAGTTGAGACACTAAAGGAAAAATGACTTCAAATCTACAAAGATATAACCTAAAATACCCCCCTAAACTTGACACAAACATATAATAATGACTCAATTTTGACATCAATGACAACACATACAAATTTGCATAAATGATAACACTCTTTGACATCAATGACAACACTTTGCTCAACAAAGTTTCGATAATGTTTCTTGCATATTTAAATAGTTTGTAGCTTGATAAAATTTCAATGATATTGGTATGAGTAGTTATCATGGGAATTCATGTGAAACTAATTTACATCTCCAAATCAACATACACAAGTTGTGGAGAGATACCATCATCACATTAAAATATTGTAATTGAAGATGTTATGAAATAGATTACAATCGCCACTAGTCAATAAACAATCAAGAAATAAATATTGATGCCATGAATTCAATGCTATAGAAACTTGAAGAAGATAATAAAGGCTGAAAATCCATTTCTAATTATTGAAGGGTATTTTTTCACAAGCATACATGTGAAAATTCAATTTTCCATCTATTTACAATTGCATCATAACTAATTCATTGTTACCACTTGGATGACAATTGCAACACCGTTTTCTAGAGATGCAATGCCAAGAGTGAATATGCTAAGCTTTGTTTCTAATTGCCAATAGTTAATTGCTAATTTTAGTACTTCTCTAATAATTTGTTCAAATATGAAATCTATAAAAGAGGAACATGTTTCCTTTGAAAATGATTTTTACATCCTTTGATTTCACAAGTGATAGAATATTATTGGTTATGAAAGAAAACAATTCAAGGATATACATTCAGATATGTTATGATTGGGTTCCAACAATTAATTACAAGCTCCTTTAATTATATATTCAACCATCTCAATAATTTATTGTAGGATTGTTCACTATATACTCTTCTATTGTGTTTCTGTTGCACAAACCCGACAATACATTAATACCATTAGTGTAATAGACTAGAACATAGGTAAGGGTGCATTTAATGCATATGAATTGATTATTTAACTACACATAATAGATCCCAAGTTACATCCTTATGATGACATCTTTAGAACCAAGTGTTCAAAGAAATAATGAATGCGATGTACTAGCACATCAAGGAATCCCGAAGGAGAATTTTATGTCATCTTGATTTCATATGTTCGGTGGGGATGCAATCACCTTTTGGATCATAACACCCCCAATTCTTAATTACATAACTAATACAAGGAATTCATCGTTCGAAATATGATTTATTTAATAAATATGTAATTCATCCTCCCATATCTACCCACTTTAACCAGCCTGCCCGGGCTAAACATGAGCTAAGGGCTACTCTGACATTACTCGACCTACTAGACAACCCTAAGGAAATGGAGCCCACAAAATAATATCTTATTGAATTCCCTTAGGTTCTACAGGACCCCCATAAAATAACTAATCACTCTAGGTGCCCAACCGCCAAGTTCACTTGCTTTTCCACTGACCTAGAGGCTCAATTGCTCCAGTGACAAGGCCTCCATGTGTGTAGCAGATCCAGTCTAATAGTTCATGTAATAAAGTTAATAAAGACAAAAATAAGACCACAGTTAAGGGACACTTATTCCAAGCTGAATGTTGGGAAAGATAACCTAGTGGGAATCACTTGATGTGTTTATGGCTAAGGGGAAATTGGCAAAGGAAATGGCTAAGGAAAATGTATTTTTGAAACATTTATTTATGAAAATAAAGGAAATTATGAGAAAAGGAAGGTGCAAGTTTACAAGTTGCACGTGAGGATGAAAATGAAGTAAAATAATGGAAACTGAAGAAAATAGAGGTCTAATTGATAAAAAGGCTTCTAAGGATCAGTTGATACCTTTGTTTATTTCAGTTTTGGAGTTATCTCTCTATTCTCTCTCTCTCTCTCTCACTCTTGGACACTTAGAATTTTCTTGGAGCACTTCAACATTGGATCAAGAAAGGAAAAGAAGGCAAAGAGGAAGAAAAGATCAAGCAAGGAAGAGAAATATCAAGAAAATTCAAAGGGAATACTTGTAGGTAACAGGTTGAATGTACGATTTCCTAGCTGGTTTTGACATGCATGGTATGTGTATGTTGGTATTTGCTTATGTTGATGTCGGTGGCATAGTTTTTCTGGGTTTTCATAGTGGTTTTCAGCCTTGCCTTGCCATTTATGGGTAGCCATGGTGTGATGGGATTGTTCTTGGTTTTGAGCTTTGGAATTGACAGAAGGTTTCAGAATCTGGGGTGGAGGTGGTCTCAGGAAAATTCCTAAAGGCCTAGGAATCGATTGATCGGTAATGGCGGGATACATGGTAAATCCTTAGGGTGGAGACATGAAAATTCCTCAAGGATGGTGAAGGTTCTGGAGGAATTCCAAGTTCAGTTTGGTTTTGTGATCTCGGGGTTGGTTTAGTTGAGATCACAGTTGTTGAGATTTTTCATATTATTTTTTGGCCAAAAATCTCATAGATAATGCCAACAATAGTTGTTTGTTGCTAATTTGATGGCATCAAATCTTGAAGAGGAGATAATTAATCCTATTTTGTTGTGATAGGATGGAATTGAATTTATTATTCAGTTTCTTCTCTACATCTATAAATGGTAAGCCTGTAGAGGCAGAACATATGAGATATGAGTGTTGAGATTGCAACAAGATGATGAGCTTAGTGGAAAGGAGTCGCCTTCACTAAGTGGGCCCGCAAGCTATTTTTGGCACAAAGTCTATTTTTAGACATATGGATCATGTTCTATGAGTTGCAGGATGCTATTTGTGGATGGTTGGTCAAGTCGGAAAAAATAGATGGACTTCTATTTTTAGACATACTGGGCGGAATCTATTTTTGGATTGCCAGTCTAAAAATAGATATGTCGAATATTATTAGCTCTTAATAATATTTAGACTCTAAACATTATCTTATTCTCTTGGAGCACTTCAGTTAAGTGCACAGATGTGGCACAGGAGCTGACGGAAGGAATTACGCTATTCCTGAGGGTTATGTGGAGCTATTGCATGGATACTTCAGTTAGAACTCATGTGATAGAGTTTGGTGGAGTTGATTGAGGAAGTTAGTGGAGTTGTATTCAGTTTAACTAATCTAAACATGGTTGAGCTATTTGTATTCAGTTTAACTAATTGATACAATTAGTGAGAGTGGTGTGAATTAATTATTAATTAATTCACTAATTATAAACTCATTAATCAACTAAAGAATGCATCAGTTAACTTTAGTACATGGACAGTTTCAGTGGAGACCAGTGCAGAAATAGGTGAAAGAGCAGGTTAACTATCAGTTGTGACTATACAGTTTCTATTTGCAACACACATATAGGTGGAGAAGCCCATGAGGATTGCGCAATACAATCCAGGTGGTTTATCTATTTAATGAAGCCATCCCATAGCATTGAAAATGCAATAGAGGCTAGCTATCAAGTGGCAAAATATTGGAGCATGTGTTTTGCTAGATCTAGCTTGATAGTGTGTAGCAATTGGAGGTGGTGCGGAGAGCTTGTGAAGAGCTTTGTACTATGATTGTTACATGATCTCCATGACATATAATATACATATAGTTGGGGGTTTTCAGCTTTAAGATTTCCCATGAAATACTGTGTTCATATCTGTGATTGTTTATGGTTTTAATGTGTGCATGCAATTGATTTTATTTCCGTATGTAATGATCAATGGTAGAAGAGATTCTGAATTGTGCATGAATTCAAATAGTGTGTGATCAGGAGAATCTCGGTGAATAATATATTAGTTATTCAAAATTTCTACAATGAGGGATGAGAGGAAGAGGAAGAGCAGATGTGAGAAATATGCAGTTGAATAATAAGAAATCCGATACCTCTGTTTGGTGGATGTAGCCCAAATTGGTTGGGTGAACCACTTTAAATATTGTCTCCATTTGAATGTTGTGTGTGTTTGTGAATTATTTAATTTTGCTGTGCATACTCTAACAATTGGTATCAGAGCCGTGTGAGAGTGAGCATTGCATGATTACAAATGGAGGGTTTGCGGTAACGAGTTTTCCAAAGGGCACTGTATCGAAGACCAAATCTGCTGATCTGCATTTGCGTGGATCGAGCTGCAGGATTGTTGCCGGTTTGCTGTGCATGCGTGGACCGTGGCTGAATGAGCACAGAGAAGAACTGAAATTATTCTGCATGAACCATTGACCAGAGCTTCTATTGTCTTGCGTGGACATGTGAGAGCTTCAGGTATAAGTGATGAAGTTTTATCAGTTAAATTTTCAAATCATGATCAACATTGGCTATTAGATTCTGGTGCATCCAATCACATGTGCATGCATAAACAATGGTTTAAATCTTATAAATCAATCAATGATGGAGTAGTTTACATGGGTAATGATTTCTCATGTAATGTTGTGGGAATTGGGAGCATCCATATTAAAATTTTTGATGGGAAAATTAAAATCTTAACTGATGTAAGACATGTGCCTGAACTCAGAAAAAATCTTATTTCTCTAGGAGTGTTAGACACAAATGGATGTAAAACTTTTATTCAAGGTGGAGTAATGAAAATTTACAAAGGAATCCTATTAGTAATGAAAGAAAAGAAGGTTGGAAATATTTTTCAGTTATAAGGAAGAATAGAGTCAAATCATGCTTCTACTGTATCTGAAAACGACAATGATTCTATTCGACTATGGCATCAACGGTTGGGCCATATGAGCAAAAGAGGATTAAAAATTTTATCTGATCATATGTTACTTCCTAATTTAAATTCTTTTAAGTTAGATTTCTGCAAACATTGTATATATGGGAAACAAAGCAAGCAGAAATTTAAAATTGGAAAACATACTAGTAAAGGAATCCTTGATTATATCCATTCTGATGTTTGGGGTTCATCTCCTACAACCTCATATGGAGGATCATCATATTTTAAATCTTTTATAGATGATTTCTCTAGGAAAGTATGGGTCTACATGTTAAAAAGAAAGTCTGATGTATTCACAGTTTTCAAGCAGTTTAGAGCATTACTAGAAAATATCACTGGAAGAACCATTAAATGTTTAAGAACTGACAATGGTGGTGAGTTTACTTCAAAGGAATTTTATAATTATTGCAAGGAATTTTGGATCGAAAGACATAGAACTACTATATATACTCCTCAAAAAAATGGAGTTGCTGAACGCATGAACAGGTCTCTCTTAGAAAGAGCAAGAAGTATGCTAAGTAACGCGAATTTACAAAAGGAATTATGGACAGAAGCAGTATCTACGACTTGATATTTGATAAATCGATCACCGTCAACTGCAATAGGATGAAAAATTCCTCAAGAGGTATGGAAAGGTCATCCTTGTGATTATTCTAAACTGAAAGTTTTTGGTTGTGAAGGATATTCTCTAATTCTGAAACATCAGTGTTCTAAATTAGATTCTAAATAAAAAAGATATATATTTGTTGGATATGGTGATGGGATTAAGGGATATAGGTTGTGGGATCCTACTACTCACAAGATCATCATTAACAGAGATGTTAAATTCAATGAATCTTCACTTGATAATCCAGATGTAGATAATAAATTGAAATAGGAAAATTTACCTAAGTTTCAACATATTCATTTTGAAACCCGTTCAAATTCTGAAGATAGTAAAGATGAACAAGTTTCAAATGAAGATCATGAAGAAGCTCCTATAGATAATAATAAGCAAATTGTGGAAGAACCAGAAACATCTTTAAGAAGGTCCATGAGAATCAGACATCCTCCTAAAAGGTATGATGATTATGTTACTTCAGTTGCTTTAACTACTAATGATGATGAATCTTTATGCTATCAGGAAGCTATAGAAGGTTCTAACAGTGATAAGTGGAAAGAAGCTATGAGTTGAAGGCATTAGACAATAATGCGACATGGGACCTGGTAGAACTTCCTAAAGACAGAAAAATTGTAGGATGTAAATGGGTTTACAAATTGAAAAGGGGTGTTGATGATAATGAAGACAGGTACAGAGCGAGGCTGGTTGCGAAAGGTTTTTCTCAGAAAGTAGAAATTGACTTTCATGAGATATTTTCACCAGTTGTTAAAATTTTTTCAATTCGGATTGTCTTAGCATTAGTTGCTTTACTTGATTTAGAATTACAACAACTAGATATTAAGACTGCATTCTTACATGGATATTTAGATGGAACAACATGAAGGGTTTGTTCAAAATCGCAACAAGAAATTTGTCTGCAGGCTCAAGAAATCATTGTATGGTCTGAAGCAGTCGCCAAGACAATGGTACAAGAAATTTGATTCTTTCATGATGAGCCAAAATTATATAAGAAGTGAATATGATCATTGTGTTTACTTTAAGAAATTAAGTAATGGCATATTCATTATCTTAGTATTATATGTTGACGATATGCTTTTAGCAAGCAAAAGCATAACTAAGATCAACAGGTTAAAGGCTCAGATGGCTAGGACGTTTGATATGAAAGATCTAGGAGTAGCAAGACAGATTTTGGGCATGGAGATTTCTAGAGACAGGAGCAATGGTAAGCTGTGGTTATCGCAACATAAGTATATTGAGAAAATACTCTTAAGGTTTGGTATGAACAATGTGAAGCCAGTTTCAGTCCCTTTAGCTTCCCATTTTAAGCTTTCTTCAAGTTTATGTCCTAATACAAATGAAGAAAAGGAATATATGTCTTGAATACCTTATGCTAATGCAGTAGGAACTTTGATGTATGTGATGGTCTATACACGACCAGATATTTCACATGCAGTTGGGGTTGTCGGTAGGTATATGGAAAATCCAGGGAAATAACACTAGGTAGCAGTGAAATGGGTGCTTCGGTATTTGAGAGGCACAAGTGATTATTGTATCACTTACGCCAGAAGTAGTGAATTTGTTTGCGGATATGTTGATTCCGATTTTGCAGGTGATTTGGATAAGAGAAGGTCAACTTCAGGATATGTCTTTACTCTTGCAGGTGGAGCTATTAGATGGATGTCAAAGCTACAAAACATTGTTGCTTTATCCACTACAGAAGTAGAGTACATGGCTGCTTCACATGCTTGCAAAGAAGCGGTTTGGTTGAAAGGTTTGTTTTGTGAGTTTGGTAGGTTGTGTGGAGTACTAAAAAGGTATGCTTTTGATGATTATTTCAATGGATTTTCAATAGAATTTGTGAACCTTTTGTATCATGAAATTGGAAAGTAATAAGGAACTATAACAAAACATGTGAGAATTGATGTGCATAACTTAGCCACTAATAATGGTTATTTTCTATACAGGAAAAGGAGAAAACGAAGAGTTGCCGCTCCAAAGGAAAGGACAAAGTGGAGATAACTGCTGTCTCTCTGGACGAGAACCGAATGCAAACAAAGAGAAACAGATCAAGGCAAATCGGCTCGGAAAAGAAGGAGAGGACACCAGCTCAGCGCATAAGAAAAGACAGGATGAAGAGTTAACAGTTTGGCGAATCCCTCAGGATCGAAGATCCTGAGGGATCGCTGCTTTATTTATCTAGTTGCTTGGACATCTCCGCCATCGTCTTTATAAAAAGAGACAGCACTGTTAGTTTAGGGATAGACAAGAGAGAGATAGGATACGTTTTATGTAATCTTCTGTAAGACATCAGCTTTGGTTATTAAGTTTTGTTGAAGACTGGTTCGATGTATTTTTGATCGATGCATTAATAAAGGCTTGTTGATTATTCCATCTTCGCGTCTGCATTAACTTAAAGCGGTGTATCCTTGGAGGCTAAGGGCCCGGCCCCGAAGGACACTTGCTTCTGTACCATTACGACTTTACTTCTGTGTGGTTTGTTTATTATTGTTATTTGATAATTTGATATGCTTTACAAGTTCATATTATATGCTCTGTTCAAGTTTGAATCATTGGGGTTTCTACAGCTAGAATCGTGTGTTAACTCCGCATCAAGTTATTAATCCTTTCAAGAGTTCATTACATGTTCTTACTGTTATGTTACAGAGCTGTCATATTAACGTTCGTGTTGTGTGCAGTATTGTTCTATAATTCGTTAATCGATTGTTGCTGTTCCTTTAGTGAGATTTGTGAATCGCCTTTAGAGTGACAGAATGTTCTTTGATTGCAAAGAGTGTATAGATTGAGTTTGGTTATAACCCGCGGGACTTAGTTATTCAATTGCTGTTCCATTTTAGAGTTGTTGTTCCATTCCCGAATTGCTGTTAATTCTTTATTTACTTTGCTGTTCTATTTATTTGCATTTGATGTTTTGGTGTGAGAGATGATCTAAGGCTGTAGTGAGTATTGGCAGTCACTGTCTAGCTCCCAGGCTCGTGATCTATGCTCTAGTTCCTTTTCCATCAGTTTCTGAAGGGATGGGTTATCATTGCCGAACCCTTGACTGATAAGTTATTGAGTTTTCTGAGTGTGTGATTTATTTCTTTAAAGTAATTTGATTTCAGTTAAGCATCCGTTTACTCTTGTATTTCTTAAGCACTGTACTACTAGCATTACTCTGACAAATGAGCCTCAGATTGAGTCACTCTTTGTAATGACAAAACGCTCTCGGGTTGACATATTAATGTGAGGTAATTAGAGGTGAAAGAGACCCTTTTTATAGCTCCACATTTTGGCGCCGTTGCCGGGGAAAAGAGTGTAGCCATTTGTCTTTTTCAGAGTAGTGTACGAGCCTGCTAGGGAGGAGTTGGATCCTAAAAACGGAAGGTAAGAACCTACGTGCAGAGCATGTAAAAGACCTGCTCACTATCCGCTTTCCTAACAGATTTGTTTTTGCTTGCTTGAATAGAAGTTGGTAGTTCATTTTTTGAGTGCATGACTAAGCAGAAAAGACCAGAAAAGAATATCAAACCCCCATCCAAACCTGAAAAAGCTAAGGGGCCGGTGACCCTTGGCCGAACGACCTTCATAGACGAAATCTATAAGAAAACAGAGTCTCAGCCATCGGTAGGCTTCAAGAAAAACACTTCCAAACCACCTACTAGTTCCCTTCAGGCCACAGGATCACCATCTATAGCCTGTGCTGAGGTGCATAGTCAAACTGAGGAGCAGGACTTTCAAGAAGTTGAAAATTCCACTCCAGAATTATTGCAGGAAGGGAACTCTAGCAACTTTTGTGAAGGAGAAGGAGAAACAGGGGAAACCAAAGAACCAAAATCTCCTCTTGAAACAAATCAGCCATTAGATAGCCCAGATAAGGGAAGTGCTGCGAAAGTCATTGTTGAAGAGATTCAATCTCCTCAAACACCTCGTATTCCCATTATTGCAGATAAAGGAAGCGCTATTAAAAAGATCCCTGTCAAAACCGTTCCCACCCAACCTAGGAATACCCTCCTAGATATCCCAGAAGATTACTGGCATATATTCGATCCCATGGCTCAAAACCAACCAAACGCTCAAAACCAGCCAAACACTCAAACCTCTACATTACAATATCCTATAGTGGATTCTGCAGCAAATGCACCCATGAAAGCTATCCCTCTTCAGCATATCCCTACATTTCAAGGACTCACATCAGAAGATCCGGATGCATTCTTATTCGAATTCGATGTGTTATGTAGGGGGTACGATTACACCACCGATCCCCAAAAATTGAAATTATTTCCCTCTACATTGAAAGGGGCTGCTTTAAGATGGTTTATGGGGCTAGGTGGCGGGGTTATCAACAATTGGGATCAAATGAAAGAATCCTTCTTAAAGAAATACCAGGATTATTGTAGGTCTAGATAATTAAAAGACGAAATATTTCAAATGTCAGCCAGACCAAATGAAACATTAGAGGAGTATGTGGAACGTTTTAAGTATAATCTACAAAGATCTCCTTATGCATCGCTACCTTTACCTGATAATGTGTTAAAAACTGCATTAATGAGGGGCATGAAGGAACAATGGATTGAAACATTAAACATTATGGGCAAGGGGGATATTTATCAAGAGAATTTTACTGACATCCTTGACTTATGTATCAGGAGTTCGAGAGGCAGCACAAGAATAAAACCGGCAGAATATGATCGGTTTGCAAGAGATAACAAAGTATCAGCAGAAGGAGTAACACGTGCGGAAATTGGAAATTTATTAGAAAATTTTAAAACTGATATTATGGGGACACTAACTACACAACTTGATATTGTGCAGGCTAAACAAAAGCAGCTGGAGGCAGAACAGAATTTGGCAATCTTCTGCCCCCGATGCAGAAAAAAACACAGCCACAAGGAGTGTCCATTAGATAAAGTCCAAACATGCGCCATCTGTACAAAAGATCACCTTACAGAGAGCTGCCCCTCACTTCCTGGATTGAAAGCGGTATATAAGGAAGCAGAAGAAGAACCAGAATCGGTGAATTCGATCAACCAGCGCCGCCCGTGGCAGCCAAGACAACCTGGTATGTTTCCGGACGCAACCTCTTTCTTTCAAAACCCACAGTATAATGCTCAACAATATGGTATGTGGCAAAATCAATCTCAAACCCCATTTACAAACTGGTCACCACAATCATTTCCTTCTTCAAATCCATGGCTGAATCAAACAAGCCAAACTGGTTGGCCGAATTTTCCTTACACTCCACCATATTGGCAAAATGGCCCGTATCCTTCACAATGGACTCCCTCTACTTCACAAAGTTCACCCTGGCAGACAATCTGGCAAAGACCGATGTACCACCCAGCTGGAACTATTCCGCTCCCTCAACCTACTTTGCCAGCTCTACAACAAAATCCCCAGTCTAACTTGAGGCCACAACTCCCAGCCCAACCCGATCCCAATCCAAACAACAGGCAGGTCCAATCCATTCAAATCATAGAATCACCAGAAGCAGGACCCGACTTAAGGGAGTGAAATGACCTTCAGTTAAGATCTGGGCGTATAATTGAAACTGAGGGAGATAAAACAGTTCATATTGAAGATCAGTTACCCAGAGAACATCAGTCACAACAAGAGGATGTAAATAAGCAGCAAACTCATAATCAAGCAACCACATCCTCTCCTCCATTCCCAGAACGATTAGCCATACCACGATCCATACAATATCCTGACTTTGACATTCTGGGAGAATTACAAAATCTGTACATAAAAATTCCATTCCTCCAAGCCATTCAAGACATTCCCATATACGCCAAAACTATAAAAGAATTGTGCATAAAGAAACCGAGGAGGAATATAACAAATAATCCAAGAGTCCAAGTAGTCGGTACCTTATCTGACCTATTGTCTGGAAGAGAAACACCCCTTAAATATGAAGACCCCAGGAATCCAATTATAACTGTTCAAATTTATGGTCAGACCCTGTCTAATGCCTTAGTTGATCTAGGGGCTGCAATTAATATTTTAACAACCACAACTTGCCCAAAGCTCGGCATTACATCTGTAGAACCCACCTCTACTCTGTTAGAATTGGCTGACCGATCTGTGGTTAGACCAGAGGGCACTCTACATGATGTCATGGTCTCTGTAGAATCCTGGGAGTATCCAACCGATTTCCTGATAATTAATCCAAAAACCCGACTTGATGGACACACGCTAATTTTAGGTAGACCTTGGCTCGCTACTGCCGATGCCTACATTGGCTGTCGGCAGGGAAATATGACCATAACCAGAGGACCAAATAGCAAAAATTTAGTTCTATATCCTCCAGCACAGCCAAGTGTCACAATGATTAAAACTAATAAGCACCATGTATCATATCTTACTGATAACATCAGATCTCCATTAACTATACAAGAGGCACTCGATTTCAAAGATCAAACAGAAGACGATGCCATTAATAATTTCATTACTCAAACTGAACCTCGCACACAGTGTCACATGATAGAAGCAGCATTTGATAATGAATTGGAAGAAGATCCACTGAAAGATATTCATGACCAAACGATACCTGTTACTTCTGTTGCACATAGTAAAACTGTGGAAATTGCACCGGGGAAAACTTTAAACATCAATGCTAATCTCCCACCTGAACAAGAAACAAAGCTCATCCATCTGTTAACAAAATATCAAGAAGCATTTGCATGGGACTACCCTGATATGAAAGGAATCGATCCCCAATTATGTACACACCACATTTACATAGAAAAGGATGCCAGACCTGTGCGTCAGCCGCAAAGGAGACTTAATCCCCATCTAAAAGATGTCGTAAAAACTGAACTTCAGAAGCTTTTAGATGTGAATTTTATCTACCCTATTTCCGATAGTAAATGGGTCTCTCCACTTGTGGTGGTACCAAAAAAGAATGGGAAATGGAGAATTTGTGTGGATTATAGGGAACTTAACAAGGCAACACAAAAAGATCATTTTCCTCTTCCTTTCATAGATCAAGTATTGGACACTTTAGCGGGGAAGAAGTTCTTTTCTTCCCTGGATGGCTTCAGTGGATACAATCAGATTCAGATTGCCCCTGAAGACCAGGATAAAACTACCTTTACTTGCCCCTGGGGAACATTTGCCTATCGAGTTTTACCTTTTGGCTTATGTAATGCTCCTGCCACATTTCAGAGAGCTATCCTTAGTATTTTTGCAGATTTAATCAATGATGGACTTGAAGTTTACATGGATGACTTTACACCATATGGAGATGATTTTGATCCAGCTCTAGACACCCTAGAAAAAGTCCTACAACGCTGCATTGTTAACAGGCTTTGCTTAAGCAACGAAAAATGTTTCTTGATGATGACTGAAGGACTTATCCTAGGACACTATGTCTCAGCAGCCGGCATTCAGGTAGACCCGGCCAAAATCCAAATACTTTTGCTTATTCCCACTCCTACTACTCAAACAGAGGTACGCAGTTTTCTTGGATTTTCAGGTTATTATAGACGATTTATAGAGAATTATTCACACATTGCTGCTCCTTTATATGCACTGACTGGTAACGTTGATTTTCTTTGGACAAACAAATGTGATCGTGCTTTCGAGGATCTAAAGAAGCTTGTATCCACAGCCCCAGTCCTTCGAGGACCAAACTGGGACCTACCATTCCAGATATCATTTGATGCCTCGGATACAGCCATTGGTGCAGTCCTTGGGCAGGAAGAGGATAAAAAACCATATGCTATCTATTACATCAGCAAAAATTTATCCCCTGCTGAATTGAATTACACTATTACTGAAAAAGAATTCCAAATTTGTAATACAATGCTGTCGATAAATTTAGACATTATATCACGAGCTACCACATTATCTTGTATACAGACCATTCTGCTATAAAATATTTAGCAAATAAACCTGTCACAAATGCCAGAGTAACTCGATGGTTAATTTTATTGCAGGAATTCGACATCACAATCAAGGACCGGCCTGGCAAAGAAAACCCTGTAGCCGATTTTCTTTCAAGAATACCAAAATCAAGCGATGCAGCAGCAGTGGAAGATCAATTCCCGGATGAGCACCTGTTTGCTGTTGCTGTTCAAACACCCTGGTATGCTGATGTTGCCAACTACCTTGCAGTAGGTAAATTACCAAAACATTTAACTCCTAATGAGCGTAAGCAGATTATTCAGAAAAGTTCTCGATTTTCCTGGATTGGAGGTTATTTGTTTCACACAGGAGCAGACATGAATATTAGGCGATGTGTTAGAGAGGATGAAATCTTTGACATCCTAAAAGCCTGTCACGATGGACCGTGTGGGGGGCACTTCGCTGAGCGTAGGACAGGACATAAAGTATTGCAGACAGGATATTACTGGCCTACGATCTTCAAAGATGCAAAGAAGTTTGTCCAAGCCTGTGACAGCTGCCAGCGAGCAGGACGACCTGGTCAAGCTGACGAGATGCCTCTGAGACCACAGTTAGTCATCGAACCATTCGAGCGGTGGGCTCTTGATTTCGTCGGACTTATAAACCCTTCATCAAATCAGAAAACATATATTTTGGTGGCAACAGAATATGTCACCAAATGGGTTGAGGCAGAAGCATTGCCAAGAGCCACAGAGGACTCTGTCATACAGTTCCTATTCCTTCTTTTTGTTCGTTATGGCCTTCCTAGGGAAATAATTACAGATGGAGGACCACAATTTGTTGGGCATAAATTAGCTGCAACACTTAACAATTATCATGTCCAGCATAAGATCACTACTCCATATCACCCACAGGCGAATGGGCAGGTAGAAAGTAGCAATAAGATAATAGAATCAATCCTAACAAAAACCATTGCGTCACATAGGTGTGATTGGGCTACCCGACTGCCTGAAGCACTCTGGGCATATAGAACCACATGGAGGAGCACCACCGGTTACTCACCTTATCAACTAGTGTTTGGAAAACAACCCATTTTTCCCATAGAATTCGAAATCCAAACATTGCGAACAGCACAGGAAGTTGGCCTAGATCTAAGCGAGGCACAACTCAATCGACTACAGCAAATCAATGAATTAGACGAAATTCGGCTCTCTGCACTACAAAATACAACATTGATTCAACAGCAGCGAGCCAAATGGCATGATGCGCTCATCAAGAACAAAGTCTTCCACGAGGGAGACTGGGCTTTGTTATACGATTCTCGGTTTCAGGATTTCCCGGGAAAACTTCAAACTCGATGGTTGGGACCCTACGAAATCCAAAAAGTACATGACAATGGAACCCTTACTCTAATCACCATTGACGGTTCTGGATATGCATTCAAAGTAAATGGCCACCGAGTCCGTCTCTATCGTAAACCACTTACTCGGGAATCCTTCTGCCAGCAGCTACGCCGAGATACTGATCTGGAGATCTTAGGAGAGGAAGAGAAATCTTCCTCACCTGGAATTCATTAAGGGTCTATTTCTTTTTGCAATTTGTACATAAGTTCTTGTTTTTGAGTGATTCTTGTACATAAGTTTGATTTTAATATTTTCTTGTCATTTTTGCTGTTCCTTTTTTTTTCCACAAAGTTTGATTTTTGCTCTTCTAATAGCATATGCATGTTTTTTTTATGATGTTGGTTTTGCTTGTTCTGCTGTTCTTTTTCTAAAGGAACAACATTCGGATCTCTGCTGTTCCTTTTTCAAAAGAACGATATTGTTACGTTTCTCGCTGTTCCTTTTGGTTACCACTGTTCTTTTCCTTCAAAGAAACATCGTTCTTTTATTGCTGTTTTGCCTTTTTCAACGGAATGGCATGTTGAGTGTTTTATAGTATTATTGCCGTTCCTTTTCCCAAAGGAACGGCATTTGCATTTTTTTTTTTTTTTCCTTTTTCTATTATCCATCGTTGTTTCTTTTCCAACGGAACACCATTAGCATACTTTTGATCTCTTTTGCTGATTTAAATTGAGGATGATTTTTGCCCGTCTTCTTTCTAGTCTTTAAAGCTTCAGCTATGTATTTGTGCAATGAAATATAAAAACACAACATGCCGAAATCTGCAAATCATAAATCGCTATATCTATAAGGCTCTGCATTAATAAGAGGACAAATGGAAGGACATACTTATTTCTTACCCTTTGTTGACATGGTTTCACTAATTTTGCCCTGATTGGTTATCTTTATCATGCTGATTCCCTTAAACTTTTTTTATTAGCACTTGGGAATAAGAGCAAAGAGTTTATATCTTCCTATTGAGATAATAAGACTTCTTCCGCCATTCCTACTCTTAAGGAGTGTTGAACCACCCTTTGTGTATAAATAAGGAAAAGTATTCTATAAAAAATAAAATAATAAAACATATGTGAACATGATATGTCAAATGTCAAATGCAGGATAGGGGGTCTCATTGAGAGCCAGCCTACCATGATCATGAGGATGGAAGTGAAGTGGCATTCCCATTATGGCCACCAGACCAGGGATATGGTCCAAAAGGTATATCAAGTAAATGAACCTTGGAACAGGAGGTCTCATCACGAGCCGGCCTGCCCACGTTTCGCTCCTTCCTCGTGAATGGCATTATGGTTAACTGGTCACCAAGCCAGCATAATGGTCTACATTCTGACATAACAAAATTCCTAAGTATACACAAAGGATCATGGTTCCGAGGGTGAAGAAAAACTCTGCCAAGGTTATGGACACCTGTTGGCAGCAGAGTAATGTTAATGGTATCGAAGTCACCTTGCTTACACCAATGGGTAAGATACTAACACCCTTTTGTTTCTTATATCCTAGGCACTAATCATATGTTATTTCCCGAATTATACACCGCATGAATATTTATCATTACCAATCATGGCAACGGAGGTGACCATGACCGCTTAAGATTTGGCAAGTACGATACATGCCCTATCCATCAGCCTCAACTCATAACACAACAGCCTCTTATATCATACGCGATCAATTCTCCGCCTCGATTTCGGTAATCTGTTGTCCTTTTTCAACATGGCATAATTCCACATGCTGTTCCTTTCTGACTTGATTGCAGACTGGGTGCCGCTCCTTTATTTGTCGGCTGGGACAGCCTATCACACTGCGGGGGGGGAGGTTAACCTCATCATTCCCTGTATTACGTGTCAATTCACCGTTCGGAAAAATTAGTTTACGACGGTTTGGCATGGTTTCACGGCATGGCATATTTTTATTTTATTTTCACAACAAGTTGTTTTTGTTGCACTGTTGCATACTCTGTGTTTTCTTTCGCGAAACCTTTCTCTCTGTGTTTCAAACCGAAAACGTTTTTGCTGTTCCATTTAGAATTCACAGTGAAATCATGGGAGGAAGAGAAATTCGAAGTGAGCCTCAACAGCTAACGATCTCTGCTGCTGCCCGAGAAATCCTGGAAAGGGCAGGATGGTTGAACTATTTCAATCGCTTACAGGAGGCTAATGAGACAGTAGCAATGGAGTTCTTGCAGAATTTACAAGATGACCACTCCACAGTAAGAGGGAAACGGATAGCGGTCACTGATGCCATAATTGCAGAAGTTTCAGGACTACCAGCTACCGGACCGGTATGGACATTCAAAAAGGAACGATTACAGAAGGTCATCGACATCTTCCAGGACGAAGGCCAGAATTTGACGATCAAGGGGAAGGGAGTTCTGCCGGCGACCCTAGGAGAACCCTGGACGGAGCTAGCAAGAATAGTACAGAGTTATATTACTTGCGAAGGAAGAAAAGACGTGGTAAGACCACGACACCTTAAACTTTTAGCTGTTCTAAAACAGAAATGCTCTGTGAATTTACCGGCACTCCTAAACTCGTTACTGCATGATGTTGCACAAAGTATGAAAAAGGCACAGCACGTAGAGGCAATTGTTAGTCACCATGGGTTGATTCGACTTGTTGTTAGTTATGGTCTTACCCAGCAGCAGAGCAGCTGGGAAGAGCTCATTGCAATGATTGAGGGGGGATTGACAGAGCCATCCCCGAAACGTAGAAATTCTATAAGCCCACCAGAACAACCGGCAAAACACAGAGAAAATGTTGCTAGTACATCACAACAACCAGAGACACACCAAGAATCGGCAAAGCGCAAGCATGCCGTTGATCCACCCAAGCAACCAGAGGAACCCAGAAAGTCAGCTCGGTTGGCTCGGATGAGAGGAAGCATAGATAAGCCCAGAAAATCAGCCCGGTTGGCTCGGATACGAGGAAGGCTGGAGAAGCTCCAGGAAAGCGCCAGCCAACCGGTGGTAATTGAGGACGAACAATCCGAAGAGGGGGCAGAAGCTGAACAGGAGGAAGAAATAGAACAGCAGGAAGATATCCCATTACAAGACCTACTGGGAGAAGATGACTTGGCCGCCATCCTAGCCAATATGAGTAAGTATGGTCAACCTTCTAGTTCAGAGGACCCTCACGACAAACCCCAAGAAGAAAACATGCCTGTTCATGATGAAGAGGAGGAAAATACTCAACGGGAACACTCTGTTCCCAGGTCACAAGAGGAAATTCTAGAGGAAGTAGGAGTAGAAACAACATTTGCTCAGAAAGAAATAGAACCAGTTGAGGTGCATACCTCGGAACAACCAGAGCAGAGCAGTGAGGAAGAACCCCAAGAGGAAGATTTAGCAACTGGTCATGATCCAGTCCACCATCGACAGACTGCTGTTCCTTCAAATGAAACGATGGAAATTAAGAAGTTGCGGAAGGAACGGACTAAATTGTTAAATATGATAACCCAGCTCAGACAACAAATTAGGATTCTGAAAAAGAACCAGAAGGTAAAGAGGAAAAAGAGGGCCAACAAACGGCCTGCTGACCAAAACCCTGAGGATCCAGCTGTCGTTCCACATGATGCTGAGGATCGGGAACAAACGGATGTTCGTGTTAAAACAGAAAAGGATGATAAGCAAATTCAGACAGAGGCACCACCCTCGGGGGTAATAAGGGTTCTGAACTCCAAACAGCATAACAAGAAAGTTCAGGTAAAACTCCCGGCCTCCACTGATGTATGGAAGAAATATCCGAAAACGAAATCCTTGCACAAGATGATGAAACAAGCACAGCAAGAAGCTGAGCAACTTAAAGAGCAAACGGTTCCCCGAGAAAAATATGAAGAGTTGCAGCAACAACTAAGGGACGTCAGTCAATCTAAAAGACAGGCTTTTGAAGGGTGGATGAAGGAACAAGAGGAAGTCACACAGGTAACTTGTAGACTAGATACTGCTATCAAACAGATGAATGACTTGTGTTCTTTATACAATAATGTTTTAGCATGTAGGGCCCCTGCTAAAAACTATGCTCTGTTTTTATTAGAACTGTATTTACAATTACAAATAAAAGCTGTTAAGGCAGGCACCCCTATACAAATCAACAATGTCAATGATTTTATAGACTGCTGTAAACATTATGGGGTGAAAGTCGAGAGA
This sequence comes from Pinus albicaulis, assembly GCA_034641835.2. Taxonomy (NCBI): domain Eukaryota; kingdom Viridiplantae; phylum Streptophyta; class Pinopsida; order Pinales; family Pinaceae; genus Pinus; species Pinus albicaulis. The sequence goes on from CM076569.1 coordinate 946,947,709, forward strand.
TTGTTGTGTGAACTTTATTTGCACGACCTTGTGCTAAGTCAGGAGACTGAATTGAACCCTGGTCCTTCCATTGGAGATATCCAATTCCAAGCATTCATTTCATTTGGGGTTAATCAGATTAAGTGGCTCAAAGCCTATGATACTTTCCAGAGTCAGGAAAATGGTCTAGATTTACGAGTTAGGGCTGAGCCTAGGAACCCAGTACAGTTATGGAAAGCTCATATAAACCACATAAGGACTCCGGGTGTCATTGAAACATTAGGACCCATGCATGAGGCACTCATTCGAGAGAGTTTAGAGTATTTCCTTTCCATCAAAGACTTGGCCATTAATGTAGCCAAATTTCGATATCGAATCTCTGATCCACACATCCAGCTCAGAGAACCATTTAAGTATGAGAACTTTGAGTTAGCTGCTGACCGTTTGAATCTCTATGGCCAGAGCATTCTGAAAGCAGGGTCATCTTGGTTAGGGTATAGATTTAGCGCTCCAATTATTTGGCATCCTGCACCTGGATACCAGGCCCTGTATGATATGCCTGAGGGGCAAGCAGGTTAGTTCTTTGATTACTTAATCACTCAACATGGTTGTAGGCCTCCGCATGAGACTCCTTCTCCAGCATACTCTCTCACTGCATTACATGTCAACTACAATGTTTTCATGAGGACATGAAACAAGGTAAGCAGGGGGGTGTGTGGAGTACTAAAAAGGTATGATTTTGATGATTATTTCAATGGCTTTTTAATAGAATTTGTGAACCTTTTGTATCATGAATTTGGAAAGTAATAAGGAACTATAACAAAACATGTGAGAATCGATGTGTATAACTTAGCCACTAATAATGGTTATTTTCTATACAGGAAAAGGAGAAAACGAAGAGTTGCCGCTCTAAAGGAAAGAACAAAGTGGAGATAACTGCTCTCTCTCTGGACGAGAACCGAACGCAAACATAGGGAAACAGATCAAAGTGAATCGGCTCGGGAAAGAAGGAGAGGACACCAGCTCAGCGCAATAGAAAAGACAGGATGAAGAGTTAACAGTTTGGCGAATCCCTCAGGATCGAAGATCCTGAGGGATCGCTGCTTTATTTATCTTGTTGCTTGGACATCTCCGCCGTCGTCTTTATAAAAAGAGACAACACTGTTAGTTTAAGATAATGGAGAGATAGGATACGTTTTTATGTAATCTTCTGTAAGACATCAGCTTTGGTTATTAAGTTTCGTTGAGAACTGGTTCGATGTATTTTTGATCGATGCAGGTGATTATTCCATCTTCACGTCTGCGTTAACTTAAAGCGGTGTATCCTTGGAGGCTAAGGGCCCGGCCCCGAAGGACACTTGCTTTTGTACCATTACAGCTTCGCTTCTGTGTGGTTTGTTTATTATTGTTATTTGATTATTTGATATGCTTTACAAGTTCATATTACATGCTCTGTTCAAGGTTGAATCATTGAAGTTTTTACAGCTAGAATTGTGTGTTAACTCCGCATTACGTTATTAATCCTTTCAAGAGTTAATCGCATATCCTTACTGTTATGTTACAGAGCTGTTATATTAACGTTTGTGTTGTGTGCGTTTCTAATGAATCAGTATTGTTCCATAATTCATTAATCGTTATTGTTGTTCCATTAATATGATTTGTGTAATTCGCCTTTAGAGTGATAGAATGTTCTTTGATTGCAAAGAGTGTATAGATTGAGTTTGATTATAACCCGCGGGACTTAGTATTCAATTGCTGTTCAATTTTAGAGTTGCTGTTCCATTTCAGAATTGTGGTTTAATCCTTTATTTCCTTTGCTGTTCTATTTATCTGCATTTGATGGTTTGTTGTGAGAGATGATCTAAGACTGTAGTGAGCAGTATCAGTCACTGTTTAGCTCCCAGGCTTGTGATCTATGCTTTAGTTCTTTTTCCATCAGTTTCTGAAGGGATGGTTTATTATTACCGAACCCTTGACTGATGAGTTATTGAGTTTCCTGAGTGTGTGATTTATTTTTTTAAAGTAATTTGATTTCAGTTAAGCATCCGTTTACTCTTGTATTTCTTAAGCACTGTACTACTAGCATTACTCTGACAAATGAGCCTCGGATTGAGTCACTCTTTGTAATGACAAAACGCTCTCGGGTTGACATATTAATGTGAGGTAATTAGAGGTGAAAGAGACCCTTTTTATAGCTCTACAGGTTGCAAGACAACATAAAGTTATTTTGTGATAGCCAAAGTGCAATTCATTTGGCTAAAATCCTTCCTATCATAGTAAATCAAAGCATATACCTATAAAGTACCATTTTTTAAGACAGGTTATCACTGAACGGGGAGTCTCTCTTGAAAAAGTGCATAAAAAGGAAAACTGTGCAGGCATGTTCACGAAACCAGTTTTAATAGAGAAGTTACGATGGTGTCTGGCTTCCCTTAGCTTGCAGAAAAAATGAAAATAATAACAGGAACAAGGTATCAGGCTAATTGTTGTCAAGGTGGAGATAGTTGAGAATTTTCATATTATTTTTTGGCAAAAAATCTCATAGATAATGCCAACAATAGTTGTTTGTTGCTAATTTGATGGCATCAAATCTTGAAGAGGAGATAATTAATCCTATTTTGTTGTGATAGGATGGAATTGAATTTATTATTTAGTTTCTTCTCTACATCTATAAATTGTAAGCCTGTAGAGGCAGAACATATGAGATATGAGGGATGAGAGGAAGAGGAAGTGAAGATGTGAGAAATCTGCTGTTGAATAATAAGAAAGCTGATACCTCTGTTTGGTGGATGTAGCCCAGATTGGTTGGGTGAACCACGTTAAATATTGTCTCCATTTGAATGCTGTGTGTGTGTGAATTACTTAACTGTGCATACTCTAACAATGGTATGGTGAGGGTGGAAGTGGTTTAACCTCTAGATTCCCATGGTTGTTTTGGATTGGTTTATCTCATGAGATCCCACATTCATGCTTGTAATATGGCATAGGGGTGAATGGCTGAAACAAATATTTGGTTCAACCATGTCTATGATCGAATGGTACGTGGAAATCCCGAACTCAGTTGGCTCTTTCTTATGTTTAATGAAAGCTAATTTTTGTTGACTTTGATTAGTAAATGTACTTGTTATTCTGTAGCTTTAATGGTTTTTATCTTATGGCTATTTATATGTTTATATGATGGTTATAAGAATGGAGATATGACTGGTTTTAGTCATGTTTATTTTCATGTTTTTACTTGTAACTAAAAGAATAATCGATGCAAGACCTAATTGATGTTAAGACAAGTAATGGAAGAGGGTGGTGATTCTTATTGTTAAGTATAATATGATTTTTCAGTCCCTTATGCTCAGAGTTTCATTCATGACCTGTAGGTTTCCTATCTATAGAGTGTTTGACAGAATGTCAGTCCTGGTTGGGGATGGTCGAGTCTTGTCTTGGTTTCAGTTTTTGGTTTATAGCAATTGTAGTAATGCATTTTATGAGTTATGAAAGTTATATAATTTTTTTGGAAAAGGCTTATCCCAAACCCTAAAATATAACCTTAAATTCTGAAGTCGCTGGCACAAAATTGAGAAGAAAAGGTCACAATCACACTGATGCAAGCCTATGGGAGCGAAAGGGGGTTTCCAGTCACATGGAGGGCTTGGAAAGGGAGTGAATGGGGCTATAGATAAGGGAAACGTTAATTTGGCTTAGGGGATGGACACCATAAGGGGTTGGGTTACTCCTGGAGGGTCCTGAGGCACTCGAGGGAAGTCAGTAAGGTTTGTTTTGTTGACTCAATTTTCTTAAGGTCACCTAGGAGGTTGTGTCTTTTCATAAAAACCCCTCATCTCATGTTTACCTTAGGTAATTCGGTGAATGTGGGTATATGCGAGGGGAGAGGTTGGTTACAGGTGGTATCAGAGTGGGTTGCACTCTCTTTGGGAAAAATCTGATGCTTCCAAGGTCATGGTTGTCATGCACGGGGCCAGGGTATGCTGTTGGTATGGTAATTCATGATGATGCATATAGATATATTTTTATATGGATTGTTTATGATTATAAATGTACATGCTAATGTGGAATAATCTTGTAGATGAGATAAGCCTTCCCTGAACGTCAATGAGGTATGGATTTGATTTTGGTATCTCTTTGGTTTATCTGACATGATATACTTGAAGGAAGAAGAGAATTAAGGATGACAAGAAAAATGGTAGATTATATTTCCCGTGACTCTCCCTAGAAAAGGTTGTGTGATGTTTGCAGTGCATATTTCCAATGAAAAGGGTAAAAATGTTGGGGATGCATAAATATTTTAGAGGTATCTTGTATTCAAAAAATTTCATGATGTATTCCTAGAAAAGATTCCAGACTTACCTCCTCACAGGGAAGTGGAATTTTCTATTGAGTTGGTACCAGGGGAAAAAACAACATCATAGGCACCTTACATGATGAGCACACCAGAGTTAGTTTAGGTGAAGTTGCAGCTGAAGTAAATGCTTGAAAAGGGATACATTAATCCGAGTGCATCACCTTGGGGTGCACCAGTGTTTTTCGTAAAGAAGAAGGATGGTACTCTCAGATTATGCATTGATTACAGGTGGCTGAACAAGGTGATGAAGATTGATGATTTGTTTGATCACTTGAAGGGAGAAACAATGTTCTCAAAGATCGAGTTGAGATCGAGATACCATCAGGTACGCATCAAAGAAGAGGACATCTACAAGTCCACCTTCAGGACCAGGTATGGGAATTATGATTTTGTTGTAGTTCCATTCATTTTGACTAATGCCCCAACTACAATTATGTGTTTGATGAATAATGTGTTGCGTCCTTATTAGGACAAGTTTTTTATTGTATTCATTGATGAAACCTTGGTATATTCTAAGAATGAGGAAGAACATGGTGAGAATTTAGAAATAGTGTTAAGTTTGCTAAGAGAGAATCAATTATATGCTAATATTAGCAAGTCCATTTTCTTTCAGACAGAGGTATAGTGCTTGGGACATGTTGTTTCTAGGGAAGGCATAGTAGTGGGTAGTTCCTAATAATGTGGAGGAAGTCATAAAATTTATGGGATTAGTAGGTTATTACAGGAGGCTCATCAGGCACTTATCACACATTTCATATCTTATTACATATTTGCAGAGAAAAGGTACGAAGTTTGAGTGGACATAGGAATGTGCCACTAGTTTTGAGCAACTGAAGTAATTGTTGACCAATGCTCCAGTTCTTAATATCGCAGATCTAGATAAAGAGTTCGTAGTGTGTACACATGCTTGTAAAAGAGAACATGGTGGAGTCCTTATGCAGGAGGGACATGTGGTATTCTATGAGTCCAGGAAATTAAATGAGCACGATAATATCTACGTGACTCATGATCTTGAGTTGGAAACTATTATTCATGCTTTGAAGATGTGGAGGAATTATCTTCTTGGTAGGAGATTTGTACTGATGAGTGATCACACTGGGGTGAGGTATCTATTTGACCAACCAAATATGAATTTCAGGCAAGCTAGATGGTCAGACAACCTTAGTGAGTTTGACTTAGAGATCATATATATTAAGGGAAAGGAGAACATGGTTACAGATTCTCTTAATAGGAAAGTACAGGTTAACCATATAGAAGCTATGAGTTCATATGGGAAAACCTTAAGAGATCAAATCTTACAGAAAAAATAATAGGATGAAAAGTATATGGAGCTCAGGCATAGGTTACAATAGAGTACAGGTACATGTATCAGTATAGGTGCATGTATAGGTAGAGGTACATGTACAGGTGTATGTATAAGTGATCACGATGCAGACTATCATCTCACAACAACTGTTTGGTAAGGTTCAAGGACATGATCTATGTGCCGGATGACAATGATCTCAAGAATATTATCTTGAGGGAGTTTCATGTAAAACCATATTCAGGTCATCCAAGATATCAAAAGACATTTATGGTGGTGAATAAGTTCTACTATTGGTCGAATATGAGGAAGGAAGTGGTGGAGTTCGTGGCTAGATGTTTGGATTGTCAGCAGGTGAAGGAAGAATGTAAGCATGCAGGTGGTCTACTAAAACCTATTTCGATTCCATAATGTAATTGGGAGGTCATTTCCATGTATTTTATTACAGGCCTTATGAGGATAGTGAGGAAGCATGATTCTATCATGGTTGTGGTCGACAGGTTGAGCAAGGTGGCTAGTGATGTATTTCATTCTAGTGAAGTATACATATTCAGCTAGTGATGTGGCATAGGTATTCATAAGGTATATTGTGAGATTACATGGTTTTCCAAGGAATATTGTGTTGGACAGGGATCCCAAGTTCACTTCCAAATTTTGGAAGGAGTTGTTTGTAGGTTTGGGGACAAAGTTGGCCTTCAGTACAAACTATCATCCATAGATAGATGGGCATACAAAGAGGGTCAACAACATCCTCGAGGATATGTTGAGGATGTATGTCATGCATCAACATAGGAGATGGGAGGAGTACCTATTATTTCTTGAGTTTGCATACAATAATGATAATCAGGAGTTGCTGAGGATGAGTCCTTTCCAGGCACTGTATGGGCAGAGTTGTAATTCTCCCATCATATTGAGTGATCCAGTAAATAGGGTACTTATTGGACCAAAAATGTTGGTAGACATGGGACAAGAAATGCGGTGTATAAGGAATAATCTAAAGGAAGCATAGGACAAGAAAAAAAGGTATGCAGACCAACACATGGAATTTAAGGAGTTTCAGGTTGGGGAGCATATGTATTTGTGCAATGAGTCCAAAGAAGAGATCCTTGAAGATTGGATCATGTGCCAAGTTGGCACCACGATATTGTGGACCTTTTGAGATCCTTGAGAAGATAAGACTGGTGGCATATCGACTTACACTACCTCCAATAGTGAAAGTCCATGATGTTTTTCATGTTTCATTGCTTAAAAGATATATAAAGGATGTTGATCATGTGATTAACTGTTTTGTATTGTAGGTGTAGTAAGAAGGATAATTATATTCAAAATTTCTCGAGGTCGCAAGTCGCAAATTTCACAAGGTCGCAGGCTGTAAGTAACCCGTGGGTCACAGGTCGCAAATGGACCGAGTCGCAAGTCGCAGATTCTCTCGGGGTCACAAGTCGCAGATTGCCCAGGGTCGCAGATTACAAATTCCCAAAGGTCGCAGGTCGCAAACTCCAATGAGGTCGCAAGTCGCAAAATCTAGTGGGGTCGCAGGTCACAACAGTGGCTGAGGTTGCAGGTCGCAAAATCTCCTAAGTCGCGAGGCAGCCCAATGGTCAGGAAGATGAAAATTTAGGGAAGCCCAAAAGGTGAGTTTTGTTCTATAAATACTTCCTTCGGGAGATTGTAAAGGACCTTTTTTTTTTGGGACTCAAAGAGATATAGAGCATTGTATAGAAGGACTACACATTTTTGAGTATGAATACAAGCATATGTTAACTCCATTTTTGGATCTGATGTTGGTCAGTGTGTGAATATTATGAGTATTCTGTTTTCAGTTTCTAACATCTTTTTATTAATGAAACGGTCTCTCCAATTACATAATTTATGCATTATAGTTTTCTAAATATGTGTTAATGGTGCTAAGTTTATTTCACTTTCTCAATTAATGTTAATAACTTTGTTTACTGACATTTATATTATCACCAAAAACATTTAAGGAAGGGAAGGGTATTCTACCATAAATAATTGTTTCTTCTGTGGTTAGAATAGCCTAAAAGCATGACCCTAATGATATGCTGTTGACAACATTTCCTTTGGCCCCATGCTTTATAATTCAGCTTGCTATGCATAGTGTTGTATGTTCATTTAATTCATCAATCATGTGTCTTGTATCATCCAAATAAGCGTGTGTTCGTAGGTTTATAGAGTCCTACTGAGACCCAAGGAAAGGATAATTAAGCGGTAGTCGAACCCACACCCCAGACGGGATCCCTATTCCAAACGATGTAGAGTCTAGTTGGGACTTTTTACCGGGGAGATCCCCTGCTGTTGGTCGAACATATTTTCCCGTCAACAGAATTGGCGCTAGAAGGAGGGCCTGATGACAAGTCGAGCCCTTAGAGCCTGTAGTTAATCTCATATCTATAATGGCTCATCCCCAAATCATTCTCCTAAGATGTTTGTCGGATTTCTATGAGCCTCGATGCTCAATCCCCGATGAACTTATGTATCACTTGTCCCAGTTAAAATTCGATGGTGAAAACGGAGTTTCCATAACCAAACACCTTTTATATTTTTGTGACTTTTGTGAGTGCTATGAAATTGACAATGAAGGGTTTACTTGTATGCTTTTCTCCCTCACTCTCGAAGGTCGCGTTAAGCAATGGTGCTGCACGTTGCTAGAAGCTTCTATCCATTCGTACGCGTAGCTCGTTGGTGAATTACAACAAGCTTTTCACAGGTACAATTTTCAGAATGTATTAATAAATTTAAATGACTTCAGAATGGAACCTCAGGAACCTCTAGATGAATTCTCTATCATATTTTTTCATTATTGTTTTGAGTTCCCTAAAAAGGATGTTGATTGAAAATTTTTAAGTGAACAGTTCAGGCATGTGATTTTTGTTTCCCTTGAACAGTTCCAATTAGCAACCAAGCCTAGTTCTAGTGTTTGCTATGATGACCCGCAAGTTTCCAACTATTCAAACTTTGTTCCAAATGTTTCCTTGTCCATCTCCCCGAGCTCAGACCACATTCAGGCCTCCAAGGAGAGTATTACTATTTGTGATATTCCTGTTCATCCTCCTGAATTGTCGTGTAGTGGAGTTATGACCTTGAAAGTTTCGAGCAATGATAGACATGTGCAAGAAGATAAAACCTGTTGTGCCACCTCTAAATATTTCACGCACCGTGTCGAATCAGAGCTTGAAAACCATAGTGGCCCATTATCTCTCTCGGTTCATGAAACCTATCTCGAGTCCACTGAATGTTTCCCTGAACACAGTCCTAAATCTTACTCACATGCTAATAATAAATTGACTCTTGTCCGAGATAAAGTTGAATTTACAAAATCATTGGACCATCCTAGGGATGAAAGACCATTGCTCACTCCGGATGACACCGATGTGCGAGATGAAAGTCCTTGCACGGTCGATACCCCCACATTTGAATCGTTTCATCCATTATTATATGATTTATTTCATGAGCCTACCACACCAGTAATTTCTTCAAGTCATTCAAAATTTTCTTGTACTGATATTGGTGACAATGAAAAGCACGCGGGGGGTGTTTCACAATCGTGTCAAAAAATTGATGAAACTCTTAGATCTGATATTTTTCATCTGAAATCTTTAAACAATCATAGGAGTGACTCCCTGTCTTGGCAACCTCAAGATGTCTCTTTTATTGATCCATCCTAATTGTTAACTCCTAGGGAGCCTAACGTGCTAGGTACCTAACCTGATCAAATCGATGGCTCCAGTGATCACTGCTTATCTGAAAACATATTCACTCATGCCTCTGAGGACTATCATTCGAATCTATTTGTTGACCATATGAAGCCTTTGAAATTTGATGATTCGATTTGTGAAGATTCAAGGACCCATCTGAAAATCGAAGCAATTCAGCTTCTGCTAGTTGTTACCTCAAGTTATTACGATCCTGATGAGACCCCTCAAACAAGTCCAACTAGGGTCCCTCGAATTAGAGTTTCTGAAATGAAGGTTCCCGTGTATCACTTGCCTCTTAGCATAACCACGTCAGATGTCAGCTCATCTAGGCGAGCCTACCATTCAAGTGATGCTTCTCTGAGCCCATCGTGCTATCCCCTAACATTTGATATGCAACAACCGATTTACCCTAATTTATTCAATGGGAGGAAAACACCGTCCATTGTCTCTAATATTTTCGGTTGTTGCCCAACCAGTACCAGTTGCATGCAGGCGCAAGCGTGTGATGTTTGGCAAACCTCTCCCCTGCCTGAAAATCTTCTGGTCAATTCACCCCATCCTGGGAGATCTAAAGAATCTGACACATTGGATTGTCAGTTTTTCAGTGCACAAACATTTGGCCGAATTGATATAAAGCCCACTGACATCTTTCCAATCACTATAATTGATGATCACATCCATTCGCCAGTTGATCTCACGAACCCATCAAAGTTTGGAAGCCCCCAGCTCGAAGGCCCAGAGTTGGTCCAGGACGGTGAGGCATTTCAACCCTCACTGACAGTTAATTCAGATCCTCACATCCTCAGCGAAACCTGGGAACAACTTCGAACTAGGATTTTCGAAATTAGGGTTTCTGCAAATGGATTCGAAAGCATCTCAAATTCGCCTGGCTCAAGCCTATTTTTTCCATTCTACCAAAGTGATCATCCTCAAAATCATGATGATATTCCCAGATGGTTTGATGAATCCTCTCCAATGGATATAACTGAAAATAGGTAATGCTTTTCCCCGCTTCCGTTGGACCTAAGGTTGTGTGTGGATGGGTGTGTGTCATCGATAAATGATTCTATGTTTCAAATACATATTTCTATGTATCTAGATGAAAGTGAAATTCGGCTAACGCAATCCATTCTGGCACGTTCTCTGGTAAGTAGCCATGACCTTCTTGATATTGCACATGCTCTTTAGGTAAGCCTCACTGTTGGTGCATGATTTTTTATGCTGGCTCTGATTGCGAACATTGTTGTTCTTGCACGGCGGGAACTAATGCGATGGCTACACTAGAAAGCTGATTTTACATAACTTGACTGCCTCTTGGGTTAAACTAGGGTTTTAGGATTAGCCTAGCTAGGATCTACTAATACATTTTTTTTTTCAAGTTATTAATTAGGTTTACTTGCTAAGGTTTTGATTTATGGTTTAGAGTTATGCTTGTTGTCTTTTCTTGCGTTCAGTAGTTTTATGCATTATAATTTTCCATTTATTTTTGCATGCATGCTACATAATATTCAGATAGTGACTACATGTGATTTGAATTATTTCTCCACCTGCAACTAGTTGATCTTTCTCACACGTGGCATCACATTGCGTCATAAAGCTTCGCCTGTTGCTTCACGTTCTGCGCATTCTTCCTCGCATCATTTGCACTAGTTGTTGAGATAGTCATGAAAGTTTCTGTACATTGCATACCACTACGTGAGCCGTCATTAAACTCGAAGCCCTGAAAACCTCGATGCCCTAGACTAGCCTTATTTTGCATGGTTTCAAATCTGGATGGATTGATTTTACCTCTTTGCATGTATTGAAATCCTGATGATCTTTTCTACTTGATTGCTGAAAAAATAACTCCATGGTTGGCGTGTGGTTGCGGTGGTTATCTCAAAAGGAAGCTTCTCTCAGAACAAGTCACCAAAGTTGCGTTCTCAACATCAAGAGTTTAAATTCATTAGCCAGAGAGATACGAGTTGGTTGCTTGTGGGGAACCTTAATGTGTTTGAATAGCCTATACCCGTAACCTGAGCCCTGTGCCCAGCATAGTCTCGAATATATTAATGATTTTTTTTGCACGTTTCGCCTATGGGTGGAAGATAGGATATGAAGGCTTGGCATGGGCGCAAACAAAAATCAGGATATCTTTCAGTTTCTGTCAAACAAGAAACAACCTCTCTTTCCCGTAAAATAAGTCGGGATCCCTCATTCACCCATGCAAAATAAGTGCCACAAGCACATAAAATAAGTGCCACGAGCACATAAAATAAGTGCTTCAAGAATATGAACAAATAACGGTAAAGGATTGAGAAAGGCTTCCTGCACAGAGAGGTAATGCAATGACTCTGCCGGGGTACTGACTAGGGTCGCTGGCAGTGGAGCAACGTTTGTGATTTCTTGAAGTGACTCCGCCGGGTACTGTCCAGGCCTACTGGCAGTAGAGCAACACCAGAAACTTATTTTAAAAATTCTGAATATAATAAGCCCACTGCCCTGGTTGCTACATCATCAAACAACCATTGGCATCCGTGAACTTCCACTTTGACGCGTTTTGATTAACGAGACCTAGCTGAGGCACAAGGATTGGGCATATCCGAAAAGGTCAAAATAATGCAAGGTTACCCTGAGAACTTGTTCAATATTCCCTTGCATCACTTCCTGGAGTCAGACTATTGTTGGGGTGTTAACAGAGATGCTGGATTCTACCAGTGGTTCGCCAATTGTTGTAGCCGCTACAACACCACCCAAAATTTTGGGTATATCTAAAATTTCGGGTCCCCCTGCTTGCTTAGCCCTTAAGGTTTTGACCCGGACCATAGTCATTGAACCTTCTCACCATCATGACAAGATTATTTCGCCGCAGCCACGCCATGTGTGGATGGATCATCATGCATACACTCCAATGGAAACTTCTCTGTGCATTAAGTATATTCGTTAGAAGCCCTCTCACCATGGATCATTAGGCATTTTTTTTGGGTACTTCATTTAAGCTCATAAGCTCATGTAGATTATTTAAGGGGCATCATCCTCTAAAAGGTAACTGCAAACTAACCCGCCCAGGGGTCTAAGTTTATTATTTTCTAAATAATTCCTTCAGCTAACTAAATGTGCTTTAGCATCAATATTTTGAAGACTTATGACCCATGTACATTGTTTGTAGGTAGAGGTGGTCAATGCGCAGAGCCGAAGCTAGGGTCTTCTCTGGCAGACAAGATGGATCCTTTCAATGCTTGAAAGAACCGCAAAGGTACTTAGTCACTTTCATGAGACAAATATGGAGGAAAAGAAATCTTGCTGCGAAATTCAAAGAAGGTTGCAAGTAACCCTTGAGTCGCAGGTCGCAAATGGACCAAGTTGCAAGTCGCAGATTGCCCAAGGTCGTAGGTCGCGAATTGCCCAGGGTCGCAGTTGCAAATTCCCAATGGTTGCAGGTCACAAAATCCAATAAAGTCGCAAGGTTGCAAAAAAACACATCCAAGGGAGGCTTCAACTGTTGCGACTGCCCGACTGTGCGACCTTCACCGAGTCGTGAGGCAGTCACAGATTGCTCGAGGTTGCAAGTCGCAAAATCTAGTGGGGTCGCAGGTCGAAAATTGCCTGAGGTTGTAAGTCGCAAATTTCACAAGGTCACGGGCTGCAAGTAACCCCTGGGTAACAGGTCACAAATGGACCGAGTCGCAAGTCGTAGATTGCCCAGGGACACAGGTCACAAATTCCCAAAGGTCGCAGGTCGCAGATTGTTAGAGGTTGCAGGTCAAAAACTCCAATGAAGTCACAAGGTCACAAAACATCACATCCGAGGGGGACTTCAACTGTTGTGACTACCTAACTGTGCGACCTTCACTGAGTCGCGAGGCGGTCACAGATTGTTCGAGGTCGCAAGTCGCAAAATATAGTGGGGTCGCAGGTCACAAATTACCCAAGGTCGCAAGTCGCAAATTTCACAAGGTCGCAGGCCGCAAGTAACCCCTGGGTCGCAAGTCACAAATGGACCGAGTCGCAAGTCACAGATTCTATCAGGGTTGCAAGTCACAGATTGCCCAGGGTCGCAGGTTTCAAATTCCCAAAGGTCGCAGGTCGCAGATTGTTAGAGGTCACAGGTCGCAAACTCCAATGAGGTCACAAGTCACAAAATCTAGTCGGGTCACAGGTCATAACAGTGGCTGAGGTCGCAGGTTGCAAAATCTCCTAAGTCGCGAGGCAGCCCAACAGTCAGGAAGACGAAAAGTCAAGGAAGCCCAAAAGGCAAGTTTTGCTCTATAAATACTTCCTTCGGGAGATTGTAAAGGACCTTTTTGATTGGGGACTCAAAGAGATATAGAGCATTGTATAGAAGGACTACACATTTTTTAGTATGAATACAAGCATATGTTAACTCCATTTTTGGATATGATGTTGGTCAATGTGTGAACACTATGAGTATTTTGTTTTCGGTTTCTAACATCTTTTGATTAATGAAACTGTGTCTCCAATTACATCATTTATGCATTATAGTTTTCTAAATATGTGTTTATGGTGCTAAGTTTATTTCTCTTTCTTAATGAATGTTAATAAATTTGTTTACTGACATTTATATTATCACCAAAAACATTTAAGGAAGTGAAGGGTATTCTGCCATAAAGAATTGTTTCTTCTATGGTTAGAATAGCGTACAAGCATGACCCTAATGATATGTTGTTGACAACATTTGCTTTGGCACCATGCTTTATAATTTAGCTTGCTACGCATAGTGTTGTATGTTCATTTAATTCATCAATCATGTGTCTTGTATCATCTGAATAGGAATGTGTCTACAGGTTTATAGAGTCCTACTGAGACCCAAGGAAAGGATAATTAAGCAGTAGCTGGACCCACACCCCGGACGGGATCCCTATTCCAAACGGTTTAGAGTCTAGTTGGGACTTTTTATCAGGGCGATCCCTTACTGTTGGCCAGAAATATTTTACCGTCAACAGGTTCTTTTGTTGTCGGTGGCATGGTTTTTCCAGGTTTTGGTTCAACCTTTCCTTTCCATTTTTGGAGAGCCATGGTGTGATGAGATCGTTCTCGATTTTGAGCTTTGGAATTGCTGAAAGGTTTCTGAATTTGGGGTGGAGGTGGTCTCAGGAAAATTCCCAAAGGCCTAGGAATCCCTTGAAAATTAATGGAAGGATATATGGTAAATCCTGAAGGTGGAGACAGGAAAATTCATCAAGGATGGTGAAGGAATCTGGAGGAATTCTAAGCTCGGTTTGGTTTTGTGATCTCAGGTCCGGTTTAGGTGAGATCATGGTATAGTGAAGGTGGAGGTGGTTTAACCTATGGATTCCATTAGTTGTTTTGGATTGGTTTATCCCATGAGATCCCACATTCATGATTGGAATATGGCACGTGGGTGAATGGATGAAAGAAATATTTGGTTCAACGTCTATGGTCGGGTGGTACGGGGAAGTACTGAACCCAGTTGGCTCTTGCTTATGTTTAATGAAATATAAGTTATCTTACTTTTTATTGGTAAATATTTGTTATTATGTGGCTTTAATTACTTTTATCTTATGGTTATTTATATGTATATATCCTATTTATAAGCATGGATATATGACTGGTTTTAGTCATGGTTCTTTTCATTTTTTTACTTGTAACTGGAAGAATAATGGATGTAAGACCTAATTGATGTTAAGAAAAGTAATCGAAGAGGGTTGTGATCCATTTTGTTAAGTCTCATATGAGTTTTCAGTCCCTTATGCTCAGACTTGCATTTGACTTGTAGGTTTCCTATCTACCAAGTGTTTGACAGAATGTCAGTCCTGGTTGGGGATAGTTAGGTCTAGTCCTGGTTTTAGTTTTTGGTTTATAATCATTGTAGTAATCCATTTTATGAGATTTGAAATTTATATGGATTTATGGGCAAAGGCTTATCCAAAACCTGAAAATTAGCTTTAAATTACGTAGTAGTTGGTACAAGATTCAACAAAAAAGGCCATAGTCGCAATAATGCAGACCTATGAGAGAGACTGGGGGTTTCCAATCGCATGAAGGGATTGGTAAGGAAGTGAATGGGGTTCTATCTTAGGGAAAATTTAAGTTGGCTAAGTGGATGGAAACTTGAAGGGGTTGGGTTACTCCTGGAGGGTCCTGAGGCACCTGAGGGAAGTCAGTAAGGTATGTTTTTTCGACTCGATTTCCTTAAGGTCACCTAGGAGGTTGAGTCTTGTCATAAAAACCCCTCATCTCATGTTTACCCCGGGTAAGGTAGTGAAATTGGGTATATTTGAGGGGAGAGGTTGGTTACAATGTCACTAGTACCCTCCATTCGCTCACACATACCTAATTCCCAGCGACTGCAGTCTTTTTCACTCAGTTTTGTTCCAGCGACCCCGTGATCCAAGCCACTTTTTTAGGGGTAGGATCCAAAGCTCTACCCATAACTTAATGAAACTTCTAGAAATGATAAATAACATAGAGACAAAGCCTCTAACACAAATATTAATTAAGGACTTGACCTAGCCCAGTCTAACCATGACATTCATTTCGTAAAACACATTGAGAACATAATATCTATAGGTCACGAATGCATATATGAACATAGAGATAAGGAAATTATATGAGGTTTACCAAGAAGGACTAATTACCTCTCACAATAGTTGCAATAACATCCATTAGGGCATGGATCCATTAACCATTCATTTATAAATCAAACATGATAAGAGCCTTAACTTTAATCTGTCATAAAAACATGCTTATAACCAGCATATGACCAGATAAATAACAATGATAGAAGAATCATTAAAGACACATAATAACAAGTACATATAATCATAAGATACAATGAGGAACTTAGCTCTTATTGAAATATGCAAAAGACAACCAAGTCAGGGACTTCCACGTACCACCTGACCATAGATTGGGTTGAACCAAATATTTTTTTCAACCAATCACCCCCATGGCATATTCCAAGCATGAATGTGGGATCTCATGGGATAAACCAATCCATAAAAAACCAAGGGAATCCAAAGGTTAAACCACCTACACCCTCACACTACTGTTATCTCATCTAAACCAATCCTGAGATCACAAAACCTATTTGAGCTTAGATGCCTCAGAATTCCTTCAACATCCCTTGAGGAATTTTCCAGTATCCACCCACCTATTGAGGGATTCCCTAAGAAAACAATCTCCACCCCCAACCCTTGGGATTTTCTTGAGACCACCTCACTCGAATCCAAAACCTTATGGAAATTCAAAGCTCAACCAAGAATGAATCCAATCACACCATGGCTATCCAGAAATGGAAAGGCAAGGCTAAAACCACTATCTAAACCCGACAAAACCCATGCCTGTGACACCAAATGAACCAAATATGCACATGCATATACCATGCATTCTAAAACCAGCTAGGAAATCATACATGCAATTTTTTACCTGCAAGTATTTCCGCTAAAGCTATTTGATCCAACCTTTCCTTGCTTAATCCTTGCTTTCCTTGGTATTCCTTTTTCTTTCCTTGTCCTTATTTTCTTTCTTGCTTTCCTTCTCCTCTTGGTGCTCTTCTCCTCTGTAAGACTAATTCCAAAAATGAACTGACAAAAGGCCCCAAACTGATGCTCTGATGTATTTTTATTATTGATGCCTCTAATTTCTTCATTTTACCTCTATTATCCTAAAATTTCCTCCTCAGATGTAACCTGTGACCTTTCACCTTCCTTTTCTCCTATTTTCCATTATTTTCATAAATAAAATGCCAATAAAGCCTTTTTTCCTTTTCAATGCATTTTCCATTTCCTTTTCTGATTTCCCCTTAGCCATAATAAACAACAAGTGATTCCAACTAGGATGCTTTTTCCAACATTAATCTTGGAATACGTGTCCCATGACCTTGGTCTTATTTTTCCTTCATTAACTTTTAACCCAAGGCTATTACAGAACTCTCCCCCTTAGGGGAACACCATCCTCAGTGTTCAATGACACCTACAACTAGAAAAATCACTGAAAAACAAAAATATACTACTCATGGAGCTTTATAACCCAGATCGTTGCATTATTTACAATAAAGAACCTGCTCAAACCAAAAACCATCATGACAAACATGACAAATATACTTCTTATTGGATCTTTATAACACAACTCATTGTAGTATTTAAAATATTAACCATACACAAATATGTACATATACCAAAAACTCATTTCCCTCCATCGAAAAATAATGAAGGATACATAGCTCGCATGTGATCAACCATCTCCCATGTAGCTTCTTCGGGACAAAAGTGACTCCAATGCACTTTAACTTTCTCTTTGTCTCTATTCCAGGGCATGAGCTATTTCCACTGCAATATGCACTAAGGTTCTGATTCAAATTCTCCTTTTGGCTCCAACTGCAATACAAACCAATGAATAACATGATAAAAATATTTTACATACCTTTTAAGTAATGAAATATGGAAAAAATCATGGACTTTCACTGTCAGAGGTAGTGTAAGTCTGTACTCCACTGGTCCAATCCTCTCAAGGATCTCGAAAGGCCCACAATACCAAGGTGAAAACTTGACACATGATCCAGTCCTCAAGGAGCTCTTCTTGGGATTGATGTTCAAGTACACATGATACCCAAATTGAAACTCCTTAAATTCATTGTGATGGTCTGTATAACTCTTATACCTATCCCATGTTGATTTTATATTCTTCTTGATAACCTGCATTTCATGTTCCATTTTTTCCAACATGTCTGGTCTAATAAGTTCCCTGTTCACTAGATCACTCTAGCTGATGGGAGTATTACAACTCTACCCATAAATTTCCTCCAACAAAATCATCCTCATTGACTCCTGATACCGATTATTGTAAGCAAACTCAACCAATGGAAGATACTCCTCCCACTTTCGTCGCTGATGCATGACATAAATCCTCACCATATCCTCCAGGATCCTATTGACCCTCTTTGTCTTTCCATATGTTTGAGGATGATAAGGTGTATTGAACACCAACTTTGTACCCAAACCTGTGAATGACTCCTTCCAAAACATGGAAGTGTACTTATCATCTATATAAGGCACAATCTTCTTTGGAACACCATGCATCCTCACAATCTCCCTGATGAAGGCCTGTGCTACCTCACTGAAAAAATAAGTAATCTTCAATAGAACGAAGTGAGCTACCTTGCTCAACTTTTCAACCACAACCTTGATGGAATCATGTTTCTGCGATGTCTTCAAAAAAAATGTAATGAAATCCATGTAAATGACCTCCCATTTCCATTCTAGAATCAAAATAACTTGTAACAAACCATTTGGGTGCTTACACTTAGATTTCACCTGTCGAAAATGAAAGCATTCAGTTACAAACTATGCTACTTCCTTCTTTATATTCGGGCAATAGTAGAAATTATTCACCATTGTCAATGTCTTCTGATATCCTAGGTGACCTAAATATGGATTGACATGAAAATACCTAAAGATAAACTTCTTAAGCTCGTTTCCATTTGGAACATAGATCTCGTCCCTAAATTTGACCAAACCATCTACTGTGAGATGATAGTCCACATCTTGTTCACTTGTATCCTATTGTAACGTATGATTAAGACGCTGGTACCTATAAGATCCGTCCCTATAAATCCATCCCATAAGAACTCATAGTTGCTATATGATTTATCTGTACTCTTCCACTGAGAGCATTTGAAACCTTGTTCTCCTTTCCTTTAATGTATCTCATCTCAAATTCAAACTCACTAAGGGTAGCCAACCAAATAGCTTTCCTGACATTCAAATTTGGTTGGTAAAATAGGTACCTCAACTCGCTGTGATGGCTCATTAATACAAACCTCCTGCCAAGACGATAATGTCTCCACATCTTCAATGCATGAATGATTTCTTCCAACTCAAGGTCATGAGTCACATAATTCTATTCGTGCTCATTCAGTTTCCTTGACTCATAACACACCACTTGTCATTCCTGCATCATGAATCCACCAAGTCCTCTCTTGAAAGCATTTGTGCACACCACAAACTCTTTATCTAGATTTGCAATCTTTATCATTGGAGTGTTTGTAAAAAACTACTTCAACTTCTCATAACTTGCTGCACATTCTTCTGTCCATTAAAATTTATTTCCTACAAGGATGTAATAGGATATATGATCCATGAGAAGTTCATGATGAACCTCCTATAATAACTTGCTAACCCCATGAATGATATAAACTCATCAACATTTCTAGGAGCTGAAAATTCCATGATAACTCTTATCTTTTCCAGATTTACTGCTATGGCTTCCTTGGAAACTACATGCCCAAAGTAATGCACCTCTTTCTGAAAGAAAATACATTTTCTAAGCTTGGCATACAACTGATTCTCTCTTAGAAATATCAATACTGCTGCTAAATGTTCGACATGATCTTCCTCATTCTGAAAATATATCAATATATCATCAATGAATAAAATAAAAAACTTATCCAAATAAGGACACAACACACTATTCATCAAGCACATAAAATTAGCTGGAGCATTAGTCAAACCAAAAGGAACCACAACAAACTCATAATGGACATACTTGGTCTGAAAAAGAATCTTGTAGATGTCCTCTTCTTTAATGCATACCTGATGGTATCCTGACCTCAGATAAATATTTGAGAACATTGCTGCTCCTTTCAATTGGTCAAACAGATCATAAATCCTCGACAATGGATACCTATTCTTGATGGAAACCTTGTTCAATTTCCTATAATCAATGCACAATCTAAGAGTACCATCTTTCTTCTTCACAAACAAGACATGAGCACCCCAAGGCAATACTCTTGGCCTAATGTGCCCCTTGTCAAGTATTTCCTTCAACTGCAACTTTAATTCCACTAACTCTAGAGTACTCACCCTATAAGGTTCCTTCGATGTTGGTTCAGCCCCTGATACCAACTCAATATAAATTTCCACTTCCCTGCGAGGAGACAACTCTGAAATATCTGCTGGAAACACATCCTGAAACTACTATAATAAAGGGTACCTCTCGAAGATTTCTGCATCCTCAACATACTTACCCTTTTCACTGGAAATATGGACCAAAAATAGTACACACCCCTTCCTACGACGGCACTTATCCTGCATAGCTGTAATCATCCTCACTTACGTAGGCTTCTTCTTTCCCTACAAGATTATCTTGTCCCCATTTTCATCCAGGCATTCAATAACATTGTCATTTCAATCTACTTTGGTCCTATGGAGGTACAACCAATCCATACCCAAACACATATTATATGACCCCAATGGAAGCACACTGTTATATGATGATGTAGGCATACTATTCAACTAAAATTCACAAGCTCTTACCCAATGATGAACTCTCCTCTTCATACCTATAGCCAACTGCACCAACCAAGACTCTGCATGCAATTCTTTCCTCAAACCATAATTATCCACCAGGTCAGGATTAACATAACTATAATTATATCTAGGGTAAATCAAAATACAAACAAATTGACAAAAAATCTTACCTTCCATCTCAATAATGAATGCCTAGTGATCTGCCTGCTTGTTTTACACAACTACATAAATTCGTGGAATTCTATGGCCCACATACCCAACCGTCTATGCCTCATGAACACTATATATATGAGGCCTGCCACTATGGTACAATGGAAAATCCTTCTTGTCATGATATTTCCTACATATCTTACACTGCAATTCTCCCCTACCATAACCTCTATTCTACTGCTCTCCAGGACGCTATCCATGTCCCTTCTCAAATGATTTAAACTTCTTGTAAGGAACCACATTCTCTTTCTCTCCTATATCCTGAGGCCTTCCTCGCTTCGGTGGACACTTCCCTTTAAATTTATCATTCCCCTTAAAATCACGCATAGGCTCAAATTTATGCTTTGAATGCTCATAACAATGCTTCAATTTCTTGATGGCTTCCTCCAGTGACCATGGCTCATACAACACAATCCGGTCTCTATATTTTACTGGAAACCCATTTATGAACCTTTGAATATTTTATTTCTCATCCTTGAGGTAAGGCACTATTATATGTCAATTTGGCACCATTCCCAATTACCTAGTTAATTGGACATAATCTCCAGGACCAATGATTAAGGGTCTATCATTCCCTATCATTTTAGTTGCCACATGCCCTAAGAAAAAGAACAAGACAAATCATACATGACTTTCATCTGCAAAGGCTTCCAAGATTTGAAGTTTATAATATATCATATGAGAGCTCATCGATGCTGCCTCTAAAGGGACTAAGTGCGTTGCATATGTAGGTAGCCCCATGCAAGGCTGCTCTGCAAAGCACTTCCCGACATTCACAGGTGCGTTGGTCACATTGGGAGCGAAATTCTCATTGTTCCGAAATCTCCACTTGGCCAATGCCTTCTAGAAGAGTTCACATGTGTCAAAATTTGAATCCATGTGTCCATTTGACATCTACAAGATTGGGAACATGTCTTGCCTATTATTGGAAAGTCATTGATTGTAAAACTACCTTCAGCTCCTCTATAAATTGAGCATAGATATTAGTGTTTGATAAGGAAGAATTTGAGTAGAGAAATGCTAGTGGAATTTCAATTGAGGAGTTTATTTGAGTGACATATTGCTGGAGATATTTGCATTGTGATGAGGTTGGGATGCTGTTGGAGATGGTGACACTAAATCAATCACTGAGTTGTAACCTACCCTTCTATGATTAATAAAGATTATTGCTTATCTTTCCATATATGCATCTGTATAAGCTTTGATTCTCCATATCGTGAGTTCTTATTTGATGTATATGGTTTATGCTTTATTGGTTTAGCTAACTAAATTGAATAGACATCTATATTATTGCTATCTCTTGCTATTTAGTGTTCATTCTTATAGGAAATATTTTGCACAACCAGCTAGAATTTGAAGCTACAACAAAAGCGACAGAAGGATATTTTGGAAGCACTTGGACTCCAAGTAAGCTTCCTATTTCATTATGTGTGTCTGTTCATAGTTAGGAAAGATAGTCGTAAAGTCTTTAACCTGTTGTTCTAGATTAGCACCTATCTAGGGAAGAATGTTTTATCCATAATACATAATTCCGCACAAAAAATTGGTGACTCCGCTGGGGATTTTACCCTTCATCCTAGGTGTATTAGCATCTAAATTTCTCTATTTATTCACCCAGTAGTTTTGAATCACAAAGATTAAGATTTTTGAAATCCAGATTTGAAAAAGAAGTGTGTTAAACAACTGTGTTTTTCCTTCTACACTGCGCCCAACACACTGTTGGATAGGACACAATGCTTTGCATAGCACTGTCTCCCTTTCAGGCCTGCGTTGCAAAGCACTGTCTCTCTTTAGAGACTGAGTTGCCTCTTGAAACCATCCAAATTCCCTTGAATTTTTCATTGCAATTTGTTTCAGTTTGTTTTCTACTATGTTTTGAAAGGCCTAAGACTCATATTGACCAATGAACTTATCTACCTCTTCCTCCTTTGAAAGAATAGTTTGTTCAATGTTTGTTTAAAGCATTTTTCTTTATCATTGATGAATTAATTTCAAAGTATTTTCATTTTCGCATTAGATCTATTTGCTTTCGAAAATGGAATTTCGTAAATTCTTCATTTCCTGATAGGAGAAATTGTTATTTAGTTCCTCATTTATCAAAAGTAAAAGGCACTTGTTTTTATTGATTTGATGCACTTAGTTTCTTTTCTGCATTCATAACATTAAAGGAACTGAAAAGAAAAAACCTGCATTTTCATGTAGTGGTTTGTGTGTTTTGCAAAAGGAAAAATTAGGAAAGATGCATTTAGTTTGTTCTTTTTTATTTGTTTTCTCTCAAATTGATTGCTCTTTCTCTCTAGTAGCTAGGATTTTCATTGAAAAACTAAAAGTGAAAGATTTCTTATCATTCTTAGTTTTCATTTTAGGAATTTCCAATACATCATCGCGGTGAACCTTTGAAAGGAAAATTGATAAAAAAGATCAACTTAAAATTTATCTCAATTTACTTAACAAAGCATTGGAACCATAACGATAACATTTAGAAGGTCTAGGCTAGAGATGTGTTCTAGTGTCGTAAAACATAGCAGTTGTCGTTAATTGTCTGCGATACATTCTGAGTGTGATACCTCACTCCACGTACGTAAGTATATCGTAGCTCATCCACGTACTTTCGGGTATATCGGGCGGTGTTACAGTACGAAAAGTATAAAAGGGTGCTCTCACTATGAGGTTTCGCATCAGACAACACTAATTTGGACTTGGGCCTCCACGTAACTTCGGGTATATTTGGGAGGAAAAATTTTATGTGCTATCCATCCATAGTGAACTGAGTCGGCTACCTTGTAAATTGTGATACCCTGAACACAACATTTGAGGATATTTCCTGCCCGTACTTCTTGGTTTGCCAGGAGGTATTTTGTAGTTCACAATTTCTTGGTAAACCTTTTGCCTAGCATTACCCTGTTATTTTGTTTATTTTTTTTTTTATTAACATAAATCAGTAATTGTGGAAGAACAAAATTCTTTCCCCCGTCATTCACGTAGATTAGCATTGAAACCACCCTTACCACCAGAAGCTACTTCTGTGCGGCGAAGGCAACATCACTCTACCAAAACCAGTACCATCAGTACCTCTGGTGAAGCATCATTTTACCATATACCAGAGTCGGCACAATTTGTTTCTATAAATCCTGGTTTTTCTATTGTTGTCGAGACAGAGTCCTCACAACTACCCGTGGTCACGATCCATCCAATCTGTGAGACCATACTTCCCGAACTCGACATTTTTCAACTGGAAGTTGATCCATATCCCATTGTGCTTTAGGGGGCAACTATTATTGGTCAAACTAGACATCATCCCCAGGACCAATGAAATAGGGTCTATCATCCCCTTATATTTCAATTGCTATATTTCCTAAGTGGAGAAAATCCTGATCTCAAAGTCGAAAAACCATAAGATGCCCCCCAAACATGGGAAAGATTTTGGGGAAAGACGATGAAGTTGCTACAAAATTCGTTCCTGTATTGGTCATTCCAAAATCTATTGTAGCCATTGAGTCTCCCATATCACACAGTTAACCACCTGAAATATACTTTGGGATAGATGATGAAGTTCTTCCACCTAGTTTGATTTCGATTGAAGAAATATCACAAGACAAGACACTTTTAACTCCAACTCATTTTCTGTAGGAGCTTTACCTGTACGAGTCCTTTCCTCAATCAACTTCATCTGCTTTTGTTGATCCTGTTTCACTTCGAGTTCCCGTAGACTCTATAGGGTATATATTGGGTCATTTGACCATGGCTAATATAACATCCCAGACTGAACCATCTATTTCAGCTGTGACAAAATATATTGTTGCTACATATTCGATGTTTTGTCCATTTAATTCACCCATGTCATCATTTGGAATCCTATCTGGTTCCTCCTTTATGAGTACTGAACAACTTAATCCTTTATTCACATCTTCATCGTAATATCAAGCTAATCCCATCAGTTATTCTCCTTGGTGGCCAGTGATACCACATAAATTACCCTTGGAAATTCAAAAATTCAATGTAAACCCTGGAGAAGACCCGTCAATGCATGTTATAACTTATCATTTGTGGTGCTCATCAATTTCCTTAAATGATGACTCCGTTAGACTACGTATTTTCCAGCACACACTCACTAGTCCAACTGCACAAAGAGGATAGTTATTTTCCTGTGTCAACCTCGATAAATGAAACAATTTCCCATGAGGATGGTTCTTTTCCCGTGTCAATTGTTGAGCCCTGAAATTGTCTTCTCTTTTTCCAAACTTCACTTCATTTCATCATTCATTTATCATTTCATCAATCTAAAAATCAATGAGAATGAATAATATTGCTTAAGGGTTGCATACAATGATCAATTTATTGTATTTTTGTGATTTTTGCTGTCTTAATGATTTTTGAACAGCTTAGCTACAGAATATAGTCATTATGTAGCCAGTCAAGCATTCTGTAGCTGTTTTGGTGTTTAAGTATCTTACATGTGTCATCTGGAGAAAAGGCACACATGGGTGGATTCCAAATCTTCCCTACATCATTCCTTCCCATCCACGAGGACTGAATCGATAGCTAGAGGTGTCTAAGCACGTGGTCAAAGAAAAGGTCAAAGAAGTTGTTTTCTACAGGAATTAGGACTCTTGATTTGCTTTACAGCAAATCACGAGTCCCAAAAGAGTTTTAATTTGATTTTAACTTCAAATCTACACCTGTACCTATTTTTTTTCAATTTTAGTTATGAATTTTCATATAAATTATGCTCTGTAATACCGAGAAGGATAGTTGATACATATTTTATCATTATGGTGATACTCTGTTTTCAAATCTTGTGTTAATAAAAAGGAGTTTTAGCCTTGATGTTGTTCTGAATACAATCTTGAGGAGTTAAAGGATTAATGCGGAATTGATAACAGAGGGCCCCTACTATTCGAGGAGGTTTTACATGTTTTCTAGATAAGTCATTTTCAATTATGTTTTGTCATATTTCCTTAGACTGCTGTCTGAAATCATAGCTTTTAGCATTATGTTTCATGCCATTTGCTTAGATAAAGGATCCTCATGATATTGTAGTTAGTCTCTTTCTCAAGCTCTTCCAATACATCTCTATTAAATGAATGGGATTCAATTGTAATATTCTGAGTTATTAGCATTTCATTTTCTGTTATTTAGTTAAAAAGAAGATCCTCATTATACTACAGTTAGTCTCTTCCAAAAGCTTTTCCAATAAACCTCTAATTCATGAATGAGACTTAGTTGTAATATTGTGAGTTATTGATTGTTTTGTTTCATAGAAGATCCTTATCACATTATGATTAATCTCTTTCAAAAGCTCTTCCAATAAACCTCTAACTCATGAATGAGTTTTAGTTGTAATGTTATAAGTTGTTTCAGCATTTCATTGGAGATCCTTACTACATTATAGTAATATTTTTCTCAAGCTCTTCCAATAAACCTCTATCAAATGAATGAGATTTCACTGTAATTTTCTAAGTTACTGTTTGTTTCAACATTTCCCTTTATGTTTTAGGAGATCCTCATTGCATTAGAATTAGTATTTTTCACAAAATCTTCCAACAAATATCTAAATAAATGAATTAGATTAAGTTGTAGTGTTTTGAGTTACTTTTAATTTCATGAATGTTCATTTAGAAGCTGTAATATCCATGGATTAGGACTCTCTGTTTTCATCATTTTCTAGTTAGGAACAAAACTTGCAAATAAACTTTTTTTTAATTCATTTATTAACATTTCCTTTTCTCCCTCTTGACATGGATTTTACTTCATCTTTTTAGCATAGAGTAGCATACTAAGAATCAAACATAAAAACCCCAAAACATTAATAAAACACTAAAAACAACGAAGTAAGAAAAAGGGATACTTAGGCACATATAGTGCATTACACTTCATCAGTTTACTAGCCCTGGTCGATAATTGATGCTATCAATTTAGGACACTAAAATGACTAAAAATTTTGGCGCTGTTGCCGAGAAAGTGTAACTAGGTAGCCTTATTTCCTATTTCCCAAAAAAAATGATATGCGTAGAGAAAGAGACTCTAGGGGTAGATTTATAAGAGGCAGAAGCTTAATTCCCACAACACCACTCACTCCACCAAGACCAAGAAGTAGCACACCTCCAACTCAAACCCACATTCCATATTATACTGGTCATAGATTTCCAGAAGCCCTAAGATTAGATATCCAATCAGAAATATCTCCCACTTCATCTACTGAAGCAGTTATAGAAGAAGAATATCCAAGAACACTTACAAGAGGAATAACCTTTTTCACTTCTACAGGAGAATATATCCCAGCAGAAGAATTAGAAATTCCTAGTGAATAATAAGAAGAGGATCATTTCTTCAATACACCTTTGATAGAAGAACCAATAGAACAACTAGCTCTCCAAACTAAACCCTATATCAATTCGGAAGAATCTATCATGGTAGGAAGAGGTATAGAAGGAGGAGAAGGGGAAGGAGAAGTATTTAATGGAGAAAACACACTCTTTGGAGGAGGTAGTGGTAGAGGAGGAGAAAGAGGAAGACGTAGAGGTACAAAAGAAGGTAGAGGAAGAGGAAATGCAGAAGGAGGAAGAGGTAGAAGGGAAACTGAAAGCTCTTTTGGATTCCCTATAATAGATGAAGAGACCAATGCAACTATGAAAAATATCTCACCCTCTGTTCTTCTAAACTTTCATGGACTAAAAAGTGAAGATACTAAGACCTTCTTATTTGAATTTGAAGTTCTATGTAGAACCTATGATTACCTACAAGATGCTCAAAAACTTAAACTGTTCCCTTCAACATTGAAAGGAGCAACATTAAAATGGTTTATGAGTTTAATCACTAGGTCTATTAGGACATGGGATGATATGAGAAAATAATTTCTAGAAAGGTATTTGGATTACTATATACCAGTCAACCATAAGGAAGAAGTGTTCAAAATGATACAAAAAGAGGATGAAAATATGGAAGATTTGTTGGAAATATTTAACAATAACATCAAGAGGGAAAAAATGGAAAACTTAGACCAAGATACTTTGAAAGCTCTTTTGTTGAAGACAATTAGGGATGAATGGATAGATATCATTAATATGATGGGGAAAGGAGACATATCTCAACTTTCATTACCTGATATATCAGAACTATGTATTAATCTTTGAAGAGGAAAATCTAAAATTCTAAAAGGACCAAGAGACCATGCTCTTGCAAGGGCAAGAAAATCTGCAACTGGAACAGTAAGTAGGGCAGAAATAGGGAATATGCTTGATGAATTCAAAACTAACATTCTAGGGAGTCTTAGTGAGAAAATAGACACCCTTAAGTTACAAAACAAGAAAAAAGCCGAAACTGATGCCTTAGCAATCTTTTGTCCCAAATGTAGGAAGAAGCATGCCTTAAGAGAGTGCCCTTTGGATGCAAAAGTAATAGAGACCTGTGCAATTTGTTCAAAAAAGCATGAGACCAAGAATTTCTTGGCAATATGTTTCTTGTATCTTACTATATTGAATTGGTTGTCCTTGATGGCAACTCTCTGGCAAAGGATGCAACTAATGACTGTATGAAGAATATCATAAATCCATCAGCAGTTCTATACAAGTAGAATGAATTTTTCCATATAGAACAATGTATACACGGGTTTGTAAAAGCTAAGTCGTGTATGTATGCAGATAAGTACGACCCAAGTCGTGTATGCCCTTTTGCGCTCCAAAATTATAATACCAAGGGGCATTACCATGGTTTTGGCACACAGTATTGAGCGTTGTATGGTTTATTTGACTCCGTCCAAGAATACCATCGGAAGTTGTGTGGTTTTGACTCATGGTATTGATAAAGGCTAAAAATATATAAGGAAAAGCTGATCATAGTGCAAGGTGTGCATGTGTAAGGGTTGTTGTTGAATAAATTTCTCTAAGAAATATCTGCATGAATGAACTATGTTCTAAATTGATAGATCTAAATCTATGATGCACCCATGGATTTGATGATGGTTCAAGATCTCTAGATCTAGAAATGATGAATCTCTAAGATGATCTACAGAAGAAGAAATGGTGAAGATCTAGCGCAAGTCTATTGATGATAATAACGAAATCTGGGTAAGTTTATAGATTTGGTCTGATCTGCAAAGTTTTCCATTTACAAATCTATACGCTAGTTTGTCTCGACAAAAGCGCGTGTATACGCGGGTTCACTTAAAGAAAAGCACGTATGGAAGTTAGGGTTTCTGAATTTTATTTACGGATATTACTTCTGTGATTTCTGTTTTCTCTCTATTGTCTGTCAATGAAGTCTTCTTGAAGTTTTGAGTTGTTTAAATATGGAGAATGATGTTGATTTGATAATGAACAAATCTAATCAATGATTGAGAAAAAATGGTGAAGGAGGAGTAACTCGGTCTGGGACGCTCGCATTGTCGTGAGATTTTCTGAACTGAATGTTTCACATCTAAATTTGAGTCTAAATAGATTCTGAAACAAAGTATGCACTGAAGCATACGCAGGTTGGTGCAAATAAAAGCGCATGTATACGCAGAAACTGTAAAGAAAATTCACGTATTATTCCATAATATAAAAACCAATATGCACTGAAGCATACACAGGTTGGCATAGAGAAGAGTGCGTATATACACGGGTTACGTAAAGAAAAATAGTGTATGGTTTTTGAATTAATGGTTTTTCAAGGTTGAATGTGTATCTGATTATCTTCTCTTATGTCTGGGTTATTTCTGATACTTTGGTTACAGTGGTCTTAATGTTCTGATTGAAGTTTTTTCTCCGAACAAAGTATGGTTGTTGAAGTTAAGGGGTTGTGTTGAAGTCGATGGATCCGTATGAAAATTGATGAAACATGGCTTCCAAGCAATAGATCCGGGGGTTGAAGCCTTCAAAGCGATGAAAGAAGAAGTTTTCTCTCGTCAATAGAAGCCGGTGATTTATTTCTGTGGGGTCGAAGCTCCTTCCGAGGAGAGGCCGGTGAAACGAGATCGGGGGTTGGAGCTCCCTTCTAGTCGGCACCGGAAAATGAGAGAAGGTTGCAGCCCTTTAGTAGGTAGAAGCCCTGCCTTTACCGGTATGAGTCCGCATCGGTAAGACGTTATGTTGTAAAAGGTTTTCTATATAATAAAGATTGAAAACATAGACGACAACAAAGTGGTGGTTTTCTCCTCAATTGCTTTCGGCACCTTAAATATTGGTGTTCATGTGTGTGATGCTTTATTCTATTGATTACCTGCTCATAACCCGATACATAACCGATAAATCGTTTATAAGACTACTTCGAGAATTTTATCTAAATCTGAAAGTTAAATCATGATATCGCTAGTTTCCTTTTGCATTTTCTCGCGTGCATACGCTAGTTTCGTTCATAAAAACCGCGTATGGAAATCGCTCAAAGAAAAAGTTGAATTTATTTTATAAGCTCTAAATACCCGATTCACCCCCTCCTCTCGCATTTTTTCCCGTCAATTGGCATCGTAGCAGTCCTTCTCCGAAAAGCTTTTAGCCGCTAGAAGGAAGATCAATCAAGAAGGAAAACATCTATCGTGCCTCCGCTCTTCAACTAAAACAATTTAATCTTCCGGAAAACAAGGATGAGATCCTATCTTTAGTCTCTCGTGGGAGCAGATGTATGGGCTATTTTTGAAGGGAGGGATATCAATATCCACCCGCAACACCGTCACAGATCCAACAAAGAAATAATTATGAAACAAATGCAAAAGCTTGTCAATGCTCTATTGGGAAGTCTAACCGAACTTCTAATTTGTCAAAGTCATGCAGCTGGATACAACAAAGGAAATATGGGACAAAATCATTCTAAGTTATGAAGGTGATGCAAAGGTAAAAATTGCTAAACTCCAAACTCTCAGAATTCAATATGAGAATCTAAAAATGCATAATGAGGAAAGCATTGCCAATTTCTTTTTGCGTCTTGATGATATTTTAAATCGTATGAGAAATCTGGGAGAAACAATAACCGAATCTACTTCTGACTGAGAAAGTTTTTAAGATCACTAACGGCAAAATTCTGAGTCAAAAGTTTCTACTCTTGAAGAAAAGCAAGATCTTCAAAATCTTACCGTGGTGCAACTTCTCATGGCAGTTATTAATTGCATGTGAAATGAGAAGAGTGAGGACCATCCGAAGTCAAAGAAGCCATCTTTAGAGCTTCTACAAAAGGGGAAAAGAAGTACAAGAGACCAAGGATCGTGGTATATCTCAGTAAGAAGATGAGGTAAATTTTGTAAAGAAACCCAACTCTGGCACGGTGGACGCGCTCGTAGGTAAGCTTCCTTTCAAATGTTTTTCTTGTGGAAAAGTTGGTCATTATGCTACTAAGTGTCCTTACAAAGAAACACATGAAAAGGGGAAGGAAGTAGCAAGAAGGAATAAGAATCGGTTTAGCACTAGAAAAATTTACTATACTCATGAAGACACGATGATGGGTTATCCTTGACAAATGAGGAAGAATGTGAACAAGATCTTAGACTTCTCATGGAATTTTGAAAAAAGAATCTAGAGAAGAAAAAAATATACTTTTATGGATGCTTTATAGGACAATGATTTTTCCCGATGAATTCGAATCAACTCAAAATATGCTTAGAAGAAAGTAAAATATGCTTAGAAGAATGTAAAATATCCATAGAAACTTTGAAAAATCAAACTTGAAGAAAAGGAGAAACACAATGAGAAATTAGAATGTAAGTCTAAGAAAAGAATTGAGAAAGTGAAGACTGAATCTTAGATTTGCTAAAAGGATCCCGAAACCTTTAGATGAGATTATCAAGGTACAATGTTCTCCTTTTATAAAAGACAAAGTCTTGGATATATCGGAGAATCTTTCTCAGTACTCTGCACACCAAATTATCTAAAAAGGAGCTATAGCTAGTATACAACATTCCTCGCCACTCTAAATAAGGGAATAAAGAATCTTCACAGTAAAGCATGTATCCATCTCAATTCTAAACAACACTAATAAGAATACCTTTCAAAGAAACACCAACCACATAAATTCAAGCAGCTTAAGATTTCATGATCGCAGAAATTTCTTCTTTTTATGGACGATGTTTCTCATGTCACAATTTTGGTCATAAATCCGTTCAACGTGTTGCATATAAAACCACATCATGACAAGAGAAGCAAGAAAGAAACAGGATTGATATTGGAAAAAAGAAGAATACCTATAACAACTTTTCTTCCTCTCTTCAAAATGAAGTTGAATGTGCTTATTGCAATAAATTTGGCCATGAAGAATCCGAATGCAGGAGCAAAGTCCAAATTAAAAGAGAAGTTTCCTTCAAGCTCCAAAGTGTGGAAAAAAGAAGGAATTACAAAGTTGAAAATTGTGGCATAGATTTATTTGTAGTAAAGTGAATAAAATCAATGGTACATTGATAGTGGATGCTCAAAAACACATAGACAGTGACAAAAACAAACTTCTTGCATATAGTGCTCTCAGAGAAAGAAAAGAATGTTACATTTGGAAATGATACTCCCCTGCTATCATTAAGGGAAAAGGGTCTCGTTTTTCTAAAAAAGAAAAGGTGAAATCTAATAATGTCATGTATGTGGATGGATTAAAAGCATAACCTATTAAGTGTAAGTCAAATGTGTGATCAAGGAACTCGAAGTTGTCTTTTAGTTCAAAAGAATGTGGTAAATGATCTTGATACAGGTAAAACAATTATAAAAGGAAACAGAACTCCAAGAAACTCCGTATGTATTGAAGAACTACAAAGAACAATGTTACTTGAGCAAATCTTCGTAAAAATGGCTATGGAATAGAAGGTTGGGGGCATCCGAGCTTCTCTCAAATCAAAAAACATCGCGTACTTAAAGTCGTTTGTGATCTTCCCAATATTACTCTACCCCGAAAGTATCATATGCAAATATTGCGAATTTGGTAAGCAAACTAGAGTGAAATTTAATGCCAAAGAAGGATCATCAAGTAAGCTCTCTTGAACTCATTCATACCGACATATGTGGACCCTGTGAGGAAAAAGTCGCACATGGTGAACAATACTATATCTTATTTATTGATGATTTCTCTAGAATGTGTTGGATTGGGTTGATTAAACACAAAGATGAAGCATTGAGAAATTTCAGATCTTCAAAGTACTCGGTTGAAAATGAATTAGATCTAAAAATAAAATGTCTTAGATCCGATCAAGGAGGAGAATATACATTAGATGACTTCCTTGAATTTTGTGAACAACATGGCATAAAAATGCAGCTTTTCGAGGGCTGCAGCTCCACAACAAAATGGCGTAGCAGTAAAAGAATGAATATGAACAAAGTTCAACAAAATGGCTAGAGCTATGCTTGATGATTCCTAACACCCGACACATTTTTGGGGAGAAGCAAAGACACATACGGTAAATATTCTTAACAAGGCACATGTTCATGTAAATAGTGATAAAACTCCATATGAACTTCCGGTATGGTAATCCTCCCACCGTGAAGCATTTTATAGTTTTTGGAAGCAAATGATTTATTAAAAATAATGATGAAAAAATTGGCAAGTTTGAACCCGCAGCAGATGAAGGAATACTTCTTGGTTACCCCTCTAGGAGTAGAGCATATAAATGTTACAATAAAAAACTTCCTAAGATTGTTGAATGTATTGATGTTGTTATTAGATGAGTCTCCGTAGCTCAAAAAGAAGAAAAACAAACAACATGAAGACGATGATGACACATATCCTCTTACATCAAATAGAAAAATGATATAGATAGTGAACCCAATGAAGAACCCGAAGATGATTTATCCGAAAAAAATCTCCATCCGGATATGTTCAAAAGAATCGATCCGTAATCTCAAATTTTGGGAGAAAAGGAATCAGTGTACAAACAAGAAGGACTCTTGTGGGATCTTCTCAGCTATCCGGCATTTCTATCCACTATTGAACCACATAATGTCAATCAAGCTAGCAAAGATGAATGTTGGATTCAAGCCATGAATGAAGAGCTTGATCAAATTGAAAAGAATCACACTTGGTAATTAGTACCAAGACCTCATGACAAAAATGTCATTGGAACTAAATGGATATTCAAAAACAAGTTAAATGAGAATGGGGATGTTATAATAAATAAAGCTAGACTTGCTTCGTGCAAGGGGTATGCTTAACAAGAAGGTATAGACTTTGAAGAAACTTTTGCTCCTGTAGCTAGACTTGAAGCCATAAGAATTTTTCTTGCTTTTTCAAGCTTCCAACAAATCAAAGTTTATCAAATGGATGCTAAATCTACTTTTCTCAATGGTGATCTAGAAGAAGAAGTTTATATAGAACAAATCCTAAGGATTCATTTTGGGAAATGATGAAAAACTTGTTTGTAGACTTAAAAAGGCTCTATATGGTATCAAATGCAAGCTCCAAGGGCATGGTATTATCGTCTTGACAAATATCTTCATCAACAAGGATTTTCAAAAAGGGTTCCATATCGATAGAAACTTACATACACAAAAAAACTGAAAATGATAAACTATTGATTGTGGTTGTATATGTTGATGATATCATTTTTGGAAGTAATGAAGAATCTATGAGTCGAAATTTGCTTCATCATGTTATACTGAAGAATTTGAAATGTCTTTACTTGGGGAACTCGAACATTCTTTCTTGGCTTGCAAGTGCAAATGCAAGCATCGTATGGCATATTCTTATCACAAGAAAAATATCTTAAGCAAATTCTGATAGAAGTATGGCATGGAAGAGTGAAAACCTATAAGTACACCAATGATAACCGTATGTAATCTTAGTTCTCATGATGATTCTCCCGCGGTGAATCAAACTCGCGATACGTATCTATGATAGGAAGTCTACTTTTATCTCACCTGGGACTAGACTAGAGCATTATGCATGCAGCTTGGGATTGTTGGACGATTCCAAGCTAATCCAAAAGAGTCTCACCCTTCAGTCATCAAAAGAATATTCAAATATCTACAAGGAACTCTCAGACTTTGGAATATGGTATCCAAAGAATGTTGATCTTACTCTTCATGCTTTCATAACACCGATGCAGACTCGGGCTAGAAATGTTGATGATCGGAAAAGCACTAGTGGTGGTGCATTCTATATGGGGCCCCGTTTAGTATCTTGGTTCGGCATAAGAAGCAAAGCTCTATTTCCTTATCTACAACAGAAGAAGAATATGTGGTCGCCGCATCATGTTGAACTCAACTTATTTGGATGATGTGCAAACTCTACAAGACATTCAAATCAAATGTTCACCTCCTATGTCCATTATGTGTGATAATACAAGTGCCATCAGCATCTCAAAGAATCCCGTTATGCATTCCAATACCAAGTACATTCCCATAAAGTATCATTTCTTACGTGAAGAAGTGCTTTCGGAACGAAAGGTGAAGTTGGAGTATGTTCCCTCCAAAGAACAAGTTGCCGATATATTTACCACAAAACCTTTACCCGTAGGAAGCGTTCGAATATCCTTTACGTGCTTGGAGTAGTCTCTCGCCATGCGCAGGATCGCATCCTGGCTTAAATTCGTAAGATTAAATTGAATATGTGGATTTCATGAAGGACAAACCATGTATATACGCGATTTTATACATAGAAAACCGTAGTATGGGTGTTTCGTCGCGTCACGAATTTTTCTCGGGTCGCATTCTTCGAACATAGCCGCGGTGCTATTTGGTATCTCTCCGGCGGTGTTCTAGTTCTCATAATTTCGTTTCATTCTCCCGATGTTTTTGATGAATATGCATTGATGAATTGTTGTTGAAAGTGTTCAGTGATGCACAAAGCAAGGGGAGCATTGGTCATGTGGAAAGGATGCATTGTTGCATTCTCTTTATTTTGTTGTGATTTGATCTCATGTTTCGCGTATTCTTTTGGTCTTGATTGTATAAGCTCGATTTCGTAATTTGATGAAAAGGTCATGTTAAGACCTATGATGTAAAATTGTAATATTTAGTCATATAAGGACTCGTTTAAACATTAGTAAACCCACTTGGTTGGGTAGTTGAGTCAATTGTGTAAATCCACTTGGTTGGATCATTGATGTAAGTATGAGTATTTTGTGATAGGTTGAGTTATAGAGTCATGGGCTTTGCAGTTGAATATTATGTTAAGAAGTTGTAGCTAGATCTCAAGGGGAGTATGGTATTGTCGCGACAAAGAATCTTGATTTACCCTTTGCCCTTGATGTCAAAGGGGGAGAATCTTCGTTGTCGAATATACTCCTATATACTTCGATCATGGTTGCCATCAAGTCCAAAGGGGGAGATTGTTGGCAATATGTTTCTTGTATCTTACTATATTGAATTGGTTGTCCTTGATGGAAACTCCGGGCAAAGGATGCAGACGAATGACCGTATGAAGAATCTCGTAAATCCATTAGCAGCTTCTATACAAGAAGATTGACTTTTTCCATATAGAACAATGTAGTACGCGGGGTTTGTAAAAGCCAAGTCACGTATGTACGCGTATAAGTACGACCCAAGTCGCGTATGCTCCCCTTTTTGCGTTCCAAAATTATATCATACCAAAGGGGCATTACCATGGTTTTGGCACACAAAAGTATTGAGCTGCTTCGTATGGTTTATTTGACTCCGTCCCGAAGAATACCACCGGAAGTTGTGTGGTTTTGACTCATGGTGTATTGATAAAGTTGCCAGAAACTATATAAGGAAAAGTGGATCATAGTGCAAGGTGTGCATGTGTAAGGGTTGTTGTTGAATAAATTTCTCTAAGAAATATCTCGCATGAATGAACTATGTTCTAAATTGGATAGATTCCGAACTCCATGATGCACCCATGGATCTAATGATGGTTCAAGTATCTCTAGATCTAGAAATGATGAATCTCTAAGATGATCCGCGTAAGAAGAAATGGTGAATATCCGGCACAAGTCTACCGATAGGATATTGAAGAAATATGGGTAATTTTATAGAGTCCGTCCGATCTCGCAAAGTTTTCCATTTACAGCATCCATACGCTAGTTTGTCTCGGCAAAAGCGCGTGTATACGCGGGTTCGCTTAAAGAAAAGCGCGTATGGAAGTTAGGTTTCGAAGTTTATTTACAAATATTACTTCCGTGATTTCGTTTTCCTCTCGCCGTCCGTCAATGAAGTCTTCTTGAAGTTTTGAGTTGTTTACAATATGGAGTATGTCGTTGATTTGATAATGAACAAATCTAATCAATGATTGAGAAAACATGGTGAAGGAGGAGTAAATGTCTAACAATTTTGCATTGTCGGTGGAGATTTTCTTCTCGAACCGAATGTTTCCACATCTAAATCGAGTCTCGAATAGATTCGAAAACAAAAGTATGCATTGAAGCATACATAGGTTGGTGCAATAAAAGCGCGTGTATACGCGGAAACTCGTAAAGAAAAAGTCACGTATTCTTCCGTAATATAAAAACCAATATGCACTAAAGCATACGCAGTTACATGCGGTAAGAGTGCGTATATACGTCGGGTTACGTAAAGAAAAATAGTGTATGGTTTCTAAATTAATGGTTGTTCAAGGTTGAATGTGTGTATCCGATTATCTTTTCTTATGTCCGGGTTATTTCTCGATACTCGTTTAAACAGTGGTCTTACCTCTGCTTCGATTGAAGTTTTTCCGAACAAAGTATGGTTGTTAAAGTTAAGGGGTTGTGTTGAAGTCGTTTGGATCCAAAGATGAAAATTGATGAAACATGGTCAAGCAGAGATCTGGGTTGAAGCCTTCGCGTGATGACAAAGAAGTCATTGCGTCGATAAGTTGGTGATTGATTTCAGAGTCGAAGCTCCCTTCCGTGGAGAGGATCGGTAAACAAGATCGTGGGGGTTGGAGCTCCCTTCCAATTGCGGTGTACTGGAAAAACAAGAGAAGGTTGCAGCCTTCTCGCAGGTAGAAGCCTACATACCGGTATGATTCTCGCATCAAAGTACTATGTTGTAAAAGGTTTTCTATAAGTAATAAAGATTGAAACATAGAGACGACAACATCTCCATGGTTTTCTCCCGAATTGGGTTTCCACCCCTAAATATTGGTGTTCATGTGTGTGATGCTTTGTTCTATTGATTACCGCTCATAACATGATACACATAATTGATAACTGTTTATAAGACCGGCTTTCCGAGAATTGTCTCTAAATCGAAAGTTAAATCGCAGATATGCTAGTTTCTCTCCTCGCATTTTCCGCGTGCATACGCTAGTTCCATTCATAAAAAATGCGTATGGAACATGCTCAAAGAAAAATTTGAATTTATTTTATAAGTCTCTAAATAATCGTATTCACCCCCCCTCTCGAAATATTTTTCCCATCAGAATTGTCCCTTCAATCCCCGGGTCTTAAAGTTGTCTTTAAAGAAGAAACAACCACAAATTCCACAAAATCTCTTAATTTTGTCTCTAGAAGACCTTGGCAGTGACCTCAAACACAAGGGTTTAGTAATCAAATGTATAATCAACCCCCACCTAATTGGAACTCTTGGAAAAAACCTTGGCCCCAATTCAAAATCAATCTCAACCTTGGGCTCAAGGAGCACAAAACCTTTATGGAAGGTTCTCAAAGATTATCAATATCCACCATCTTATCTATCATATCCATCATATCCAAACTTTCCTCCTCAAAAAATCCTCAACGGAATCCACAACACTCTAATCAAAAAATCAAAATCCACCACTTCAATTACCATTTCCCTCAAAAAGCAACTGGCCATCTGCCCTACCCAATACCAAACCCCAACAATAAAAACCCTCGAAAATACATATATGATAGAAGCTGTCAACAATTTCCCAACCTATTTGATTACTCATTTAGAACTTAATGATGTTCAATCTTAGGTCTGAAGAATACTTCTGAAAGAAAAAACCTTCGTAGTTATACAAGAACAAAACAATTCCGAGGAAGATTCTCTATGGGTAAATAAATGTTTTGAATAAAACACATCTCTTCAAGACCAAAAACATTGAAAAATAAAAACAAAAAGAACCAATAATTTCAACTTCCCTATGTTAGAGCAGACCTATCAACATCTACTACTACACCTCCTTTTCCCCGAAAGATTACAAATTGATAAAGGTGTAGAGAAACAAATTATGATGCCTAACTATGATTTCCTATATGAGTTAAGAAATTTTTTTATTAAGATTCTAACAGTTATTACGTAAAGCCATCAAGGAAATCCCAATTTTAGCAAAGAAAAATAAAAGAGTTGAGTATGAAAAAATCTAGGAAGAAGAATAAAGAGATAAATAAAATACAACTCCGGTAGGATAAATAGCGTACATAATGATGGGAAATATTTCCATTCCAAAATATCTAGCATCCCGAAAATCCACAGTGTTAAGATACATATCAATGGAATTGAAATTCCAAACACAGCTTATTGATCTAGGAGCAAAGCAATCAATATCATGAGTAGGCAAATCATGGAAAAACTGGGATAAACTTCCTAATCTTCTTTTACACCCACACTACTACAATTAGCAACATAGATCTATAATCAAATCAGACATGGGGTATTAGAAGACATTCTAGTGTCCTTATATTCTTGGGAGTATCCTATGAATTTTGCATGATCATAACTCCCTAAAAATTATCTAGGAGGACATCCTATTATATTAGGGAAGACCATGGTTAGCTATAGACGATGCTTTCGTAGTTGTAGATCCTGTGATATGTACATCTCTCGATGGTAGTTCAACCAAGAAGTTCACCTTGTATCCTCCAAAGTAAGAACAATCACAAAATTAGATGATACTCAATGGATCGATGATAGAAGAAGATATACAACCTCTCTTCACTATTTCGTAAATTAGTGAAGATAATCAAATTTCCGAATGCCTTAGAAAATCATAAATCTTCTTCTGAATTAAAACATGAAAAAATTCCAAGAAGAATCCAATATTGAGTTTTTTTCATCAAGACAAATGTCTCTTTACTCTGTGTGAAGAATTTGGCAGCTTTCTACAATTGAGATATTTCCGTAGAAAAACCCTTAAAACATAAACAAAAAACCCTAGAAAAATTTCAACAAGAAAAGCTAGTAAAAATATTGACGTAGATATTCTTCTCCGCATATGCATTGGAGTACACTCGATATGAAAGGGATCAACCCTAAGACTTGCACTCATTATATCTATATAGAGGTATCTGTAAACCAATCGTATAGCCTCGCAGAAGGATGAATCCAAACCTTAGGGAGATTGTTAAAGAAGAGTTGCAGAAATTGTTAAATGTCAACTTTATTTATCCCATTTCGTATAGTCGTTGGGTTTCTCCTTTGGTGATTGTACCCAAGAAAAATGGAAAATGGAGGGTAGTGCATTGACTACTTCGAGAATTAAACAAAGCTACTCTTAAATATCATTTTCCTTTACCCTTCATAGATCAAGTGTTAGATACATTAGCAAGAAAAAAGTACTTTTCATTTTTGGATGGTTTCAAATGGTTACAATCAAATTCACGTTGCACTTGAGGATCAAGATAAAACCACATTTACCCTCGTCCTTGGGGTACCTATGCCTACCGAGTATTGCCTTTTGGATCATGTGCAATGCACCCGCAACATTCCAAAGGGGCGTATTGGGAGTCTTTTCGTATCTAATACATGACCGTGTAGAAGCATACATGGATGACTTCAGCGGTCTATGGAAACACATTTGAAGAAGCCTTAGAAAATTTGGAAAAAGTTCTAAAAGATGTAAAGAAGCAAACCTTTTCATTAATTCATGAAAAATGTTTCATGATGTTCACTAAAGGGATTGCCCCCTCGAGGACATCATATTTCAAGATATGGGATTAGAGTTGATGAGTCAAAATTTGAAGTCATCTCTATATTATTAGTTCCAAGTTGTCGAAAGATGTTAGGAGTTTTCTAGGATGTACAGGTGGATATTGCGTAAGATTTATAGAAAAATTCACCAAGATAGCATCTCCACTTTTCAAACTACTCACCAAGGACTATGAATTCAATTGGAATCTTGACTCGCCGATTAGCATTTGAAACCCCTAAAAAACAAAAATCTTTGAAGCACCTATTTTAAGGGGAATCTAACTCGGAAATTACCTTTTCACATCGCGACAGTATGCCCTCGTGACATGCCTTTAGAGTCGTGCCGGGACAAAGACTCGATTCCTTATGCCATCTACTATACAAGTAAAAAAAATTTGACTCTCTTTAGAGTTGAATTATACTATAACCGAAAAAGAATTCTTAGTTGTTGTTAATGCTATAAATAAATTCGGACACTATAGTAACAGTGCTATGAAACCTTTGTTCACACAGATCACTCGCAATTAGGTATTTAATGAATAAATCAATTACTAATGGTAGAGTCATAAGATGGTTATTGATTTTACAAGAATTTAACATCACCATTCTAGATAGGCCCGCATACAAACATGTCTGATTTCCTATCTAGACTCCAAAACATTAAAGAAAATACTCCCGCTTAAAGATAAATTTCCCCGATGAATATCTCTTTGCAATTACTACTAAAATTCCCTAGTTTGCTGATATTGCCAATTATCTAGTTTCCGGGAAAAATTTCCTTCAATTATGAATGCAAGAGACAAAATAGAAAAATTATTTATGACAATGAAAAAAATATTCATGGATTGTTAATGAGTTATAAAACAGTCCTGCAGATTTATTATCAGAAGATGTGTTCGAGAAGACAAGATGCTTGAGATTCTCAAGGCATGTCATGATGAACCTTGTGGTGGACACTTTGCTGATAAGAGGACAACTTATAAGATCCTTCACCTAGGATATTATTGGCCATCCCTCTTTAAAGATGCTAAAGAGTATGCTCAAAAGCTGTAGATAGTTTCAAAAGGGTAGGAAACCTTTCCTCAGAGTGAAATGCCATTGCAACTCTCATGTACATATTGGACCTTTTGAGAAATGGGCTTTGGATTTTGTAGGACCTATTAATCCTCCATCAAAACAAAAATAAATATATATTAGTTTGCAATCGATTACGTTACCAAATGGGTAGAGGCCAAGCCATTACCGTTGTACTGCAAGCATCCGTAGTTAATTTTTCTTTTTGAGGATATTTTTTACTCGTTTTGGTGTCCCAAGAGAAATTGTTACATATCAAGGAGCTCAATTCACAAGAAAAAATGGTGGGAGCAAATGGAGAGAAGTACAAAATTAGACACAAAATGAAATCCACTCCCTACCATCCACAAGCAAATGAAGCCAAGTAGAATCTACCAATAAGGTGATTGAAGGGATCCCGATAAAGACTGTTCATTTACATAGAAGAGATTGGGCGGAAAGGCTTCCGAAGCCTTATGGGCCCTACAGAACTACATGGAGAAATATAGTAGGACACAACCCTTATGAACTTTTTTATGGAAAACAAGTCCCGTTTCCCATTAGAGTTTCGCATCCAAACTTTCAAAATGGCAATCTAGTTAGGACTTGATTTGACGATGTAAGCACAAAAGCACAGATCGGGAGCAGATTAATAGAATTGGATGAGACTCGACTAAGATGCATTCTAGAGAACAAGCATAGTCCAACATCAAAGGACTAGATGGCATGACAAGTATATCAAAGAAAATAAATTTAAAGAAGGTGATCGGGCACTCTTGTTTGATTCTATAAGTTCAAGGATTTTCAAGGTAAATTTCAAAACTCATTGGCTTGGGCCATATGAAATTGTGAAAATATTTGAAAATGGAGCAATAAAAATTAGGAAAATAGATGAAGGAAAGGTAACATTTCTTGTAAATGGACACGATGTACTAAAATTGTATCATAAGCCACTTTCAAGGGAAGAATTTGTTAAGAAATTCCAAGATAACATTGACTACGAAGTTAGTGAAGAAGAAGAAGAAGAACTCTTCTTCTTCACTAACTTGTATTTTTCTTCAATAATTTAAAAATAAAAATAAAAAATAAAAAAATAAAATAAAAAATAAAAGTATAAATATGAAAACCAATCATTGATTGGCATGTTTATACGTAAAGTGTAGGGTGAAAAATCGTAATTCTTCCGACACTTTATACTTTCAAATTGTTCTTGTTCTCGCAACTAAATATCATAAAATCACAAATTGTGGATTCATTTTTACTCCATACTTCATTTCATTCATATTTCATTCCATCTCATGTTTCACCACATTCATATTCCATTCCATTTCATACTCATAATTCATCTCATTCCATTCCATACTCATGATCCATTT
Source organism: Pinus albicaulis (assembly GCA_034641835.2). Taxonomy (NCBI): domain Eukaryota; kingdom Viridiplantae; phylum Streptophyta; class Pinopsida; order Pinales; family Pinaceae; genus Pinus; species Pinus albicaulis. The sequence continues at coordinate 946,990,664 of CM076569.1, forward strand.
CATTCCATATCCATATTTCATAATTTTTAACGTGCACAGTTCTCGCATCTGTTCTGCTCTATAGCCAACCCCTCGGTTTCGCAACCAATTTGATCCTGCGCAAGCCCTACTTCAATACACAAAGGATGATAGTGAAAGGAGATTATGGAGCTTAGAAGATCAACATTTTACAAAATGAAGGACAAATACAACAAGCAAAGAAAAATCAAAAGTGTCGAGTGTGGAAACTTCATGTGAAATTATTTTGATAGCAAAACATGAAAGATATAATACATGGTTAAATCATATGTTTCCCAAAGTTAATCTATCATTCAAATTGATCCTTGCCTATCATAAAAAACTCCTTGACCAAATCCCTTACCTTCCGCTCCATAACTCGTTTATCATTAATTGAATGATTAAATGGTCGACAACTTACATGTGACCTATTAGGTCACGTCCTTAGATCGTATCATTTATTGATGATTTTTGAAAAATCATCATAAAATATCTTCGCGGTATTTCATTCCATATCAAACTCTTAACCCGATCATTTTCATCATTTACCATTACCTTGTTTATTCATCCGTATCCACTCATTGCCATTACATTCGTAGCCGTACCATCTCGCGCAGTAACAAGAGAAGTCATTTTAAGGGAAAAACAACCTTCCATAGCTACTCTTTGTCTGTGCACATGATCAGTAGATAAAGCAAAGAGACCTAAGCCAAGGTACCAAGGAGAAATGGGGCTAATTGTGAGAAAAAAGCCAATTGGGATCAAATATTTAGACTGGGATACCCTCGCTTTATGGCGTTATTATAAAGCAAAGTTGGGTGGTTGAACTTTTTTGAAGAAGTTCAATGGATTCCATAAAGAAATTATGAAATCATTTTCTAGGTCATTTGATGGATCGTGAGGTAGAAATTGGGGATATGAAGTTCACCATCACAGAGTCATTCATAGTCAAGCCATAGAATTGCCAAGATAGGGAGAACATTGGTTTAAAAACAAGGAGTTCCATAATGAAACTCTGGAAACAAATGCTAAAAGAACCTAGGTATGGACATTTCAAAGGTGTTTAGAAAGGTGTATTCCTAGTACGTACTGGAAAAATAAATGGAGGAATATGTTGCTAATTTTACAAAAAATCATAACATGTGAGGTAGATTCTAAAGACCTTGTATGTCTATAATATCGTACCGATGATGAATTTTCTTAGATGATGAAATAAATATACCTTTCTTCTCGCTTAATATTTTTTGAAAAGGATGGCTCCTAATGTTCGCAAAGACCTCAATTTCTAGAAACTACTTTGCACCATCGATGGCCTAATTAAAAATACCGATTGAGTTCCATTCTGACAGAAAGTAGGAGATAGCTAGGAAGAATTTCTTCAAAGAAACCATTTTGAAGAATCAAAGAGGAAACACTATCTAGAAAAGAAACTCGTAAGAAGAAGTAGGGAGGGGAAAAATTGATAAATGCATGGAAATTAAACTTGATACATCAACACGTGAAGATAGTGAAGAAGTAATCTTCGAAAAATTGACAAAGATCGTGAGGACAAGTCGTGGTTAAAAGAAAAGAGAAATTAACAAGTGAATGTGCACGAGGAGAAAAAATGAAAATCCGACTAAGTTAAGGAGAAGCTCTGTAAGCTTAAAGGCATAGTGAAAAAAGACGTGGATTAAGGAAATGAGTAATAAACATTGAAGAGGAAGAAACTCCAATCCAAACACTCGTTGAGTAGATCTCCTTTACACAAGTATGAAGAAGACCCTAACGTAGGAACCTCAGAGCATAGATCTAGCCCAACAATAGATTTATGACTATGTGGAATCACTAGAAAGAAGGGCCTCTAAAATCAAGAAAGATCTCTCACCACAAGAACCTCCAATAGAAATTTTGAGAAGAGAAAATTATGAATTGGAGATACTAAATACAAATATCAAGAATGAAAATGAAATCTTAAGAGAGCAAAGTCAAATTAAAGAATGGCATGAACAACACTCTCTCTCAGCAAATGAAAAAAACTATAGCATAAAGCAAACATGAAGCTAAAGAAAAGAAATAAGAAATTGAACAGTGGCACTCATTGATCTTAGGTTCAAATTATTCACGAGGAAACCCGCAATGGCATTGACTACCAAAGAAGCTAGCAAAAAGGACGTCGGATGTTCTCGCAGAAGTTTCCAAGCAGCACATGGAATAAAGTTTTGATGAAATTGCATGAGGACATGCAAGATTTTTTGCAGTGGGGGTATGTTGAGTCCCTCGAAATTGTCTTCTCTTTTTGCCAAACTTCACTTCATTTCATCATTCCTTTATCATTTCATAAACCTAAAAATCAATGAGAATGATTAAGATTGCTTAAGGGTTGCACAAAATGATTAACTTATTGTATTTTTTTGTGATTTTTGATGTCTTAATGATTTTTTGAATAGTTTAGCTACAAAAATACAGATCACTATTCTCGTGAGCCACCAAGCATTCCGTAGTGCTTTTGGTGTTTAAGAATGTTATAGGTGTCATATGGAGAAAGGCACACATGGGTGGATTCCAAATGTTCCCTACATCATTCATTCCCATCCACGAGGACTAAATCGATAGCTAGAGGTGTCTAAGCACGTGTGGTCAAAGCAAAGGTCAAAGAAGTTGCTTTCTACAAAGAATTAGGACTCGTGATTTGCTTTACAACAAATCACGAGTCCCAAAAGAGTTTTAATTTGATTTTAACTCTAAATCTACACCTCGTACCTATTTTTGTTCAATTTTAGTTATAAATTTGCATATAAATCGAAGCTCGTAATACCGAGAAGGACAATTGATACATATTTTATCATTACAGTGATGTTCGTTTTCTCAAGTCTTGTGTTAATAAAAAGGGAGTTTTAGCCTTGATTCTCGTTTCGAATAAAATCTTAAGGAGTTAAAGGATTAATGTCGAATTGATAGCAAAGGGCCCTTGCTATTCGAGGAGGTTTTACATGTTTTCTAGATAATAAGTCATTTTCAATTTTCGTTTTGTCATATTTCCTTACTTAGACTCGCTTTTTGAAATCATAGCTTTTAGCATTATGTTTCATGCCATTTTCTTAGATAAAGGATCCTCATGATATTGCGATTTAGTCTCTTTTCTCAAGCTCTTCCAATACTTTCTCATTAAATGAATGGGATTCAATTGTAATATTCTGAGTTATTAGCATTTCATTTTCTTTTATTTAGTTTAAAAGAAGATCCTCATTATACTACAGCTAGTCTCTTTCAAAAGATTTTCCAATAAACCTCTAATTCACGAATGAGACTTAGTTGTAATATTGTGAGTTATTGATTGTTTTGTTTCATAGAAGATCCTTATCACATTATGATTAATCTCTTTCAAAAGCTCTTCCAATAAACCTTTAACTCATGAATGAGATTTAGTTGTAATGTTATAAGTTGTTTCAAAACATTTCTCCTTACCGTAGATCCTTACTACATTATAGTAATCTTTTTCAAGCTCTTCCAATAAACCCTATCAAATGAATGAGATTTCACCGTAATGTTCTAAGTTACCGTTTGTTTCAACATTTCATTTTATGTTTTAGGAGATCTTCATTGCATTAGAATTAATCTTTTTTCATAAGCTCTCCAACAAATCTCTAACTATATGAATCAAACATTAAGTTGTAGTGTTTTGAGTTACTTTTCATTCGATGAATGTCTATTTAAAAAAAACCGTAATATCCATGGATTAGGACTCTCTGCTTTCATCATTTTTCTAGTTAGGAACAGAACTTCCGCAAATAAAAATCGTTTTAATTCATTTATTAACATTTTCTTTCCTTTTGACATAGATTTAACTTCATATTTTTAGCATAGAGTAGCATACCAAGAATCAAACATAAAAACCCCAAAACATCAATAATAAAACACCAAAAACAATGAAGTAAGAAAAAAAGGGACACTTAGGCACACATAGTGCATTACACTTCATCGCCTTGATTATTCGGTCGACACTCTATGCTATCAATTTAGGGACACCAAACCACCTAAACATCAACCTCATTAAAATAGAAACAAGTGTGAGGATAGTTCTTTTTCTCGTGTTGACCCCGTTAAAAAATGAAACATATTTTTCGAGGATGGTTCTTTTCCTCGTGTCAACCTCGTTAAAAACGTAGTCAGTGTTGAGGATAGTTCTTTTCTGTGTCAACCTCGATAAATGCAGTCAGCTTTCCAACAGGATGGTTATTTTCCTATGTCAACCTCGTTAAAAAATGAATCATGTAATGAGGATGGTTCTTTTACCATGTCAACCTCGTTAAAAAATGAAATAGGTTATGATGATAGTTCTTTTTTTCTTGCGTCAACCTCGTTAAAAAATAAAACAAGTGCTCATTACATAGTTATTTTACCGTGTCAACCTCGTTAAAAAAATGAAATAAAGCCACATATAGTTATTTTCTTGTTTCAAGCTCGCTAAAAAAATGAAACAAAACCTCTCCCAATTACGAAGAGTCTTCCATCTCGATTCGTAAATGAACCTTCATTCCATCCAACTATTAGTAAATTGCTAGTAATCCACTTGTGTGAATGAAAATGAAGCTTTGGGGCATCTTCTTGTAGGGGGGCATTCGACATGCCTCTTTGGGGGGAATTAAAAACATTCTACTAATTGCATGCAATCAATGTACTGGTTCTAGGGAAAAAATAGGTTTAGAGCTCCAAAATGCAAATGGTAACTATGTCAATCGGTAAAAATGAATGGTAAATCTACTTTTAATTAGTCATTTTATTATTTGCAATGAATATTTATTGCGTCGTGGACTATGGTTTTATTCGTATTTTTTATCATGAAACAGTATTTTTAAACTTCCATTTGATGTTGTTCTCGAACATGTCTTACAATCGATGAACATATTAGTCGTGCAGTATTTATTTCAAGAATGATTTGACCACAAAGCATACTTTTTTCTTCCTTATTTTTTTCGAGCTTTGTTAAAAACGAAAAAAGGATTTGAAGTGCACTTTTATCTCTTTTTTCGAGCTTCCATAATAGTGAAAAAAGGAACCCTCATAGGTCTTCTTTTCAACCTCTTTTCGGACTCCGATAATATGAAAATATTGTCGAGCACTTGTCTTTTTCGAGCTCGTAAAAGTAAATGAATCTGATATCTACTTAGTATAAGTTTAACACTTTTCATGACCGAGATACATTATTTACGAAAGTAGGAGTCACCTTGGTTAAACATGACCAAAGAGGTTCTCTCGTATATTGTTTTACACTTTTTTTCGGATTTGAGTGATAAATTTGATCGAAAAATTACTTATGGAGTTTTTATTTTGTCCTCTTTTTTCAAAACTCTCTAAATATGAAAAAGGACCAGGCTATCACTATCGTTAAGCTCGTTAAAACATAAAATCAGTGATGTTGTGCTTGTTGATCATGGCAAGAATCAGAGTTTCATTCATCGTTAGAATCATTAAATTATTAAATAGCGATACTTTATTCGCTCGAAAGGGTTGAATTATAGATTAAGAAAATGTTATCCTCTTCAAGCTTGTTAAAAAATAAAGAGGTACCCTGTCGACAAATGACCGAGGAAAATTTGGGAAAGTGAGAAGAATGTATTTATAGTATCATGTCACTCTTTCGAATATGACACTTCACTCCATCACCGTGATTGTTCGAGGTTGGGTAATCTTCTTGATCGATTAATTCACACCTAGTGGTTCATCATACCTTCACTTCGCTGTTTTTGGGTCAATGTTGCCAACTCATCTCAATGTCGCCGATATGTTCAAGTGAATTCATTCGATGAAATACTCATCCTTCTCCGCAATACTCATAAAACCCTCTCTTATTTTCATGACCGTCATCCCCCGAAAATTGCTCTATCAAGTCATACCTTTGTCTCTCGAAATCCGTAACTCCCATTTCAAAATAAGGTGACTCTCTGTCGAGCTAGACAAATAATTATCTAGGAAGTTCACTTAGAAGCATCGGTTCCGTACTCATGAGGCTTGTTACGACGATTGACAAGATCCTCGCTTCAGACTTTTGGACCGAAAGATTTTGTTTGGCATTCGACATCAAAATCATTTATTCACGCCTTATGAAAATGTACCGCAAAGTACCTTGAGGGCCATTGACATCAATGGTGGTTCTCTCTACGTTTGTTAACATCTCACATTATTGGTTGGTAATGAAACGATGTCTTACCATGTTCGACTACAAATCATATATTCGCATAGGCATAGACTTGTACCCGAATGATCGTGTGAATGTGAGATAAGAAGACCCGCATCTAGTTCTCATCCATCGATTACGCATTTTAGGATTTGTTTAGTAGACATCATATGTACGGTGACCTTACATAAAGATCGTCATCCCGAACATGGGCCTATATCTCGTAGGCATATCTACATTGGGCAAGATTCCAATGAGCAGGCGACTTTTCCGAATTATGTACATTTTATTAGTATTAGCTTTATGTATCGAACACTGGGAATGCCCTAGCTCTCAACGATTATGATCAAAGAGGATATATCATGATGTAATGCTATTGTAATATTGATGTAGGTCGCCACTTTGCTTCACCTCCATCATCACAGCAGGTAAAACATCTCAATCAAAATGTTTTTCTTATTATTCGACTTCATGCTTTAAGGGGGAAATAATTATAGGTCGAAGTTGGGCGCCATTCCCTAATGACCCGGTTAATCTGGACATAATCTCCAGTGACCAATGATATACACGGTCTATCATTCCCTATCATTTCGCTGCTACATGCTCTAAGACAAAGAACATGACAAATCATACATGACTTTCATCCATGAAAGGTTTCCCAAGATTTGAAGTTTATAATATATCGAGTTTTATAATAGTATCATATGAGAGCTCATCCATGTCGCTCTAAAGGGACTAAGTGCGTTGCACATGCAAGTAGCCCCCATGGGTCAAGGCCGCTTTGCAAAGCACATCACGATATTCACAAGTGCGTTGGTCACATTAGCGAGCGAAAATTATCATTGTTCCGGAATCTCCACTTGGCTAGTGCCTTCTAGAAGAGTTAAAATGTGTCAAAACTTTCGAATCCATGTATCCATTTGACATCTACAAGATTGGGAACATGTCTTGCCTATTATTGGAAAGTCATTTATTGTAAACTACCTTCGTACTCCTCTATAAAATTGAGCACAGACGTATCTTAGCGTTTGACAGGAAGAATTTGAGTAGAGAAAATGTCAGGGAATTTCAATTGAGGAGTTGATTTGAGTGACATATTGTTGGAGATATCTGCATTGTGATGAGTTTGGGATGCTATCGAAGATGGTGACACTAAATCAATCACTCGGGTTGTAACCACTCCCTTCTATCATTAATAAATATTACTACTTACTTTCCCCTCATATGTATTTGTATAAGATATGATTCTCCATATTGTGAGTTCTTATTAAATGTATATGGTTTATGCTTTTCTTTATTGGTTTAGCTAACTAACCTTGAATAGACATCTCAGTATTACTTGCTATCTCTTATGTTTTAGTGTTCCTATCTTTACTAGAAATATTTTTCGGCATACTCAGCTAGGATTTGAAGCTACAACAAAGAGTGATAGAAGGGAGATTTTGGAAGCACTTGGACTCCAAGTAAGCTTCCTGCCTTCATTCCGTGTGTGTCTGTTCATAGTTAGGAAAGATAGTTGTAAAGTCTTTAACATGTTGTTCTATATTAGCACCTATCTAGGGAAGAATGTTTTATTCGTAATACATAATTCCACATAACATGTGTTGAGAATGCAGCAAGATGATGGAGCTTAGTGAAATGAAGTCGCTCACATAAGTGGGCTCACAGTACCTCGGCGCAAAGTCTATTTTTAGACTATGTCTATTTTTAGACACAAGGTAGCACAATTTGGGAATTCTACTTGGAGATTCTCTAAAGTATGCGACATGTCGGTAAAAATAGATGAGACCCTTATTTTTAGGACCCAAAGCTATCTTTAGACCGATCTCCCTAAAAATATGGAAGCTTTCAAATATTATTTACTCTTATTAACATTTTGACTATAAACAACAGCTTACTCTCTTCGGCGCACTTCTGTACTTGAGTCATGGAGGTGGCTCATGCAATCGACACAAGGAATCACGTGGTTCTTAGGGTTTGATGGCATCTTGCATGGTTGGCTTCAAATAGACTTGGGCAAGGTGAGTTTTGGAGGAGTTAACGGGATAAGTAGTGGAGTTGTGTTCGTTTGTTTTAGTTGAACTAGTTGGGATTAGTTAACTAACTAATCAACTAGATATGAGTGGAGTAAATTAAATAATATTTAATTTACTAAATATTAACTCATTAGTCAACTCAAGAACACTTCAGCTTCACTACAAAGCATGATCACTGGAGACTCGTTGAAGAGGATGAAAGGGTGAGTAAAGCTATCAGCGATGATTTGTTTTGCATGAGTTTTGGTATTACACTTGGAGGAATTGTCCAGGCATCACGCAATCAAGGGGGAAGGGGGATTCGAACCTTGAACCTCTTACATACGTGCCATGATTGCGCAACAGAGGCAAGAATTACGTGAGTTTTGAACCCCGTACTTGTTCAAAATCGAGTCGCATTGTGAGTAACTTCATGAGAGAGCATCATACTTGTGAGGGGGAGTATTGTACTCGTTTGGTTACTTGATTTTCTATTATAATATACACAATAGTCGCTAAGCTTTGGGCCAGGCTTTCCCCATACATTCTCGAGTTAATGTGTGATTGATTTGATGTGAGATTGCTTCTCGTTATTTCCGCATGTGACAATTAATTGTAGAAGAAGGTTATGTGTTATGTATGTAAATTGAAAATTGACATATGACCGTGTTAATCTTCGCTGAACAAGTGATTTATTCAAACTAATTTCTACATGGTATCGTAGCAAGATTAATTGTCGAGATCTATTACGGTGATTGCAAACTTATTTCTGACAGCAGTTCCGCATGTGGCCGTAGCCTCCGAATATTCATCCTTCTTTGTAAGGTGAAAGATCTCGTAATGCCTCGTTGTATCAATCTCCTCGATTTGGAAATAATTTGTTTTCGTTGCAGACCTGGGCGATAGAGCTTGGAGTTTGAATTCAATTTTGCGTAAGGTTGTTCTTCTTGGTGCTTGTTGAAAGATGTCTTCTTTCAATGGTTTGCGACTCGAATATGCTCTTGAAGGCAACAAACTATGTTGCATGGAAAGATCAATGGAAGCAATAGAAGATAATGGTCCGATGAGACTGGTGGGATGCGATGTCCTGAAGCCTACCCCACGTGTACCGTCGATGGCCACAAGAAGATCGCGAAATGTCGAAGGATCCCCGTCGGAGGGCGTCAAGGATCATATTGTATCCACCGCATGGAAAGGCTACCCACATTTAATGTGGAAAGCTTCGACGCATCTATTCCGCAGAGTAAGAGTGACCAAAGGAACAAGCGCTCAAAGACAAGCTCGTGAACATCAAGATGGGAGAAGGAAGCACAAGACGCGGCAATACCTCACGAAGTTCACTCAATGCAAGAGATGAGCCGGAAGTGGGGGGTTACCGTCGATGAAGAGGATACAGGTCGACCGGCTTCTCCTCGTCCTCCGGGCGGCTCGGCACCTGTATCAAGATAGTGTCAATGGCTCGGGAGAAGTCGCCGGATGGGAGCGCCTTGGGCGCATCTTCACAGAGGAGACAAGGAGGACTACTGAGATGGATCTTCACTGGGGCGGGAGTCGATGAAGAAAACTCGCTTTGGTGTCCAAAGCGTCAAGAAAGGGAAGGGTGGAAGAAAACCTCTCATTCGGAGCTAAGGGCAAGAAGCAGGATATGGCGAAAGTGAAATGTTTTCACCCATGATCACGACATTATGCTACAAATTGTCCAAAGAAGAAGAAGAACAAGCAAGCGGGAAGATCTCACAGAGGGAGAAGCTTTGCCTACAAACCGAGCTGACTTTTCACCGATTGGCATGCTTGGTTTCAAGTGTGATGGACTTGTGGTTCTTGGGACACGGCATGTCATTTCACATGACGGGAGATCGGGAGTTGTTCTCGCATCTGTAGGACAAGATTTGGGTATGCACACATCGCAGAGTTGGCGATGACTTCCGCAGATGTTGGGCACATCGGTATCGGTACCGTATCCTTTCGCAGGGGAGTCCGGTAAACCCTTTGTCTTAAAGGATGTCATGGCGGTACCGATCGAAGAAGAACCCTCGATTTCGTAGCGGCGTTTTATACAGGCCGCGGATGGGTTCCCGGCCGATGTAGTGCTTTCCGCGCAAAGAAGACCACCGGAGAGACCCGGAAGATAGGGGTTCGAACTCGTAACCTTTATCACTATGTGTAGATGACCTGCGTTGTGCCTACAGCATGCAAGGCGGGGAGAAGTGGTGAGTCAGATGATGAGGGCGAACTATGGCACAGGAGATTGGGCCATCTTCACCATGGAGTCACATTTTGTTGGTATTTCGACCGGGACTTCCCAGTGGGCAACCCTTGCACACGCATCAAAGGCAAGGGTGTACTTTAGGGGAAGTATGTGAAAGCGACCTTTCACGAGAAGGACAGTCGCCACGACGATCCTCGAGGAGAGTTCGTCGCACGTGTGTGTCCTTTCGGGCCAGCCCGATGCCACGGTATTATGTGACCTTGTTGATGATTTCCTCTCGAGTGCTGGATCTTCTTCATGTCGAAGAAGAGCGACACACCGCGGTTCGTGAGTTTAAAGCACCGGTCGAGAAGGAGCTTCGTGAAGAAGGTGATCGTTCTAAGGAGTGATACTGTGGTGGAATTCATTCCCGATTGGACCCAAGGAGTTTCCGCAGCCGTTGGTAAGGGATTCGGAGAGAGCTCATCGCACCGATGTTCCGCGCAGAACGAGATGGCTGAGCGGAAGACCAGACCCATCGTGGGTGCCGCACGGCGATGTTGCATGATCAAAGCCTACCCTTCACTTGTGGGTCGAGGCATGCAATACAAATAAAGGTATGTGCGTTAACCGTTGTCCTCACAAGGTTCTTGGTGAGCGAAGCACCGTAGGAGGCTTATTCGGCAAGAGGCCTGATATTTCCCATTTGCGGATTTTCGACTTCCGTTCACATGCATGTGACGAAGGATGCAAGGAGGAACAAGATCCAATCGGCCGAAGTTGGAATATTTGTGGGGTACACCCATACACCTCACAAACTAACGGTGTACAGGCGTACAGTCGCAAGACCGTTGTGCGACCGGACACAAAATTCCGTAGGAGAAAGCCATGCAGTGTTCGCTGAGAGGGAGCCACACTTGCATGCGTACGAGGAGCTTAGTTCCCAAGGAGGAGCTTCCGATGTGGACTGTACCACAAGAGGAGGTTCGTGAGGTGGAAGAAACCGTCTGTGCGTCAACCACCGCAGGGCGCATGCGCACCGTGCTTTCCAGCGACCGGTCGGGATGCAGAAGGTTGTAGGACCAAATTTCCACAAAGACAAATGTTGCAACAGTAGAGCCACCACCGGATCGGGTACATTGGATACATGGCTCTTATGAGTCAATGTGTTGTGATGGGCAGCCATCCTCTTTTGAGGAAGCTGGAGGAACTCGTACAAGCTGATGCCATGATCGAAGAATATGATTCGATCATCGTAATGAAGCAAGGCATGGGAGATCATTGTCCCAAGACCTGTTGGGAAACTGCCTTTGTAGGCTCGCGATGGATCTACAAGGTGAAGCAAGTACCGACGGAGTGTGGGAGAAGTACAAGGCAGATTTGTCGCCCGTGGCTTCTCGCGCATCGAGGGGATTGACGATGAGGAGACTTTTGCACCGTCGCAAGGTACCTTCCATACGACGATCTCGTTTCGGGCCACAGTATGGGGTGGCACATTCATCGTATGGATGAGACCTGCTCTCAATGGAGTTATTGAGGAAGAGGGTGGCACAGAGCACCAAGGTTTTGAGATTCAAGCAGCGAGTCGCATGTGTGCCGACTCCGCAGAGCACCGTATGGTCGTAAGGCAAGCACCTCGTGCTTGGTACACTCGGATAGACAACACGACCGGGCTTGGGATTCTCCAAGAGTGAGGCGGATCTGCAAACCTCGTACTGCATTGTGGTGAGGGAAGTCGTTGATCATCGTACCGTATGTAGATGATCTGATTTTGACTAGCGACGAGCAACATACTTTCACAAGGAGGATCTTGCACGAGAGTTTGAGATGAAGTGACCCGGGCATCCTTCATTATTTCGGGATTGGAGATTTGGCAGTCGTAGCGAGGACCTGCTTATTTCTGCAGGCAGCATGCCCTGTGAGATTCTAGAGAGGTTCAACACGTGTGGTCGCAAGCTCGTTGATACCCCTTCTCGGGAGGATGGAGGAAGGGAGATGCTACCGAGGAGGTAGTGATGTGCCATCGTCTATCGGCTGGGCCAGGTCGTTGATGTATCCGGTCAATACTCGACCCGACATGGGCGTTGCGGCAACAACCGCTCGCAAGCTGGTGGTTACCTACCAAGCTCTTTTGGAAGGCTAGCAAGCATGTATTGCGCTATATCGCAGGCACACGGGGATATGGTCTATGGTACGGCATGTGAGGATGGAGTGAAGTCGTTTCACCGATGCGTACTGGGCGTGTGAGTCGGCCGGCACTTAAGAGCACTCGGGAGGAGTTTTCAGCATTGGGTCGATGCCAGCTTTCCGGCACAAACAGAAGCAAGTAGACCGTGGCACCCGCCCAAAGAGAGGTCGAGAGTACATGGCAAAGAAGCTTGTCGCATGTGAGGCTATTTGGATGAGGAAGATCCTCAGCAGGTTTGGTTCATGTTGCATTTGGAGCCTACAGTGATCTACTGTGATAACCAGAGCTGCATCAAGCTCTCGGCTAATCCAGTTTTTCATGATAGGTCCAAACATATCGACATCGGGTACCATCACATCAGAGATTGTGTTCAGCGGAGGATCATGATGCTTTCATATGTTCCCACGGAGGATCAGGATGCCGACATCCTGACGAAGGCGCTCACCAGGAGCAAGTTCGAATTCCACAGAGGCAGGATAGGGATTGCAGATAATCCATATCTTGCTGAGGGGGAGTGTTGAGAATGCAGCAAGATGATGGAGCTTAGTGAAATGAAGTCGCCTTCACTAAGTGGGCCCGCAGGCAAATTCTGGCGCAAAGTCTATTTTTAGACTATGTCTATTTTAGACATACGGAGCATAATTTGGGAATTCTACTTGGAGATTCTTAAAGTATGCGACATGTCGGTAAAAATAGATGAGACCCTTATTTTTAGGACCCAGGCTATTTTTAGACTGATCTCCTAAAAATATGGAAGTCAAATATTAGTTACCCTTAATAATATTTTGACTATAAACAGCAGTTTACTCTCTTGGCGCACTTCAGTTTGAGTCATGGAGGTGGCTCATGCAACTGACACAAGGAATCACGTGGTTCCTGGGGTTTGATGGCATCTTGCATGGTTGGCTTCAGTTAGACTTCAGTGGCAGGAGTTTTGGAGGAGTTAACGGGACAGATAGTGGAGTTGTGTTCTGTTTGTTTTAGTTGAACTAGTTGGGATTAGTTAACTAACTAATCAACTAGATATGAGTGGAGTAAATTAAATAATATTTAATTTACTAAATATCAACTCATTAGTCAACTCAAGAACACTTCAGTTCACTACAGTGCATGATCAGTTCAGTGGAGACCAGTGGAAGAGGTAGATGAAAGGGTGAGTAAAGCTATCAGTTGGTAGATTGGTTTTGCATGAGTTTTGCATTACACTTGGAGGAATTGTCCATGACAATTGCGCAGTCAAGCCAAGGGGATTCGAACCTTGGATCTCTTCATATACAGGCCATGATTGCGCAATAGAGGCAAGGCAATTGGTAGGGAGTTTTGAACCAGTGACTTGTTCAAAACTAAGCTAGATTGTGTGTGACTTTATGAGAAAGTACTGAGTACTTGTGAGGAGTATTGTACTTGTTTGGTTACATGATTTCTCCATTATAATATACACAATAGCTGCGGGGTTTTCAGCTATAGGCTTTCCCCATACATACCGAGTTAATGTGTGATTGATTTGATGTGAGATTGCTTCTGTTATTTCCGCATGTGACAATTAATTGTAGAAGAAGGTTATGTGTTATGTATGCAATTCGAAATTGATATATGACCAGGTTAATCTTCAGTGAATAAGTGATTTATTCAGCTAATTTCTACAACATGCACATACCTCAACAACCCCATGAACCTGCTAGTATACTCTTCATTTGTCATATAACACATCTACATATCATAAAACTCCTTAGCTTTGTCATCATAATATATCTCAGTCAGGTACTTCTTCTTTAAGAGTCTCCTGAACTCACCCCAAATCAACTCTTCTTCCCAAATGCCTTTGACGTTCTTCACATCTTCCCACCAAATATCTGCTTTCCATTTTAGACTGAAGGTGGCTATTTTGGCTTTTATGTTCTCTAAATAGTTATGCAACCTGAAGAATTTATTCATTCCAATCAGCCATGCCTTTGCATCTTTTGACTTCTTCATCTATCCATCAACTTTAGGCAGATTGAATTTATTGAAATCCTCACAAAAGTCCTCACTCCTCCTATAAGGATGATGACGGTGATGAATATGATGATGTCTCTTGGATGAGGAACTAGAGTGGTACCCATACATACCAATCCTACTATCAAGTGTATCTAATGATCTTCCACCTCTGAATATGCCCCCTCCATCCAAACTGTATCTTGACCGAGACCTGCTACCATAGGATCCATTAGTATTTTATTCATGTTCTTGACTAATCCTCAACTATACCTATCTCTGGAATTCAGAAAAACTCTGAAGGATGACTGCATTTACCTCTCCTTGCTTTTACTAAGACCTTGCAAGTATTTCCTGAGCCTCAACCAACCTGTCATTGTCTTCTTTGCAACTTATGATATCTACCCTTGAGCTCCTGAATGTTTCTTCTATATAAGGAGAATACCCATCTCCTTGCTGCCCAACTGATCTATAGGGAGAGTTACATGAATTTTATTCCACCATTTTTCTCCTCATATTTGATTCTCTTCTTCCTGAAAGTGTACCATGTCATATAAACCAAATATATACCATAACCAAAATCATACCTTGATGACGGTCAGGGGAGGGTTATCTCATCTGCAAAATTAGTCCACAATAGCATGATACATGTATAATCATAATATTATAAATATGTTAACATCATGCATTATAATACCAACTACATACCATGACCTCATGCATGAAAACCATAACCATGACAATGCATGTGTAGCCACATGCATCTAGCCCATATGGTCCAAGTGTTTGAACCATGCTTTGATACCACTCTGTAACACATCCTCCCATATCTATCCACTTTAATCAGTCGACCCATAGGGAAAACATGAGATGAGGGTTGCTATGACATGCCTTGGCCTCCTATATAGCCTTAAGAAAATGGAGCCAACAAAACAAGACCTTACTGATTTCCCTCAGGTGCTACAGGACCCCCAGGAGCTAACCAATCATGCCAGGTGCCCAAACCCCGAGTTAAATTACATTTTCACTGACCTAGAGCCTCATTCTCTCCCATAACAAGGAATGAATGTGACTGAAACCCTCCAGTCACTCCTGCATGCCTATTTCCCGGTGATTGCAATGTTTTTCACTCAATTCAGTGCCAACAACCCAGAGATCTAAGACATTTTTTCAGGGCTAGGATCCATACCTCTTCCCAAAACTAAATGAAACTCCTAGGAATGATAAATAACACTGAGAGAAATCCTCTAACACAAATATTAATTAAGGACTTGACCTAGCCCGGTCTAATGATGGCAGTCATTCCATCAAACACATTGAGAACATAATATCTATAGGTCATGAATTCATATCTGAACATACAAATCTAAAACTTATCTGAGCATGATAAGATCCTTAACTTGGAATAGTATAATATCCCTCAACTACCAACAAGGTCTGTAACTCAAGTTACACAAAATATGTGGTTTTTATTTTTTATTTTTTACATAAAACCCATCCATGTTTCATACAAACATGTTAACAATATTTCACATAGATTTTGTATCATGCTTTTAGCCTTTCATAGTACATAAAAACAAAAGACATTAATCATCACATAAATTAATTCTTCCAAAAATGAAGAATGAGTCATCATATCCAAAAACATTCACATAAATTATAAGTCTTCCAAAAATGAAGAAGAACTCATCATATCTTAAAACATTCATTCCAAGTAACATAAAGTTCAGATATTAACATTTTATCCATTCATTTGGACAATGTTTCTTTGCAACAATATGCTATATTTTAAACACAATTTTTTTCCATTTTAGAAATATTTGATACCATTATGAAATCATTAAATGATCACAACATGAGGATTCATTTCCATTTCCTCTTCTCTATAACTTATTAACTAAGTTTATAGATTCTTACTCGCTATGGAAATATTCCTTTTCTTTTGGCTCATATATTGTTGACCCCACTAGAATAATTTCCTTTTAAATATCAGATACTATAACTTGAATAATATTTCTAATTCCAAATCCATTTATCTTACTTCCAAATTAGTTATCTTATTTACCCCAAACAACTAAAATTAATCTCTTTATGTACTTTGAGAATATTTCATCTATACCATAGCTTTAAACAAAAAATATTCCAAGGGAATTTATATATATCCAAAAAGGAAAAATAAGACATAATTATATTTCAGTTTTTAAAACATATGATACAATTTCCATTACTTAATAAATTACTGACAATTTCAATTACCTAATAATACTATAACAATGCCATTGAATCTCAAGCTTAGTAAAATAAAGTTAATTTAATATTTGAATAACATCCCTATCAATGAAGGATACCAGAGTATGGTGTCTATAAATGAACTAAATATTCTTATTGTTACCATTGCATATTTCATGAAACAAAATAAAGGTATATCTTTCCAACCTACAAAAAGACTCAAGCATTCGTTTCAACAACAATCCAAGTATTCTTTTCAACGACATTCCAAACAAATAAAACATAGTTTTCTTTGACACTGTCTGAACAAAATTACACCCTGTGGAAGCTCACTTACTAATATTTGGTGTTATGTAGAGTGTAGAAATTATACAATATTTATGTATGTCTTGGATTCACCCGATCTAACAATGTGCCAAAGTTAAATACTGAATCGCTTCTACAAATATTTTGTGGAATTAAAAACACAATCGCTAATCACATGAACATGATGAAAGATCAATCACATGCAACACGATAATTTCCCCAGGAAAGCTTACAGCTAAAACCCCACTATATTCTATTGTATATTATATCACGGATCATGAAAAAATTACATACAAAACTCTTCTCATAAGAGCCCTCAATACATCAGCTAATTGTCTCACACTGTTATAAAAAAATTGTCAAATTACTTAGCCAATTTACTGTCTCCAGACAACCTTCCTTCACTGTGAAATCCCTACTGAATGCAATCCTGTTTGCCTTGACTACGCAAGTATCATGGGCACATACAATGTCTGTTTACTTGCATGTGTGCAAGCGGATAATGTCACAACTGTTAGTCAACTTCCCTTTCACCTAGAACTCAACTGGGTCTCCATTGGATGTGACATGCATGCAACTAATAATAGTAAATCTTCAGTTGCATGTGAGATCACTGCATGTGAATTATATAATATTTAATTCACTTGATATTCACAACTTGTATCTTCAGTTATGACTAGCACAACTGATTTTAACTCACTTAACTGAGTTAAAATATTTACAACTTACACAAACTCTTGCATCACTTCACTTCGAACTCTGTTACAACTAGAATTACTTTGCATGTCCCACCAACCAACCTCTAACTTGAAATTCACTAGCTAACTGATTTTTCCACTTCAGTTAACTATTTCAAGTCCACATTGATAATATATTACAGTTTAATTTCCATCTAAATTAAGGGATAATAAAAATAGACATGCACCTAAAAATAGCACTGTGGGCCCCACCCTAGTGTAGGTGCTTCATGTCACTAGGATCATGGGTGCCAAAAATTTCTTGTTGAATATCAACATAGAGTGCATCATTAAAATAATAATAAATGGTTTAAACTCATTCCAAAATCAACTATTGGTAAAATGACCAAAGATCCCACACTATAAAACGTTTAATAGTATCTGCTTTCAAAAATGATTCAAGACTAATATTTTTTACAAAAATAAAAACTTTAAACTACATAATGCAAATGGATAAATCATAAAATCTCATTTTCCAAGAATTTATATAAATATTACCAAGGTTATAAGAGATTACCAATGTTATAAAATATTACCAAGGTTAACCTCGGTGAGAAACTATTTGAGACCAACACTTTTGACAATAATGAAAAATTCAAACTACATAGTGAAAAGGGAGGAATCATAAAATCATATTTTCCAAGAATGTATACATAGTAGAATTTTACATAATGCAAGGGGGGAACCATAAAATCATATTTTCCAAGAATTTAATTTATCTCACCCATTAACCAAAGTAAATGTAACACACCAATATATACACCCATGAAGCTAAAAGCATTATCCACCTTTGGACTTAATGACACAACGCTCTAAATTAGGACACTGACATTAGTAATCAATAAATTAATGAGAGACATATATTTTTTTCTTTTTTGCAAAATGAATAAGAATTATATTTCAAAGACGACTTTATTTTCTACAAAACCAAGAAATGTTATATTTCAAGAGAACTTTCTTTCCTGCAAAAAGAATAACTGTGATATTTCTAGGAAAACATAAAGCATGAACAATTTGCCAGATGCTTGAAAAACAATGACTAGAATTTTGCTGAAAACTAGATGAAAGATAAATATATAACCTTAAAGGAAACCAACTAAGTCAAAGGAGGATGCCATAGAATAGGTAGGGATATGAACATCATATCTTCCAATTATAGTTTACATGACATGGTTTGTTTGTTTTTTTACTCTGGTGAATTATTGTAATCCCCTTTTTTTGTTTCCCAACAAAAATTAACATAATAGTAACTCTTCTTCAACATATGCTTTCATAAACATAAATGTACAATAAAACAAATATCCTCAAATTGAAAATAAGAACAATACACTTATAATGAATAAAAGACATAGAGACTACAATTAACACTCTCATGTTGTCTTCTCACAACCCATTTAAAGGAAGAACATGAATGTACAATAAAATAGACATCCCAAAATTGAAAATAAGAACAATACAACTATAATGAATAGAAGATATAGAGACTACAATTAACACTATCATGTTGTCCTCTCACAACACATTTAAATGAATAATTACTAATTGAAGCTTTATTCACCCATTAGTTAAAACAAAAACATATTCATGCAATTTTGTAATTTCAACATATGTATAAACATATAAATAAATGGTAAATCATTGTCTATGATTATATGTTTTAGAAAAAAAAGAACTATTTTAAAGTTAAGCTAGCTACATCTTCATCCAAGAAAGTTTAATTAAAGAAAAATATAACAAACTAGAAATTTTTACCTGATTCTAAGTCATTCTACTTAAATTTTATACTCATTTGTTATGCTTTGTTCAACACCTCCTCTGGCCAACTCCAACGGGCCAATCAGATTTACCACCCAACCATATCCAAAGGAAAACTTTTTCCTTGGAACCCCCAAGCTCACAAATAGTAACAACATCAACAATAGTGAGAAATTTGGGGCAAACTAAGGAACATATCCTATCTTCCTCTCACACAACTTATTCTCAATTATTAGGATAAATTATTAGGATTTTAATTTAGAAATTGGATTGTCATTTTGCTAGCATTTCCCTACTCTTTTATGTCTCCCCCTCATGGGGAAAAATACTTCCATATTTATAAGCATGGAGTCGAGTGACACCTCACCCTTTCATGCAAAAATGAACCAATTTTCAATTTATTATAATTCATATTATTCACCACCCTCCCCTAAGGTGGCAAACTCTCATTTTTTTCTTAATTATTTAATTACTTTAATTATCTAATATTCATCCCCCCATGTGTCCTTTCTAGAAAAAGTTCTATTATTTATTTTTAAAAAATATGTAATTAATATTTTTGTATTAAAATAATTTTTATTTTAAATGACCCTCTAAAGTGGGTAAATTGGAGTTAATTCAACTAAAATTTTAACTTAGATTAATTCACCTAGTTGATTTAAGCCCTTAAGTGGTGTTTTTAAGTCAGAGAATATGGATTCCACACCCCTATTGTGCACCTCTCCTGACTTGTTAGGACTCCACGCCCTTGCCCCTGTGCTTACGACTCCATGTCCTAGTAGAATCACGACTTCGCGCCTTGATCTATTCCAAAGAGCCAAGACTCCTCACCTTGATCTTTCGAAAGTTAGGACTCCACACCCTAATATTTCCCATAGATTATCATATATCCCTCTTTGAAGCTACATAGTTTGCCTTAAGGTACTGATTGTGAGCTCATATGCATATGATGATCTGTTAGAAAGGCCTTGTTTCCCCAAACCTGCACATCATAACCTCATAAATTAAAAGCATCAAAAAAATTCATAATGAATTTAATTCAATTACATTTTACCCAAATGTATACATGACTTCTATAATCATTTGAGAATCCTTCTTGGAAATAACTAAGTTCCCTGCCAAATATTTCTAAATGCAAGGTCAAGCATTTATAATCATATACATCATAAATCATCAACAAGATTATGGTCCATCAACTACTCCACATACTAGCTTTTATTCTTGTGTCACAATCATAGACCATCACTCATGTCATGCATGAAATTCGAAATATGATGCCAAAAGAGAAACATCGTTAATATGCACTTAACCAAAATCAGTCTTATACACTCAACCATAGATATTATCATAATCATGCAACAACCATGTGACCCAAACTAGGTCTATAGTATACAACCATATAGATAATTCTGACATATATAATATTTATACACTCCATCAAAATCACCCTCCAAGTGTCACCAAAACTAACAAACCAAGAAGGGACACTACAATCTGTCATAAAACCATGTTTATAACCAGATAAATAAAAATGATAGAACATCCATTAAATCTACATAATAAAAAGTACATATACTCATAAGATACAATGAGGAACCTAGCTCTTATTAGCATATTCAAAATCTAACTAAGTTAGGGAATTCCACATACCACCCGACCATAGAGTGGGATGAACCAAATATTTCTTTCAACGAATCACCCCTATGCCATATTCCAAGCATGAATGTGGGATATCATGGGATAAACCAATCCATAAAAAACCAATGGAATCCACAGGTTAAACCACCCCTACCCTCACACTACTGTGATCTCACCTAAATTGGTCTGAATATCACAAAACGAAATGGATCATGGATGCCTCATAAGTCATTCACCATCCCTTGAGGATTTTTCCTGTCTCCACCCACCTGTTGATAAATTCATAGAGAAAACCATCTCCACACCCAACAATTGGGATTTTCTTAAGACCACCACACCCGAATCGAAAACCTTCCAACAATCCAAAGCTCAATGAAGAATGAAGCCTATCACACCATGGCTATTCGAAAATGACAAGGCAAGGTTAAAACCACTGTCAAAACCCAAAAAAACCCATGCCAATGGAAAAAAATGAACCAAATACACACATGCATATACCATGCATGCCAAAAATAGCTAGGAAATCATACATGAAACCTCTTACCTGCAAGTATTCCCATTGAAACCACTTGATCCAACCTTTCCTTGCTTGATCCTTGCTTTCATTTTGCTTTCCTTGTCCTTCTTTTTCTCTCTTGATTTCCTTCCCCTCTTGGTGCTATTCTCATCTCTGAGACTAATTCCAAAACTGAACTGACAAAAGGCCCCAAACTGTTGTCCCGATGTATTTTTATTATTGACGCCTCTAATTTCTTCATTTTCCCTCTATTTTCCTTCAATTTCCTCCCCACATGCAACCTGTGACCTTTCACCTTCCTTTTCTCCTATTTTCCATTATTTCATAAATAAAATTCCAATAATGCCTTTTTTTTTCGTTTTCAATGCCTTTACGACTACCTTTGCCAATTTCCCCTTAGCCATAATAAAAAACAAGTGATTCCCACTAGGATGATTTTCCCAACATTCAACTTGGAATACATGTCCCATGAACTTGGTCTTATTTTTCCTTTATTAAATTTATTATAGGAAATTTTAACCTGGGGATGTTACAAAATAGTTTTATCTTTTTGTTAAACTTCATTTAAGTAGAAGATGCGATATTATCTCTCTATATAAGAAAGACCACTACTCCTGCAGGGGGGGGGGGAGAGATGCTTAACAAAGGAAATTTGAGACACCATGGGGTAGATACCATAGGAATTGTAGTAATATTTCTTTAGTTAATAGATTTGATGGATGTTTTAATCCTAATCATGGTTGTTTTATAGTGTGCATTGTTTGATTCGATAAAAAACACATACACCACAAAACCATGGAAGTGGCCCACTCTAAGTTGAAGAAATGTGTATTGAACCTTTTATGTGTGTTATATATGTATGCTATGAGTTTTAATTTTGTTTGGAACATGTTTATTTGTTGGCATCTATTTCTTTTGGTATATATTTTTCTTGTTTATTGTAGATTACTTAGCTACCAAATTAGTAATCTCTTAAGGATACAATATAATAACAGAGAAAAGGTAATATTGCTCAGTTGAATTGCATAGAGAAACCACCAGAATTTGTTTTTGTTTTCCATAAATTACTTTACATGCGGAAAATGGAGCATCTTAGTTTTTTTTTTCAACTGTGGGAAAAAATATATTAAATCAATTATCAAACCAACAATGAGGACAACCATCTCTGGATGCTATCCACAAATGTAGGCTAACTCATCACCATTATTCAAGGAAAACCACATCACCTGGAATAAACCACTGGTGGTATATAAAGGGGTAGGATTTCACTCCTGCCAAATGCCTTTAGGTCTTGTGCCGTTAACCTGTTTCCTTATGTCCGAGGAATAGGAGCTCTTAACCAAGAAAAAGTAGTTTTAGGGAATACTTATGGAGCATCATAGTTGTGAAATCAAAAAATGAATATATATATATATATATATATATATATATATATATATATATATATATATATATATATATATATATATATATATATATATATATATGAAAACAACCTACCCCAAAAGCCCTGAAAACATATGAAAATCACACAACCTTTTTATGGATATGTATTAAGCTTGGATGCCATCACCACTAGTCGATCTGACCTAATAGATGAGTTCCCACATGGGGAAGGATGTGAGCCCCTCCTAAAAAAAGTTCATGATTGGAGAGGACTAGTCAAATGTAATTGAGGAGGAAGGAATTGAACACAAGGATGGAGAAGGGGAACCAAGGGATAATCTCACTCTCGAGGCATAGTGGAAAAATCAATTCAAGATTTAATGTTTGCCAAAATCCGCGACAAACCCAAAATATGAGGTAATGCCCAATAAACTAGAATGATATCGACAATATATGATATATCATGCCCTTATATGCAAATTCATAGGAATATGGCATCGTGATAGAGACCTCGTAAGTTGTATCCCAAAAAATTGGTGGATGGAAAGTCAATTGATATGGAATTAGGAGAAAAATTCTTCTTTATAATCATCTTTACAAGCCCAGAAGGTAAGGCCTGAGTCTTTGACAATGGCCCTTATTTTGTAATAATTTTTGTTTATTCTTGTGTTTTTGGGAGGAATGATAAAACCTTGAAAAAGAGAAATTTATAGCAGTCCCAATATGGGTAAGGCTATTCTCACTCCCCAAATAATTTTGGGATCTAGAGATTCTTGAAGGAATTAGAAACTTGAGAGTTCTTTTTTTTCAAAATATTGGAGGTCACTAGATGAAATACTTCATATTCCAGAATATATGTCTACATGAATATATCTTATCCGCTACCAGAGTTTATTGAAATCACATATCAAGATGAAACTTGGAAATAACCTCTGGACTATGAACATGTTGCTTTTTATTTTTGAATATTCCATGAACATGTCCACTTGCACAAGATTTCCCAATCTGTCAGGATGTGACTAAAATGGAAATCCAAATGGATAATCCAAAGGGTTTCAAAAGGAAAAGAAACCTAAGGAACCAATAAACTCATCAAGATAATTCCTCAATACAATCCATGAACAATTACTTTACACTCACAAATTAGGATGAAAAACTAGAACTACCTGAGGACATCATGAATCTGGACTGAGACGTAAAAGAGACTCAACCAAAAGTCTCACCAAAAAGGAAAAATGTAGAAACACCATAGGAAGTCGCTACTCAGGAAGATGAACTCATGCTAGATGCAACAAGAACATATGTAGAGGAGGACACAAAAATATTAAATAGAGATGAGAAAATATTGTTAAATTTGATAGAGGAATGGAAAAATAAATATCCAAGCATAATCCTAAAGAACCAAAAATTCAATATCACCAAATCTACTTAAGGGTGAAATACCAACTACATACATTGATAGGGGAGCTAGGATCAACAAGAAATGGTTTGGGAATACATATAAGAAGTGGAAAGGGGGAATCTCAACCATATAAGGAATTTTAAAAAAGGGGCAAAAAGACAAATAAAGCTTCAATCCAGATAGTAGGGAAGAATTTGGTTAATATAGGGCAGGTGGCATTTTTTTTCGGAGGTGTTTGCCTCTTCAAAAGATTATATAGAATTAAAATTAATTCATGGAATATTCATGGCCTAAAAAAAAGAGGTAGGCAAAGATATCCCAAAGACCGAATAAGAAAGGAAAATAAATCAATTTTAATGATACAGGAAACTAATATATCAAGTGAATGAGTTAAGGAAATAACCTCTTGGTGATGGAGGAGATGTGAATCTGTAGCCTTAGATTCTAGGGGGAGCATTGGGGGACTAGAAATTCTTTGGAACCCTCAGGAAATATATTTCTATGATTGGATAGAACTCCCTTGACTTCTCTTAGGATGATTCCAATATGTAGGATCCAGGGATATAGGATATTTAATAACAGTCTTCAACTGACATATCTCTACAGAGAAGTCAGGATCTGTAGAAAAGATCAAGACAATAAGGTTAATTCACCAAGAGGAGTTGTGGATCCTAGGAGATGACCTAAAATTTATCAAAACCCCCAAGGTGAAGAAGGGGGTATTAGAAGATTAGAATCAGAGGTACAATAGTTGAAAAACCTCCTTCACCAACTTCAAGTGACATATATGAAAATTACGAATGGAATCTACACTTGGAATAATCATGGAGGAGGAAAAAATCAAAGTTCCTCCATAAGGAAGGAAGATAAGAAATCAAAGTGTCATAGCTGAAGGAAGGAGATAGGAAATCAAAATTGTTCCGTAAAAAAATGGTGAAGCATAGACGTAACAATAGAATATTCTCTCTCACCTCTCATGGTGGGAAATGTTTGGTGCAACATGCATAATTGGAACAATAACTACCTATCACTGCTACTTTTTAATGGAATCCATGCCAAGTTGAGTAAAGGTAATAAAAATGATTACATCCACCATTTCTACCTTAATCCATCCAACCAAAATGGAGCTCTAATGCAGGAGGTCTCACTCATATTGGTGGAAGAAGCAGTGATGGCGATGGTGAAGAATAAAGCTCCAAGACTGGATAGATTCACAACAAACTTCTTCCAAGAATGTTGTATTTTTCTCAAATCGAAGATACATGAATTAGTTGAAGAATCTTGGCACTCATGTTTGGTATGGCTAGGTCTTAATCTAAATCTTATCACTTTAATCCTTAAATCTAATACAGTCAATTTTTCTAGTGGTTTTGGACCAATATCCATTTTAATGTCATCTATATGGTTATATTAGTTGCAATTTCCAATCATGTTAAGTATCTGTTTAGTTCGATCATATCTCGTAAACATTCTGGATTTGTAGAAGGTCGTTAGATGTTGGATGGAATAGTGGTTTCCCATGAAGTTATTTATTCACTAAAAAAATACAAATGAACAAGGATGCTGATAAAACTTGATCTCTCAAAATCCTATGATCGATTTAACTAGGAATACATCCTCCAAGTCCTTCATTCTTTTGGATTTTCATATCGAGGGATCGCCTGGATCAAATCCCTATTTTCTACTCCATTTTTTTCAATCCTTTAAAATGGTTTTGCAACCTCTACCTTCAAACCATATGAAGGGCTATGGTAGGGGGATTCAATCTCCCTATTTATTTTCATTATAAAAATAGAGGGGCTGGGTAGATATCTTAGAACAACCGGAGTCCAAAGAAAGATCCGAGGAATTTTCTATATGGCATAGACCTCCCTATTACTCATCAAAATTTCGTTCATGATATCATGATTTTTATAATATACCAATTATGGGTGAGATTAATACGATTTGAATGATCGTCAACGAATATATAAAAGCCTTAGGTACAATAATTAATGCAGATAAAACAAATATATTTTTTCAATACTAATGTTGTTGTACAAAAACACCTTTCTCATCTATTGGCTTTTAAAATTGGAAATATCTTTGCTAAATATTTGGGAGCTCCATTGGTTGAAAATTCTCTGTCTGTAGATCATTGCATGATATTTTGAAAAATATCTCTCAAAATTTCGATAGTTGGGTGTTGAGAACACTCAAATTGCAACGATACGTTGTCCTCCTGAAATATGTCCTTGAGGCACTCCCAATATACTAGCCATTCATAATCTCAGCTCTTAAAAAAATATTTTGAGCCATTACAAATCTATATATAAACTTCCTTTGGAGAGGGGAAAATAAAGAAATAAATTGGTCAATGGTTCCTTGGGAGAAAATATGCATTCCAAATATGGCAGGGGGATTAGGGATTTGAGACCCAATGATTCTCAACAAAGCCATGGGAGCTAAGGTTTGGTGGATATGGCTTCAACGAGGGTCTTAAATATGGAAATATATGTAGAATAGAAATGATAATCAACATTCATCTCAATCGACCAAGCTAAGAATAATAGAATACCCCCAAGGATCCTCAATATGGAACTTGGCAAGACATAACTAGATTTTAATAGAAAACCACACCTTCTTTGCAATAAGGGAAGGCCACATGAAACTATTCTGTAGGGAATCCTGACAAAAAATTCCTTGTCTAGGATACTGTGAGGATTTCTGAGAGCTATAAAATTTCAAAACAACACAATATTGTAGCATGGTTTCCAATCTTTGGAAACCCTCCTCTAAATCTAATATATGGGGAGAGTGGAAGACTGCTCAGGACTGGGTTGAATACCCAACTATAGTAGCTTAGCCAACACTTGCTCAAGAGTTGCAAAATTTCAAAATCCCTATAGAGCAAGCTTAGGACAAACTTTGTTGGGTATATCAAAATAAAGGGATGATCACCTTAAAGGAAGCCTATAATCAAATAGCTAGTCACAATGACCTACTTAAAGAGCCTCATTGGTGTAAAATTTGGAAAGAAGGCTGTTGACCCATAATTTCGCACTTTTTGTGGTTGATTGGTAGACAAAAGGTACTCTCATGGGATCAAATTCAGAAAAAAGGGTTCAAGGGTCTCTCGATTTTCCTTTTATACAAGAACCAAGAGGAGAATATGGAGAATTTTCTTAGTTTATGTCCCTTTGTAAAGCGGCTATGGACTTAGACCTTAGTTTTATTTGGGTACTCAGACTGGAACTGCAACAATCTCATAGAAACAATGGAGCAATTATTTCGAGTTTGGATCTTGATTTCAAGTTTCCTACTGTGGTTGGTATGAAGGAAATAAATAAGAGGGTATTTAAACAAATTGATACTTATAAGGAATGTACGACAACTTATCAAACAATGTGCCAAGGAAACTATCCTAGTTTATGATTGGATTCAAGAAGAATTTATAGATAATCAACTTGAATTGGGGATTATCAACAAGTTGAAACTTTCACCATCCATGGTCCCTAAGTTAAATGCCACCCCTTTGTGTAGAAGAAATGGATCTCCTCTTACCTTCATCCCTCCCACTAAAGGGGCTTTTTAAAGTTGAATTTTGATGACACTTCTAAGGGGAACCCTAGTTAATTTGGATATGGATGTATATTTAGTGATAATGAGGGAAATGAATTAGTTCTCTACACAATCAATTGTGGATAAATAACAACAATGTATTCGAGTTCTTAGCTCTAGAGATAATTCTATGCCTTGCTAAGAATGAGAGGTATCCAAACATATAGGTGGATGGAAATTATCAACTAGTAATGTCTACAATTAGGAGACTTTTAAATAACAATGCTATGTAGAATTTGTGTAAAATTTGGTGATTAGAGATGTTCATCTCTCGAATCCAGTCCTTGATCTAAACTATTCCTTCCAAAATAATATCCCATTCTTGACGATATAGAAATAAGGTAGTGGATGTTTTGGCTAATGTGGGTTTCCAGGAACCAAATATCCATTTGGAAGCTACATGGACATATGAGGCATGGTTAAAATGTAAGGATCGATTACAATTCATCATCAATTAAGACAAAAAATCCTTGATCGAGGTGTCAAAATATTTGATTATGGAGGAGGGGGAGGGAGCTTGCCACATGTTAACTGGAATAAATTCCCTCAAATTAAGATGGAAAACCTCATTCCCTCTGCAATACTCGACCCATGTGTCACAGCTTCGTGTTCTTCTATAGTCTCTATGGAATTATCCCACTACAGGTGGGATATTTCCCCCATGGGGCTAACTTTATAGAAACTCTGTCTTTCCATCATGGCTTCGTACTCTTCTACAACCTCTGTGATAGTCTCCTACCCTAGGTGGATAAATCCTGCATAGCATTGGATTTATGGAAACTCTATCATGTGAAGGATTAGGTTCCCTAGAGGCTAGCCTTCAGTACAAACACCTTGGGTTAAAATTTCACACATGGAGTAGGGTGAGAGTGCTTGAGGATATGACCTTTAGGACATTATAAGTAGGTTTAGCGAGAGACAATGCCGAAACAAGAAGCGATAAAGAATAATTGGGCTTAGTTTGCAGCGAATCCACACACAGTGGGTGGAAAATTGTGGGGTAATTATTTCTATGTCTAATATTTTCAATATTATTATTTTAGTATTTTCATGGTAAAATATGGTTTATGGTATGCATGACATCTAATTTGTGTGGATTCTTATTGGTGTGCAGGGCATTTTTTGGCTGTTGGACCCTGCATGTGTAATATTCCTAACTAGCTTTCAGCTAGTTGGTATATTAATTTTTGATTTTGATAATAAGATACGTGAATAAGTGGGTAGAGAGGACCATAAATATATTTAGTAGGAATAAAAAAACTTCCAATGTGAATGTGGGTCATTATATCAGTCGAATAAAGAACCCCTAGGTGTGAACAGGGGCTAAAGCATGTGGACATGGTCAAAGTTAACCAAATCAACAACGCTATCATGGAAGGAGTAGAGCATTAAAGGAGGACAACACAATTATGATGGAGGAGTGTATGCATTAGAGTAAAATATTTAATGAGGGGACCCAAAGTGAGGAACCTCACCAAGCATATAAGGAAGAGGATTACAGCCATAGAAGGCATTCTGATTATTGTTTATGTATTGTTCTTTTATGAATTTTTGCATGCTTCAGCTGCTTAGTGGAGTCTATTGTGCTGTTTAGAAAAAGTGTTTTCCTGAGCGAGAATCCCACACTCATCCTCGGGGGTATTTGAGTGCCTACTTAGGATAGTTTTATTGAGCATCATTTCCACATTCCAGCATTAGGCCAAGCTTCAACCATCATCCACAATGCAATCTCCTTCAGGATTGTGTTTTTTTGCAGGGTAGTAGTAGTGGAGGGTTGATAGACCCAATTTCTGAGCTTGTTTTCCAGTGAGGGGAGCAGCCCTTCATCCGAGAGACTAGTAAGGAAATTCCTTGAGCTTTGTTCCACCATCTGACATAGCGCCAAGAAACAACATTCACTCAAAATGCAGTCTCCTTCAAAAACTACGTTATTTTATTAGGCAGTTGCAATGGAGGGCTTAGTGCCATAGTTTATGAGATATATTTTCAGTGATAGGAGAAACCCTTCATCCGAGAGATCTATTGGAGGATTATCAGCCATTTCCATATCAAATCAGCCACCTCCTATCAGTTGAATAGTTGCAGAGCTTATTTAGCCCTAGGGCTGCATTTCATCATTTTTGTAGTTTGTGTATTTCCAGAAACCCTTTCTGGGTTGTCTTGGAAATGTTCTTGGGAGCTTAGATCTCTATTCCTGATACTTTTTGATAATTATATCAGTAGATCTATATATTTCTATTTCCAGCTGTAGTTACACTCATTGGGACTGCATTGTATTTTTTTTTTCTGGCATTTTTTGTAGTAGTAACATTTCATATTTGGGTGTATTTGAGAATTAGAGGCTTGTCTTTCCTAGTTTGAGTGACTTGTTCCTCAATATATTGTACTCATTTTCTACTGTTATACATAATGAAATGGATCTATGACTTGCTCATGTTTAATGTATTGATATTTGCTGCAAATTCTAGTTTTATGTTCAATATTGCTGCTTTTACTGTTTTGGAATATTATAGTGGTATCAGAGCATAATCTTGGCTCAGCCTATGAGACATCACATCTATGTCATCATTAGAAGAAGAAGCCTCTCACAGAAATAGAAGGTTTGATTATATAAAGGCAAGGCTCCAATATCAGGAAAAATGAATGGAAAGGAGTTTTCAAAGATTCTTCTCCAAACTATGCAGGATATTACTAGAGAAATCAAGGAGATGAGGATGGAGAGACATAAAGGATCCCCTCAAGGGTTTCTGCATGGAGAGATCTCTGAAAAATTACAACAATGGTATGAACAACTAGTAAGGCAACAAGTTCCACAACGCTCTGCCATGCCTACATTCCTAGCATTAGGAAATGAGGTAGGAGGAACACAAGAGGAGGAGACTCTTTGTGATTATCTCTTAGAATATGAGTCTCAATCTCATAGATTCAAAGAGCATTTAAACTTCCAAGGATTCTGTCAGATCAAGAAAAATAGGAGACTCAATAATCACAATAGAGGTAGAGGGCACATGCAGAACAATGACCTGCAACATGATTTGGGTATATTCTTTCTGCCTGCTTTTGATGGGTCACCTAAGTGCACAACCAAGGATTCGGTAGATAAATTAGACATATATTTCCAGCTGCACCAAATTTTAGAGGTAGAGGCCATTAAAATAGCAGCGCTTCACCTTGAAGGTGAGTCTCATGATTGGTGGTTTCATGTTCTCTACATTGGGGCATACCAATGTGACTACATACCTAGGGTTCACCAGGAGTTTAGTGGAAATGTTTGATTAAAGAAATTCAAAAGCACCCTTTGTTGAGCCAGCCAAGCTCAAGAAACCAGAGCCTTTGCATAAGTTGGTAGGATCCACTAGACCAACTACACTCCAGGATGATATAGAGAGGGCTAGAGACTTGCAAAATACCTTACCAAGGGCAAGAGCCCCCCTTCAGCAAGAGCTTTTCCCTCTGTCAAAAGAGGAAGCTATGAAGGTTCCTCCCTCAAGAGAGAACCAAGACAAAATATCTCTTAATTATGATGAGGTATTCTCCAATGATAATGAGAAGGAAGAACGAGAGTTGGAAGGAGATACCAGCGCTGTAGCACCATGAGGAGATCCACCACCACTTGGGGATGAAGATGGATCAATTTCTCCAATTAGATGATCCCTTGCCTTCTTATAGAGAGTTCCAAAGAATCCAACATTAGGATACCAGGGCACAATCTAGGAGTAGCATGTGTTAGTATTGATAGACAATGGGACTAAGAAGTGGGGGAAGTGTTTTCTGACATTGACTATAATTTTGAGGACATACACCATGATAGGTCACTTCTTTGTAGTCAAGACTCCTAACACCAATATGATATTGGGTGTGCAGTGGTTGATTACATTGGGTAAGGTCACCATAGATTGAGAGACTTTGAAAATGAAGTGGGAAGATAAGAAGGGTGGCCAACATCGGGTGATTAGGGGCATGCACACCCATCCATTCTAGGAGGTATTTGCACATAAGAAAGAAATTGGTTTGCATAGTGGAAGTAGGGAAAAATTAGTCCACTCAGATATACAGTCTACTCTGGACCTTGATGTTTCAATACATGGAGGCATTCCACCAGGAAGGCCCCCTGACTAGAAGATGATCAAAGATTTCTCACAACAAGATGCACCATTCATGGATCTGGATGAGGAGGGAGCCTTGGGTGAGGCCATCACAGTGCATAGAGCCTTTGATTGGCTCAAGGAAGTAATGAGAAATTTTCTGATATCTGCATTGCCATATCTCACCAAGCCTCTTATGCTGGAAGATGGGGTTTCAGGAGTAGATGGTGGTACAATCATGGCGCAAAGGAGCTACTCCATAGCCTTTGAGGATCATAAGATACTTCCACATAGGAAGGAGTCTTCCATATATAATATAGGTTTGTTGGAATTCATACATGCTTTGGCCAAATTTGGGAAGTTTTGGATGGGCAAAGGCTTTGAGCTCCATAAACTTCAATCTTTTTCTAATTAGAAGCAGTCGCAAGGGAGGTAGCAACAATGGGATAGCAGCATTCCACCATGTGAATTTGGCATTGAGCATGTCAAAGAGGGGAGCTATGAGATGACAGGTGCCTTATCAAAAAGGCTAGTAACACTGTCATTGAGGAGTATAGATCCATATTGGGAGTCCCAACTATTGGTGGAGTATTCCAAGGATAACTTCACATGTGAGGTGCTTGATGAGAAAATAGAAGATGAGAGGTATAGAGTGGTGGATGGATTCATTTACTACCAAGGTAGGATCTTCTTGCATAGATATTCTAAGCTAAAGAAGAAGGTTCTACATGAAACACATGATTCATTCCTTCCCAGTCACCAAGGTCTCATGGATACATATCAGACCGTTATGGAGAGATTATCATGGGAGGGCCTCAAGGAGGATGTGTTTCAACATATCAGGAGATGTGTATATTGTTGGAAGAATGAGGAAGGGAACAACCATCCTGCAAGGTTGTT
The DNA here is from genome assembly GCA_034641835.2 of Pinus albicaulis. Classification (NCBI taxonomy): domain Eukaryota; kingdom Viridiplantae; phylum Streptophyta; class Pinopsida; order Pinales; family Pinaceae; genus Pinus; species Pinus albicaulis. The sequence goes on from CM076569.1 coordinate 947,023,738, forward strand.
ACATCCACTTACTTTTCCAAGAGAGATATGGGAGAGCTCACCTATGGACCTCATCACCAGCTTTCCAACAATACATGGTAAGGGTTGTGTCTTTTTACTTATTGATCATCTAACAAATCATTTGCATTATATTGCCATATATATACAATGTATTTCTCCACAAGAGGGTAAGCGTCTCCTTGGACTTCATGGTCTCCTTGGGACCACATTTAGTAATGGGAATGGCCACTTCCTAGCAGGCTTTGGGCAAGTATTGTTTTGTTTGGGGTACACTCAATTGACACCAAATACCCTTTACTACTTCCAAGCATGTGAGAAGATAGCGGCATCAAGCAAGTGGTTGGATGACCACTTATCACATCATGTTTTGAGGAAGCTAGGAGTAGAAAAGCATTGGTCTTGCTTGGGGGACTATTGTCACCATCCGAAATTTCACATAATACTTCTTCTTTGGATTCCATATTGTGATGATGTTATATTCACTATATGTGGAAGGGCTTGGGCAAGCAAGGTTCCTAGAATCAAAGAGTGGGTCCTTGAGAGTCTGGATGCCTTATGGCCTCCCGAGGAAAACTTTACTGCAACCCAAGATTAGCAGCAGTTCTACACAGTTGATAGATGGGGAGAGAGACAACATGGGGTGGAAAATTTGGTCTATCATGTTCAACCATACATCCCATCTACATTTTAGGAACATGAGATGGAGGAGTCTTTCTATGAGCTACTGAGGATGATCCATATTGTTTGGATGATAGCATGGGGATTGGAGCTTATCATTGGGGTTAAGGTCCCCAACATTTTTCAGATCGCATGCCTCAAGAACTCCTCTAGAAAACATATAGTTTCCTCCATGGATATCCCATTTCTTCATGATGAGAGCCATTTGGTTTTATCACCAAAGGCTAACTTGCTCATTTGGGAGGAGCAACTAGGGGACAGATTGATTAGAGAGCATCTAGTTCAGTGGAGGAGTTTATCAGATGAGGATGGTACAGGAGGAGGAGGGGATATTTTGAAATATCCATCCTTACAGTTGCTTGAGAAAAGAAACATTTGGGAGGGGAGGACTGTAATATTCCTAATTATCTTTCAGCTAGTTGGAATATTAATTTTTTATTTTGTTAATAAGATAGGTGAAAAATTCAGTAGAGAGGCCCATAAATCTCTTTAGTAGGAATAAAACCACTTCCCATGTGAATGTGGGTCATTATACCAGTTGAATAAATCACCCTTAGGTGTCAACAGGGGCTAAAGCATGTGGACAGGGTCAAAGTTGACCAAATCAACAATGATGTCATGGAGGGAGTGGAGCATTAAAGGAGGACAACACAATTATGATGGAGGAGTGTATGCGTGAGAGTAGAATATTTAATGAGTGGGACCCAGAGTGAGGAACCTCACCAAGCATATAAGGAAGAGGATGGAAGCCATATAAGGCATTTTGATTATTGTTTATGTATTGCCCTTTTATGAATTTTTTCATGCTTCAACTATTTAGAGGAGTCTGTTGTGATGTTTAGCACAAGGGTGTTCTCGAGCGAGAAGCCCACCCTCATCCTTGGGGGACTTCAAGTGCCTACTCAAGAGAGGTTTATTAAGCATAATTTCCACATTCCAGCATCAGGCCAAGCTTCACCCATCATCCATAGTGTTGTCTCCTTTAGGATTGTGTTGTTTTGTAGGGCAGTAGCAGTGGAGGGTTGATAGACCCAATTTATGAGCTTGTTTTCCAGTGAGGGGAGAAACCCTTCATTTGGGAGACTAGTAAGGAAATTCCTTGAGCTTTGTTCCACCATCCGGAATCAGGCCAAGAAACAACATTCACCCACAGCGTAGTTTCCTTCAGAAACTACGTTATTTTATTGAGTAGTTGTAGTGGAGGGCTTATGCCCTATTTTGTGAGATATATTTCTAGTGAGAGGAGAAACCCTTCATCCGAGAGATCTATTGGAGGAGTATCAACCATTTCCATATCATATCAGCCACCTCTGATCAGTTTTTTAGTTGCAGAGCTTATTCAACCCTAGGGTTACATTTCATCATTTTTGTATTTTGTGTATTTTTAGAAACCCTTTCTAGGTTGTATTGGAAATGTGCTTGGGAGCTTAGATTTCTATTCCCGACACTTTTTGAGCATTATATCAGTATATATTTTTATCTATTTATATTTTCCAACTGCAGTTACACTCATTGGGACTATGTTGTCTTGTTTTTCCGGCATTTTGTGTAGCAGTAACATTTCATATTTGGGTGTATTTGAGCATGGGTGGCTTATCTTTCCTAGTTTGAGTGACTTGTTCCTCAATATATTGTACTCATTTGTTGTTGTTATACATAATGAAATGGATCTATTATTTTCTCATGTTTAATGTATTGATATTTTCTGCAAATTCCAGTTTTATGTTCAATATCACTGCTTTTCCTGTTTTGGAATATTACAACATGGAGATACCCTCTATATTATCATCCTCTATTACTACCTGCTAATATAATTCCAAGGTCCCTTTGGTGGCCAAGCGCTAAATTCATTTTGATATTTTCTTGGAGTTTGCTAACATGTTTAACTGGTTTTCCCTTCAACCGGTTACCTTGGCTTCTCTCCTCACTAAGTACTATGCCCCACTAGCATATGAGATCATGTCAGATGTTTGGAGGTTGAGGCCCTTAGGGCTCACCTTCGGCCTAGTCCCGAGATCAGAATGTTGCGGCCAAATTCCCCTCCTCCACCCCTCCAAAAATCCAAGAGAAAATCCATCAACTAGAAGCCTTAATTACTAATCATTGTCAAATCTACTCTAATTCCAAAATCCAAAATGAAGTTGCTAGATGGGTTCCTAAACCTGGTCATACGAAAGGGTGATAGAGCTAATATCTCAATTCTATTATCTTCAACTGACAAATAAATATGCTCCTGGGTAAGGTCCCTAAGGAAAACCACGAGGACCAAAATGATATCATAGCCCATCTTAACAATATTGAATGAGTCCAACACTGGCAATGATCCTATATCATAAGCTTAGATGCCCGCTTAGACCACATAGATGGTAATATTAAATGCACCCTTAAGCTCCAATCTCTTGGAGGAATAAGTGCCCAAGATCTAGCCCCAATCACTTCCTCGGATAATTGATGCTTCTTTTAGCCTCTTGTAAAATGTTTTCTACTTTTAATAGAATAATTTCTTTATGTAGTTGTATATCTAACAACAACTAGCAAGTGAATTTTTTTATATCTAGCCCAGGGCATGTCAAAAACTTGAATTTTAGGCCAATTTATTTTAGGATGGTTTTAAATGATAAATAGTTGACCACTCTTAGCGATTCTTGTTTCCCTTGTAGCAGACTGCGACAATGCTAAGGTTACACAATGAAATGTAATTTTGAATAGATGATATTTATAGGTAATATAGAACTTAATCAACAAAAAAATATCCTTACCACAACTTTATTCCTCACCGTGATCTATGGATATAAGCTATTTCGACATGATAACTTGCTCTTGTTTTAACACAATGAATGGGGGCGAAAAGGTAAAACCATATTTTATGTGCATGGGCCAATCAGATTCATTTCGTCCGTTTTGGAATAGAGGTCAAACCACTTTAAGTGCATGGTGAAATGACCCTAGTTTTATCCATTGTTTGTACTTATTTATTGTTTTAGATTCCACCACACACTATCTTGAATTAATAATTAATATAATGTAAATGTGTTCAATTAATTTAACTTGTTGAAGATTATAAATCATGTTTAATCAAGTTTGAAATAATTGATTTGTTAAAAGAGGTATTGTTACACAACATTTTGTCACCGTCCCTACAATCCCTTGCTCCGCATATTGGATGGTCTTTCCCGTGACCTGTGTGCAGTGTCATACTCTACAAATACCTTCATTGCATCCTTCTACATAAGGACATGATCTCTCCTTGTGAACATTTCCTTAGAAAGCACTCAAAAACCTATGTTTTGGCATTGGTGCAGGTAGCTAGTTCACCCCTCGTGCCAATAGGGAAGGTTTGCGCTAGAGCCCGCACCAGCTGGCGCTCTATCTCTTTGTTGTACCTGCGCCAGCCTTTTTGGGAGTGTTTTTTAACAAATTGGAGGCGGAAGTTTCCTTTAACCACCTCAGGAATGACTCATCACAAGTGGTTAAACTCGATAAACCACGGATCTCTTCCTTTAGAAAATGGTTGAAGGAACATTCTTGGAGGATAGGACTCCTCCCATGATTATAGGAATCCTAAACTCTCCTTCTCCCTCTATATAAACCAGCGTTCTCCCTTTACAATAGATAGGGCTGAACATATAGCCAAGAAGCTAAACTCGAAGAAGAGACATTATAGCTGAGTAATCGCTCTATAGAAGGTTGAACCAAGGAGGATCCCATAGAGAGAGCCCCGTCTGAATTTCCTACGAGCTTTGTGAGACGTGCTCCACTGGAACCCTGCTGGAGGAGATCGCAATGTCGAAGCCTAGTTGTACTTTTCCTTCTTTAAATTAATATACTCGACTATGACCTTGATTCTATCTTTGTGTTATGTATATTTGACTCATTGGATTTAGTCTTCTTCGACTGACTGATAGCTACAAATGTGAATAGTATGTTGTGTATCGTCTTCATTTCTTATGTATGTGCAGGTATCTGGGCGTGAGAACGGGCGGATCGTGAGAACGAGCCATTCTTCCGGGCAACACAATAGCGTAGGACTTCCAGTGAGTTACCAATCAAGTCTTTGTCTATTTGTTAGCTAAGAATTGATGTCATAGCGTGTCTTCTTTGTGGCTAGACCCACTCTAGGGCTAGTGGGATCGCCTCTGTCCATAGAGGGGATTTACCTCACCAAGAAATTGGTGACTCCGTTGGGGATCAATGTGAGTTTGTATTTCGTCCCTTAGGTCTTCTTCTTGGTCTTTGCCTGCTTAGCTTTATTTTCTGATTATCTTTGCTGAGTCCAAGACCCCTGTTCAGCCCCAGAGGATCAGATCTGACCTCTGTTTTTCCAAAATTTTCATCTTTTTAAGATCGGGTTGATTGGCGCGATTTCTAGCTTGACATTCGTGCCCACTAGCACTTGTTGCCAGTTCATCACCCACGCCATCCCCTGTCTGGTGCAGATTACAGCCAGACAATCGCGCCATTTCTTGTAGGTGCTAGGGTTTTCCTTATTTTGGAGTTCTAGTCAGTATTTGTTGTTCTGGGTGTTTTCTTGACTTTAATCGAGGGCTTTGAGTTTGTTTTTGACTGTGAATAGCCTTCTTCCTTCGGTTGTTTGTCCATTTCTTTTAGCATCATAGCCCTAGAGTTTTCTAGTGCCTTGGTATGCTGAGCCTCCTCTAGGAGCTTTGGTTTTTGTTTCGCAACCACCCTCATTATTTTCCTTGATTGCATTCAGCTCCCTGGATCTGTTTTGAGTGATTGCGTTTGATGGAATGAGTCTTCCCTCTTTATTCATTTTTTCTTCTTTTCACTCCAAGCATAGCTCACATTGCTTGTATGGGTTTGTTTTGACATCTTTCTTTGATTTGAGAGATTGTGACATTGGTTTGAGTTCTTGTCTTGTTTTCTTCTGAGTTGAATGAATTGTTTTGTTTCGACTATTGCATTGGCATTCTCGAACTAGTGTGAATATTCATTTTTCATGTTATTTAGTGCACTGTTTGCTCTATTACATTGAAAAAAAAAAAAAAATTCTTGCATTCTTGTTTGCGTTGTGGAATTGGAAAATCTTTCACATAACTAGCATTGGGCATTCTAGAAGAGATTTCTCATTTTCATTAGCTTGCATTAGGTACTGTAGTGGATGTTTTTGTGTGTTCTCATCATTTGCTATCGCTAGAAAACTCTTAACTTTCTCATAGATAGCTCTTCATTGAACGGAATGGTATTTTATGGCATGTAGCTTGCATTTAGGGATTCGTGAGATTCAACATTCGGTAGGACCTTGGAATTGAAACATAAATACAAGATCAACTTAAAATTTATTCAATTAACCTAAGGCAACATTGAAACGTAATGAAATATTTAGTGGTCTAAGTTAGAGACGTGTTCCGGCATCTTTAAATCTAGTAGTTGTTGCTCGCCATCTAGCTTCAGATAGCGCTAGTACAGACTTGTGCTCCCCGTACTGTTGAGTATATAAAGGGAGACCCCTCTAGGTTGCAATTCTTTTATCTGTAGGAAGCCAAGTCTGCCACCTTGTAACTGTGATACACCGAACACAAGATTCAGGGAGACTACCTGCATGTACGTCAAGTCCTTGGTTGATTTTTCTTTCATTTTATAACCAAGGTGTATATGGCAGTTCACGGGAACTTGGTACGCCCTTTTACCTAGACTACCTGAGCAGTCATTTTTTATCTTTACTGATTCCATAAATTTGAAAAGATCATCGAGCACTTGTCCTTTTGCGCTCGTTTCAAATTGAAAGAGACTAGAGCCATCTTTGACTGTCTCTTGACTCTTAAAACATGAAACAACAAATTTTTGGTTTCAATTTCGTAAAATAAACTACCTACGATTACACGCCCTTTAAAGTTTGATTACTTGGCTTGTCTTCGCTTGCCTTGGTTTTGAGTCAAGACTCTTCCTTTTTGATCTTTTTCCTTTTTTTCGTGTGCTACAGTCACAGTGGCGGAAACCATCAGTTTCATCTATTGGTAGTCCTTACATGGATGATTCATCTAAAACTTCGCATACTTCTATGTCTACCAAGCTTGAGCAGCCTGTCATCTCGTCAGAGTACCCCTTTGGAGAACCAATTGAGTTCCATTGGCCTCTTTCTAATGCTTGGTTTGGGTTTGGGTTCGGGGAACATTATCCCCTTCTCACATCAGGATCACCGTTTTTGGTTGCTATCATACCTCCTAGCCCCCATACTCTTTTGCAAGATCTTACGGTGGATTCAGACTTGGAATCGTCTGGTCCTAATGGCAGTGAGGGAATTCCAGTTTTTGATGAAGAATACCACCTTTTTCTAGAAAACATCCATCCAGACCGTGTTCAATCTTCACCGTCAGTGTTGTTTCTAGCAGGGTATAGGTCTTTGGGTCAGATTATGGCTGGTATTGCCTCCATGGCAACTTCAACCCTGTCAAGGGGACCGGTTCTCTCGTCATTAGGGATTTCGTCGATGACACTTGTCTTGTCGACGCCTTTTGTTACATTTGTCACCACTAGGCCTACTGTCTGTGTGGTCGCATCGGCACCGGTCGTCACCTCTCAGTCGTCAGGATTTTCTGCTTCGGTAGAGACTTCGATTGCCATGTCCATCCCTGAAAACCTTTCATTTGAGGAGTATCGGATGAATTTACAGTCATAGAACTCCCAAACTAATCAGTCCTCTCAGGATCTTAATCGTCCTTATTTTTCTCATTATGGAGCGAATGGTACCCTGATTTATTTGCTTCCATTTCAATATGATGAGCACGTCAACCCCATCTATTTTCCTGCTCCTGAGGCTTATCAGTACATTAATGGTTTTATACCTACCTTTCCCGTGCAACCTTATAACCAACAAGGACAACCCTTCTAGGGACAACCTTCGGTTTAGCAAGGATATGCTTTTGTCCCACAAGGACAACCCTTTCAGGGACAACCTTCAGCCCAACAAGCGTATGTGTATGACCCACAAGGGAAACCCTTAGAGGGACAACCTTTGGTCCAACAGGGATTATTTTACGGCCCACAAGGGCAACCTTACAATCCTCAAGGTCAACCGTTACCAGCTCAGCCTCTGGTCCAACCAGGGCAACCTCAAGGACCAGCCAGGAAACCAATGTATCAACCCAGACCTTCATACGGTCCTGGGGGGGAAACCCATTCATCTCAACCTTTGGTGCAACCTCAGCAGCCTTATTTTCCAATTGGTCAAAATATTGTATAACCAGGGCCATCTTATGGTCCTGTCACAAGTCAACCTAGTTATCAGGCACAACCTAGCCCACCACTGCCATTAGGCCACCCTGCTCAGCAGGGGCAACCTGGTGGCCCTCATCAACCAGGTCAACCTGTTCAACTAGGACAACCTGCGCAGCCTATTAACCCTGCTCAGCTGCCGCTCTATTCTATGCCACAGTCAAATCAACCTGTGCGCCTGACTTATTTGGCTCAGCAAGGTCCTACTTATTAGCAGCCCGTTTGACCCTAAGGTGGTTATTTTCCTCAAGTTCAATATCGATAGGTTTACAACCCGCCTCAAGGTTCTGCTTATTACCCTCAACCACCAGGCTATAATTATACTCCACAGCAGAATCCCTATGCTGCTCAATCAGGCCCCTCGTATACTCATAATTAGTATCCTGGTTATCAACCGCCGTATCCTGGTTCTCAGCCACCATATCAACCAAATTTTCCAGCTGACACCCCTTATGGTCTAAATCCTTCGAGACAAAACCAGTGGGGGCAGAGTTATGCTCAACCAGGATGGAGTATGAGTATGGGTCCTTATCGAGGACCTACTATGCCTTTTAACCCTCAATTACCTTTTCTCGTTCATTAGAGCTACCGAATGTGTCCAAATTGACAAATGATCACATTATTCATAATCCTTTTTGGCCTCCGGTTCCGACGAAGGTTCCAGGTGATTGTCCCAAGTTTGAGGGCAAGTCTGGAGAAGACCCCCAAGCACACATCATGACATACGATTTATGGTGTTCTTCTAATTCTTGGGTGGATGACTATGTTCGGCTTCGTCTTTTCCAGCGCACTCTTACCAATGCTACTGCTAAGTGGTATATCGAACTACCGCGTGGTATCTTTCAAGATTTCAACACTCTCTCTATGGAATTCCTGAGTCATTTCTAGTTTCTGGTTCGTTATGAAGCCAGGATGCATCTCCTGACATCCTTGAAACAGGACCAGGCTACCCATATCTCGGACCACATTCATGAATGGAGATGGCGTCATCGCTTGATCAAGTTCAAAATTCCTGATCAGCTTCTTGCTCATTGGTTCACTACCTCTTTTTTCAACCAGATTGTGAAAGACATCACCATGGGGGCATGTGTAACCGAGGAACAAGCCATCGCTCGTGCCCAGTACCTTGATCTAGTGTACTCTCAATCGGGCATTTTGTATGACATCTTGACTGAATCCCCACGACCTGAAACCTCTAAAGCGTCGACTACCCCATCAGTCGACGACATAATTGGTTCTGTATCTCAGACTTCATGCAAGTCTTCCAATGGGAAGCAAAAATCAAATTCTTCCAATACTTCTTCTCCTTATTCTACCTTGAATTCTGGTAAAACCTCGGAGGTCAACACCGTTCAGGTCAATCCTATGGACAAGATTTCCAAAGGGAAAACAAAGGGAAAAATCAAGGCCAAAGTCGATGCCCCAAAACTAGAATCGTCTAAACCTCGTGCTGATGATGGTTCACAGCGAAAGTTAAAGTATCCCTCTCTGATTTGTGAAGAGGATCACTACACTAAGGGTTGTCCTCGACGATTCGAGGTTATTCAACTACTCAAAGGTGCTAAGGGAACTCTGGCGGTCCTTAAAGAACCTTTCCCATCTTAGCAGACCCAGATGGTCGATCAATCTGCACCATCTGCGTAGTTTGGCTCTCAAGTATTCATGATGAACGATTCTGCACCCGTTTCCATCGCTACTCGGTCGAAGGATTATGCTGGATAGCGGCAAGCAGTCGGCAAGGAGATTGCTGATGGTCCTCCTCCCCCACCTGCCTCTGGTCCTCTTGAGATTTAAAGACCCAGTTCCAAACTCGTTGTACGACCACCTTCTAAAGGTGTTCTCCGGAAATATTCCTATAATCCTAATGTTCATGCTGCTCAGCATTACAGTATTTTTGAAGATTTAACACAGGCGCCATCCACGATGTACGTGTTGGAAGTCCTCCAGAGTTGTCCATCTCAACTGAAGGCATTATTATCTGCGATCGACGATATCGATCCTGCTGATTCTAGTCTTCTCACTTTCGACTTAGAGAATTTCGTCCCCTAACTTTCGCACCAGATTGCGCTTGTCATACAAGTCGGTATTAATGGTCTCAATATCCATAGGGCCATTGTGGACGAAGGTGCATCTACTTGCGTCATGTCATCTGCTTGCTAGAAGGCCATTGGCTCTCCAGTTCTCACTTCGTCACCTAATGCCCTTGAGGCATTTGATGGAAGGGAATCGAAATCCTTGGGTGTTCTTGCTAGCTTACCGATCACGTTGCAAGGAAATACGGTCAACGTTGAAGTAGAAGTTGTTGACGCTAAGCTCAACTATAATCTTCTACTCGGTCGCAGTCAGACTCATGCCATGCTATGCATTCCATCCACCCTCTTTCGACTTCTAAAGTTTCCGCACAAGGGAAAAATCGTTACTGTCGATCAGTTGTCGTTCTTTACCTGATCTTCCGAGAACAACATGCCATACGTGGATCAGATTCCTTCTCCCCCTGTAAGTGTAGGGCTCGGTCTCTTCAAAGACCCTGCTCTCATGGGTATTTTTCCCTTTCCACCACCAAATACCATTCAGGTTAATATGATCTCTCGATCAGATGACCCATGGATCGTCCCTTTGCTTGAATAGGTTGATATATCAATGCAAGATGCGTGTGCCACTGGTTCCTTTACATCCTGTCATTATCGTGGGTCATTTTTCCAAATGGGGCATCGATTTTATGACATGTAACCCTCATTCGGCCAGGGGGCATACCTATATTATCGTCGTCGTCGATTATTTCATGAAATGGGCCGAAGCGATGCCTACACTGGCTGCGGACGGTAAGACAACGGAAAAATTAATTTTTAATCATGTTATTACTCGGTTCGGTGTTCCTCAGGCCATCATCATTGATCATGGTTCTCATTTTTCAGATTATATGATGGTGGAGCTGACATCTAAGTTGGGCTTGCATCACGATAGCTCAATGCCTTATTACCCTCAAGAAAATGGCCAGGTTGAAGGCGTCAACAAAGTCCTTGTTACCATGCTTCAACGAACAATTGGGATCCATAAATCAAATTGGCATCTCATGTTGTTCTCAACTCTTTGGGCTTACCGAACATCAGTTAATAGTGCAACCGGATTTACCCCATTCTAGTTGGTATACGGTCTGGAAGCCACTCTTCCGATTGAATGTGAAATCCCTTCACTTAAACTAGTTGCGGAATTACTGCCCGATACTTCGCCTGAAGAAGAACATCTTCTCTACTTAGAGAGATTGGATGAAACTTGTCGCTTGGCTGCCTTGGTCATCGAAGCACAAAAAAAGTGAGTCAAAGCTCATTTTTACCAAACAGTTTCCCCGTGTTCTTTCATCTAAGGCGATCTCGTTCTCCTATATGACCAAGCTCATAACAAGTTGGGGGGAGGAAAATTCCAACCCATGTGTCATGGGCCCTACATCATTAAACGTGTGTTACAAAATGGGGCTTATGAGCTCGTTTATTATGAAGGTTATCCTTTATCACAACCCAGAAATGGGTTGTACCTCAAAAATTATTATGCTTGAGTCATTCATGCATGATATGTGTACATAGGTGATTTTTTCATTTTTGTGCATGTTTTAGTGTGATGTGCTTTGTGAGTTTTTTCTGCTTATTGGGTCTTGTTTGGTGTGCAGATGTTTGTTTCCCCTTATGTCGGTTTTGCGGATGGTGCCTCCCGTAGTACCAGGAAATTGTCTTCGGCAGCCTGGGTAATTTATGATCCTGCTGGTGAGTTGATTAACTTACAAGGTATTTGTCTAGGACTGGCTACAAACAATGTTGCTGAATATAGTGTTGTTTTGGAACTATTAACCGAGGCAGTTAACCTCGGCATACGCGCGTTGCTTGTGAATTTGGATTCGCAGCTTGTTGTTCTTCAACTTAATGGTCATTATTCAGTTCGAAACCCATGCATTTTGAGATTGTATTTGCGTATTCTTTTACTTGAAATAAATTTTGATTTCATTAAATATCAACATATACCAAGAAAAATGAATACATTAACAGATGAAATAGCTAACATGGTGCTAGATAGACATTTGCACAATTTATAAAAGCATCATCATATGTAAATAGACCCATGTGGAAAATAGATGTATATATATATATATATATATATATATATATATATATATATATATATATATATATATATATATATCGTTTGTTTGCAACATGTGCATCATATAAAACCCAAAAAAATAAATATATGTCTATTTCAGTTGCATCGTGAGACAACATATCTCTCAAAAATGTGCAGAAATAAAGCCTAAATGCCTAATCGACGCGGTGCTCATGATAGCACGTCACCGCCCGTACCAACTGCCTCAGCAAGCAATGGATACAACTTAGCACTCCTACGGTGTGCCTCTGATAGGCTCGAGGAACATCATCTAAGCAAGCATAGTCTGGGACCCCATGGGCGATCCCCTCCAGGTTCTACACCAGCTCCTCCTCACCACCCTCACCATGAGGATCAAAATCGTGAGAAACTCTCCTCGCCACCGGCGACATGCCGACAGGACGCTCTGGGCCAACATCTGCATACATATAAAATTTAACTGTCAAAACATGCATATATACCAAAAAAACATAAAACTCATGAAAATAAGAAAGGAGTCTCACCTAATTCTTTGTCCCAATCCTCTCCCTCCGGGAGCGGGAGGTCGAGATCTCCGGTGAAGTCTGTGCCAGCATAGGGCCAATCCTCCACGAAAATTAGCTATCATCGGAGCCAATCAAAAAACTCTGGCCTCTAGGACATCTATTGGCTACCCCCTGCTCTAGGAATCAGTGTGGCCCATCGGGCCATCCGTGGCTCTATGGGTGGCGGCATTGGGATAATAACCTCCTGACATTGGAATATGGGTAATCGTTCCAAGAAGAACGATACCAGAATCGATCCATACCAAAACTGCTTTAGTTTAGTCTTCTTGCACTTAGTGAGCTACCGTTTGATGTTGATAGTCACAGCCTTAGCCCAGTTGAAGATGGTCGGGTTCATACACTCTGATGCAAGAAGTAGTTGTGTCTTCGTGGCCTCATGCGGTGCCTGCGATCTAGCAGCCCGCGTGATAATGTGCAGCACTACCCTAAGTGCCAAATCAGGGACGGTTTGGATATCCACTTTGCCACTCCCTAATCCCTTTCGTGCGTCATGGCACACCCTATCAATGACCATTGCCATGATTTCTCTAGAATACCGGGTACCGGTTAAGATAGGGACTACACCCCTATGCGACAACCCAGTGATGAAATATACATTTGATACTTTGAGTTCAAGTTCTTGATCCCGAACCACAAACTTCTCCTGATATTCATCCCAAATGCTTATCAAGTATTGAAGCAATTTGGGCTGAGCCCGGAGACATGGTGTCAGGAAGAACTTCTTAAGCCCACAATTCCTCAGGGCATTCATGCATTGTTCATTTTCCATTTCTTGTTCATCCTTCTCACTGTGTTCTCTCTCTTTCCACTCGATAGCCATTTTTTTTTGCTTTGTACCTGCATGAATTGATCATAGAAACATTATAAGTCCCCTTGCGTATAAAAATTTGCAGTCTATTGGTTGCATTTTCTTAAAAATAAAGCGGATTTTTGGTTGCGCGGTTGGCGTGACTATTTGGCTAACAGTCACGCCAACTGGTGCGACCCTTGTGTAAAAAAGGGTTGATTGGCGTGGGTCCGTGCCTGAAACCTGCGACAACCACAATGCCCTAATTTTTAAAAATCCTCCCCTAGGGGATCCCAAATGACAACTAAATGCAGTAAAATATAGTTCAAAAGATGGCGAATGATGTCGGCTCCTACCTGAAACTGACGAAATCCGGATTGGTCCACTGGTTTGCTCAAGATCGCAAGGTAAATGGACCATTGTTGCTCCACAAAGAGGTAAAAGTGAAAAGTAAATAGTTTTTTACCATTTATGGTCTTTTATAACTTTTCAAAGTCTAAAAATAGGTTTTAAAATGTATTTGTCGATTATTTTCACATTATTTTCGAGAAATACGTTTTACACGTCTTTTTGTGTAGCAACAGGTTTCCACATGGTTTTGACGAAGAACGAGTTGTATTTTATACTTTTTTGGACTCAGTAAAAACACGAAAAATTCACTACTGGATTCATCTTTTAGCTCTTTTCTGACTCTCTAAAACTGAAAAGATTGCGGAGTCGCTTGTGGTTTTGAACTCGTTAAATTGGCTGTGAAACGACATCTACCTAGTATATGTTTACCCCTTCTTCGGGCTGGGATAGATTATTTCTGAAAAAGGAATACCTTAGCCGATCGTGACTAAGAGGTTCTCTCGGACACAGTTTTCTACGTTTTCGGATCTAAGGGACTATTTACAAAAAGGGACTATTGGAGTTTTATTTTGCACCTTCTTTTCAAACTCTCTAAACATGAAAAGATGCCGAGTTATTCCTTTGTCAGACTCGTTAAAAACTGATAACATAGGACTCCGTCGTGATGACGTTACTCGAGTTCCTCCTTCCTAGGGCTCGTAAAATGTACTAGGTTGGATTTTTCCGAAGGAAAAACTTACATTGCAAGCAAATGCTATCCCCTTCAAGATTGTTTTCAATAATAATTGGGGTACTCGCTAGAAATGGTGGGGGAAAATGGAACCAAGACTGTAGTCATGTTGGCTGTATGTTGCTCTTGAATATGGCACTTGTTTGCATTCATGTTAGGTTGGGGACAACTCATCTCGTTATTTTTTTGCCTCCATGGGTTTGGGTAATCTCTTTTGACCGCCCATCTTCTCTTTTCCACGTCACCATGACCTCAGATCCCTTGATGTCAAATACTGCCAAATCTAGTGTCTTGCCCCCGATATGTTCAAGAGAAGTTTGCCTCTGAAGTTGTTAACCTCCCTCTGATTCTCTGTTGGTCTTGATTCACAAACATCATGTTCCTCTATCTCGTGTCGATGATGTGGGAAACATTATGGCCCACCTTCGATCAAGGTCACTTCTTGTCAACTCCAGTTCATTATCCAGGAAGTTGATCTAGAGACTCCCTTCAGGTACCTTGGAGCCTGCGTACCTCAATGGCAGGTTCTTCGCACTTGAAGTAAGGTCCACATCATTTGCCTTCGATCGATTGACTCTGCGGGTGTTCGACGTCAGATCACTATTCACATTTCGTGGATTGTACCTTTTGTACCTTGAGCACCATTGTCATTATTGGTGGTTTTTCTCGTGTCTGTTAACAGCTTTCATCATTGGCTACTAATCAGATGATTTTCTTGCATGTTCGACTTCAGATCACATATTCACATGCTTGAATTTGTACTTTGTTCGGATCGAGATGGAGCGCAAGACCCTGGGTTTTGTTTGATGAAATCCAGGCTGTGGGTTCTTTGTGGATTATTATGACTTATTATGTGACTCTTCTGATTGGATGGCTGCGACCATACCAAAGTATATTTATTGATCCCTACTGCTGGATGGTTGTGTCTAAACTCCATACCTCGGATCTCATTGTTTATATACTTTATCATGGATGGTTGCGCCCATGCCACATGTCGTGTATCAGATGTATCAGTTGTACTTGTACTTGCAGGTCTTCCGACAGTAGTTTTTGGGTTGGAAATGTTCTCATAAAGCATTTCACCCCTCCCTCTCTCTCAGACCTCATGCTTTAGGGGGCATCTGTTACACAACATTGTGTCATCGTCCCTACAATCCCTCGCCCCACATATCGGAGGGTCTTTCCCATGACCTGTGTGCAGTGTCATACTCTACAAATACCTTCATTGCATCCTTTTGCATAAGGACATGATCTCTCCTATTGAACATTTCCTCTGAAAGCACTCAAAAACCTATGTTTTGGCATTGGCGCGGGTAGCTAGTTCACCCCTCGCGCCAATAGGGAAGGTTTGCACTGGAGCCCATGCCGGTTGGCGCTCTGTCTCTTTGTTGTACCTACGCCATCCTTTTTGGGAATGTTTTTTAACAAATTGGAGGAAGAAGTTTCCTTTAACCACCTCAGCAATGACTCATTGCAAGTGGTTAAACTCGATAAGCCACGGATATTTTCCTTTAGGAAATGGTTGATGGAACATTCTTGGAGGATAGGACTCCCCCCATGATTATAGGAATCCTAACCTCTCCTTCTCCCTGTATATAAACCAGCCTTCTCCCTTTACAAAATCTAGAGCTGAACATATAGCCAAGAAGCTGAACTCAAAGAAGAGACATTATAGTTGAGTAATCGCTATAGAGAAGGTTGAACCAAGGAGGATCCTGTAGAGAGAGTCCCGTCTGAATTCCCGACGAGCTTTGTGAGACGCGCTCTGCTGGAACCCTGTTGGAGGAGATCGCAACGTCGAAGCCTGGTTGTTCTCTTCCTTCTTTAAATTAATATACAAGACTATGATCTTGATTCTATCTTTGTGTTATGTATATTTGACGCATTGAATTTATTCTTCTTTGACTAACTGATAGCTACATATGTGAATAGTGTGTTGTGTATCGTCTTCGTTTCTTGTGTATGCGTAGGTATCTGGGCGTGAGAATGAGCAGATCATGACCTGTTGAACCAGGAGCGAGAGGTAGCCATTCTTCCGGGTGACACAACAGCGTAGGACTTCCGGTGAGTTACCTATCATGTCTTTGTCCATTTGCTAGCTAAGAATTGATGTCATAGCGTGTCTTCTTTGTGGCTAGAACCACTCTAGGGCTAGTGGGATTGCCTCTGTCTGCAAAGGGGATTTACCTCACCAACAAGTATAAAGTAACAAATCATTGATTAGGCCTTGTAATTAAATATTGTTTAATTATTGATTGAAATGTAATTACAAGTATATTTGTGATTTTATAGTTTTGTATAATTTATACGGACTACCATACACTTATTTTATTTTATTTATTTTTTAATATCATTAATACATATCCTTAAAAATATATATTAGTTATAAGTAAACATATTTTAATAAAATATATTTGTGTCTGATTTATATTATAAGGTAAGGTGGGGTATCACATTTTAGAATAATATTGAAGATATATTAATAATGTATGTCATTTAAATAATAGTTTATAATGATAAAGGAAATCTGCTTTGTTAATGTATAGATGAACAATATTAGAAATATATGATATATTTGTAATTATTTATCTTTAATTAAAGATAATATAACAAATATATGTTTATCCTTCATTAATATTTTTTAGGAGATTATTTCATTTATATGGTGATGATCTTGGAACGAGATAAAATATTAAACATGATAATGTTTTTTCCTTAATAAAATTCCATCCCTTGAAGCTTGAAGATTTCACTTGTAAAAAAATTCATGACCATGCATTCGACTAAGGATATTGGTGAAAGTAGTATAACACCAAGCATGAACTAAAGGCTATATTATCACAGTGGAATATCTCTATGTTGAGATGTAAGTGAACTTGTTACTTATTTTTGCATCATTTTTGTGATTTGTAGTCATATAAGAGTTCCATCATGTTTCCATACTAGGGATAGAAATAAAAGGGGGTATTAAAAATTCCATGGAAAAAATGGATACCTAGGATATCTGGTAAAAGTAGGGATTTTAAAAATTGTAAGTATATATTGGAAAGGGGGGCCAACAAAATGAATATTAGGTGTATTTTTCAATATATACTAAAATTAGGGGCATTCTTTAATATCCCACAGATGACTGTGCTATGAAATATGTTTATTGAGTGAATCCCTTATGGAATTAAGGATCTTGGCAATTGTGTTATACTGATTTAGGAGGAAAACCATGATTAAGAGGTAATCTTAGGGAACTATAAAAAAATCATATACAAACCCCCATCCAAAGTGTTATGAATTAGGTCATATTAGGGTGCATGAGAATATTGTTGTGGTGTAGCAAGATCCATCTAGAGTACTAACCTCATTCCAAGAATTTGATAAGAGGAAGAAAGCACTACTAAAAGATGATTCCATTTAAGGAGTCAAGTAGATCAATAAATCATTCATTAAAGAATAAGTAAAACAATGAAAAATCAAGGGAGAGTCTTTCTTTCATTGATTTAGTTATGTATTATCATGAGAGCCTTTAGGGTTGAGTCTAGAATGATTATTGCGTATATGTTTAATCTCCATTATATCCATCGAAATATGTGCCACTTTAGTTTTTTTTTTTTTAGCTCTTTTTATTTTCATTTTTTCCACTCATGTGACATTATCCTAGCTACTCTCTTATTCCCTCTTCATCACTCCTCCTTTTCCACCTTTCTTTTACCTTTATACATTATTCTTTGCATTGTTCACTCAAATAATTTTCTCTACCTTTCTCCACTTTTACACAGACTTCATAAGCATATTTTGTTCCCCACATCTCTTCCCTTTCGATTTTGTGTCTTATTTCCCTTACTCTAAACTTCCTTTTCTCACATTATCTTCCTTCTCCTCTTTCCTCATTACCTTTATTTTCCTTTATTTTATTGTTTTCTTACACATTTATTTTACCTATGCTTTTCTTCATTTTATGCTTCTTCTTTTTTTCTCTTTATCCTTCTTCAATTTTCTATTCTCCTTCCTTATCATGCCTTTTATTACCCTCTTCTTGCCTTCCTCTACTCCTTATATGGACCACCTATTATTTTTCATTACATTAGTCATTTTAATTTTTACCTTCCCCTTCATTCCAATTTTTATTCTTCATATTCTAACCTTAGAAGAATTATACACTCCATTAAAATGTATCGTGTAACTAGATACCTAACTTTGTTTATCTACAAGGCCTACTAGTGGAAATGAATGGTGCATACAAAAGAGATCCATTGATGCTTTATTTTTGGTAACATTTATCTTATTAGAATCATGACATAGAGCAATGACCAACATTACAAATGTGGAGAATGAAGGCTAATTATGGTCATAAAATAGAGGAGGAAATAGATGTAACATATTTCATCTCAAGGCAAACAATGGAAAACCCTCACCTCTTTCTATAATTTAAGCTATCCTTGCCAACTTTTGGCATCCTCCAACTTCAAAATCACCTTTTTCACATTCAAACTAAAAAGAAATGTTGAATGTAGGTTCAAATTCTCTAAGAAAATTTGTGGCACACTATGATATAAGTATATATGGCTGTATTATATTATTCACATGGGGCTAGGCATGCATTTTTATTTTTATATGGTTTTAGGTCGTATTAAGTTGCATTTGTAAATGATCATTACACAAACCATAGTATTGGAAACCTAAGGACTTTAGCTTAAACACCTTAAGAGGAAACTTTGGAAATATATTGATACTTTCCAACTCCACTAAAATCATCATATTCTGTACTTCCATGAAATATTAGGACCACATTTTTTTGACATTTTGAAATGACGATTTTTCTCAAAAATAGAGTTAAGGCCACTAAATTTTGAGAGTCAAATGAAGGAATTTTGAAAAACTATTTCTAAGGTATATTCTCCTTGGAATCTATTTTACCATCCAAACTTAAGTCACTTCATTTTGAAATTGTATGAACAAATTATTCCCAAATTAGTAACTTGTATCCTAAAATCTGCACTGCTAAACTATGCCTCACAGATCGATCATTAGCATTTTTGACATATCAATTCAAAATATTAGTAAAAAATGTTTTTAGTGGATATAGGTACATGAATTTACTTTAATCTCCCCTTAGAACCATGTCAATACACTTTAAGCCCTATATAAGCCCCATTTTAACCCTAAAACCCCTTATTAAGCCTTAGATATTGAGTGATTACATTTCTAATGTTATATTGTTATGTAAGCTAGAACCCCTCTGTTGGAAATGTTGTCATTGATGGAAAAGGAGATGGCAAAGGTAAAGACAGGAGTAGCACCTAAACTATCCATAAGGAAAAATAGACAGAGAAGTAGCAGAGGCAGCAGAAGAAACAGAGGAATTGAAGCAGAATTGGTTTATCTATGAATTAGGGGTTTAATACAGTTTGCAGATGAATTATTGAGAAATTATTCATCAATGATAGACTAAATCTGTAGTAAAGACTTAATATTCTTGGGGATGAGTTGGAGTATTGCTTAAATGGCATAAGAGGGCTGGAGTACAAGCAACATATATACATATATATGTTTATGAAGAATTGTGAATAAGTTCCATGTGTGACTTTATGTGTTCTTGGTCGAATCATATGAGGAAATTGTCCCAGTGTAACTGTGCATTTGTTGTTAAATTCTGTATGGAGAGTACCTTTGTAATTGTGCATTTATTGGTGAAATTCCTGCGTGAAATTCCCTTAAGCTCTTGTAGAAGCCGGACCCTGTAAATCAAGCTAAGAATCCCCAAGAAGAGTGTATGATAATGTGTAGATATGGTGTCCAAACTGTATGTGCTTGTGGGGAGAATATACAAACCCTGTGATGAGAATTTCGTATGAATGAGACCCTGTAGCAGAGTATTTATAAGAAATGCATAATAAACCTCTGCATAAGAATAAACGAAACCGTGTTATGTATGGTGGAACTCTGCAAGGGTTATGTATGGTGCAAGGGTTATGTATGGTGGAACTCTGCGTCAGAGTATAAAAGAAACTTTTATAACAGGAAACCGTGTATTGACTACAGTATGAATGGAGGCGGAACCAGAGTCAGAGGCGGAACCATAGTCAAAGGCAGAACCATAGTCGTAACAAAATATATAAATAATAAAGGAGAACCGGAACCTTGACCGGAGGAACCATGAGGGGACTGAAACCACGAGCGGGTTCACGGAGGCGGATTTCCCAATTCCGCACCACCTTTCGACCGTAAGGTGGTTTTGCAGAAATCGCAGCGATTCCATAGACTTCGTGACACGTGGCATAGGCAGTATTGGAAGCCACCGTTTAACTTTCAATTTCGTGCGTTATACACCGACGAAAGACGCCGAGCGAAATGGATATAAACCGTTGATCTGGCGGAGGAGCATTGGACGGAGATCATTAAACAAAGATGCGCGAGGTTTAATAAAAGCGCACAAAGATTAAGCCAGGTATGGTGCATTCCGTGGATTGGTTGTTTGACTAAATTATGGGGCCTGGCGGAGTCATATAAATAAATGAATTGGTTTAATTATGGTTTTCGACATTTTATGGTCTTAATATAAGGTCCGGTGGTTAACAAAGAATTGGTGAATTTTCCCGCTGCGGTGGTGAATTGGTGGCGCGCTAGCGATGGTGCATGGTGGAGCCACCACAAAGTGGTGTTTACGGGGGCTCCCATTTCTCCGTACACATCAAATGGGGTGAGGCCCCACAGTTCATCATAGTCGTTGATCGGCGGTCAATGTGTGATCGGCCAGTCAACTACGCGGGGTACCCTTCGTGTTAACCTCCGCGCTCTTCAACCCCTCGCACTCCATCGATCTCCAATCAACCTGTGCATTGTTTAACCTACGCCTATTCACCGTGCTGCTACCTGCGAATTGATCTCTCGTTTGGGGAGTTGGAATTACATTCCAACAAGTTGTATATGGTTAATTGGCGCGATATGAAATATGAAATATGTGAACGGGGCCTAATACATATACACGGAGATGGACTGTCAGGTTATAATATTATATGGCGATGGTAAAGTTAATTCCTTGGGCTTAATAACAATACCAGAAGTCTATAATTCTGGAGGCGGTATTATATGCATACCTGCTCGAGTTTGCTACCCCTGCGGAACTTAAAGGGAATGGAGCTCCGTTTGATGCGAATTGATACAACTATGATTCAAACCATATATACTTCAAGGAGAAAGAGGAAGTATATGATATGATTAATTTATATCAAGAGCATGATGAGACACACAGGAACAAATTTGACAGGTGTTCAAGCACAGGAATCTGGAAAATATTCAAAAGTGCAGTAAACAGGTGAAATGTGCAGATGACAGTAAACAAAGAAGATGCAGAACAGTTTCTTAACAACAGTAGAAAAAGACAAAATCCAGTAAAGTCAAAGTTTAGAAGAGGAGTT
The DNA here is from genome assembly GCA_034641835.2 of Pinus albicaulis. Taxonomy (NCBI): domain Eukaryota; kingdom Viridiplantae; phylum Streptophyta; class Pinopsida; order Pinales; family Pinaceae; genus Pinus; species Pinus albicaulis. The sequence continues at coordinate 947,045,626 of CM076569.1, forward strand.
GAGTGATATTGAAATATGAAATTAAGAATGTAAATGTAAATGATGTAATTATTTTTTATTGTTTGTGATGCAAAGGCAAGTATCCTAAAGAAAAGACAAAATCCCACTGTAGCATGAAATTGTGTACATATTATTATGATTTTAAATTGAGTTGGATAAAGAAATGAGGAGGCAGAAGACCAAGGGGTATGACCATCCATTTTGAATTCCTAGAGGAAAAAAAACAGTCATCAAGAAATTCTATAAGTAATATCATTTTGATATGCAAAATGCAAGTAAGAAGTGAAAGAGAGAGTGAGTGAAGAGAATGCAGAAATGAAGCAGTGAGGTAGAGAAGAAAGAGGAGCTGAGCAGAGAAGAAGGAGAAGCTGATAGAGAATCTGAAAAGATGCAGAGATGATAAAGGGCAGATATGAGAATAGATGAACAGCAGAGCAGATGGAACAGAACAGAGCTGATATTCAAGGTAAATCAGCAAGTGTTTCTCTTTTGAAAGAGTAAGGAAGTTGGAGCTTCCCTATCAAGTTGTAGCTTGATAGATGTCAGTTGGAGTTGACTGAGGTTGGAGCCTCCTGTAGGTTGGTGCCTGCAGAAAATAGATGGGAGTTGGTGCTTCCACATCAAGTTGTAGCTTGATAAAGTGTCAGTTATAGTTGATTGAGGTTGGAGCCTCCTGTAGGTTGGTGCCTATAGAAAATTAATGGGAGTTGGAGCTTCCTTGCAAGTTGTAGCTTGCAGAATTGAGGTAGGAGCCTCCTGTAGTTTGGTGCCTACAGAAAGTCAGTGGTGAGAGGGAGTTGGAGCTTGCCTTTGCATCACAACAATAATAAGATGTGGTTTTCTCCCTTCATGGGTTTCCACTTATATCTGGTGTCTATGTGCATGATGTCTATGTGTTGATGTGGTTTATATAATCTACTTAATACTTGTTGCTCACATATTAAGACTGTTGTTACATTAACAAATCTATTTGATACTTGCTTCTCACTAATAAAGTTTTCTCACATATTAAGTTGATCATGAAGTGAAGGTGTAAATAAGTTTTAAGAGAAAAAGTTTAAAAGTCCATGTATGTGTTAAACTGATTCACCCCCCCCCCTCTCAGTTTAACTAAGGGTTCAACAATTAGTATCAGAGCAGGTTCCTTTGGTGTAAGCTTAATAGCTTGAAGGAGATCTGGTTAAGTCATGGACTATCAAAATGTACCTGTGCTAAATACAAAAAACTTTCCTGAATGGAGAGATAAGGTTAAGACAGGTTTAATGGCTAATGAACCTGAGGTATGGAAGCTTGTTTGTGATGGTTACTACACAGACTCCCCCACGGTGAAAGAACAATGGAGGAATGTCAAGGAAAAATGTGTGATATATAACAATCTTCATAACAAGGACCTTGAGTTGATAATGGATTTAACCTCTGCAAAAGAAATCTGGGATAGATTGCACTTCATACATGGAGTAGACACTAAGGACTGCACTGAAAAGAAGGATAAGAGAATTAAGAAGAAGAAAAATTCATGTCAACAGGAAAATATTCAATCAAATGAAGTACCTGCTAGTATGAATGGAGATAAGAACCATGAAGAAATTATAGCTGAAGAAAAAGGAAAACTTGACACAGCTCTGACTGAAATAGAAAAATTGAAGAATGAAAACAAAGACCTCAAGAGATTAGTACAAATATGTGATGAGAAAGAATATGAAGACAGAAAAGAAATTATTTGCCTGAAGACACAGATTGAAGAGGTAAAGAAAGTAGAAGACACTCTGCTGCAACAAATGAGAGAGAAAAGTCAGGAATGTGAAAGATTGGAAGAAGAAGTAGTGAGCCTAAGAAAGAACTTAGAAAAATCCCAAAGAGAACTATTAATGAATACACCTCTAATGAAAGGCTTTGGACAGTTGGATCAGATTCTAAACGCACAAAGGTCACGTCTCATAAAGGCTGGGATAGGATATGAAGGAGAAACTAGTAAGCCCAAGGTTGAAGACAACAAGAAAATCATTTTTGTAAAAGCTGTAAAGAACAGTGAAGCAGCTCAGCAAACTCCTACAGAATCAGAAGCCAGCAGGAACATGAACTGTAAAGAAATAAACATAATCAAGCAGCAACATGAAAGAATAGAGAATGAGAGGATGAAACAATCAATTGATGAAGGCTCATATGCTCCTAAGGATGTATTGAACAAATTCGGAAGATGTCAAAGGAGGTTCCCCCCTCCTATGAAAAATTGCACATGTTTTTCCTGCCACAAACAAGGACATAATGCAGCATATTGCAAGACAAAGCCAATCCAGTCCAATCAGCAAAGGATGTAGCAAAAGAGAAGAATCCCTCAAGCAAGCAAATGGAAAGAACAATATTTCACCAGGTACACAAATCATTTCCATGGCTACTGTTATGCATGCAATAATTTTGGACATAAAATTGTTGATTGTAAAATGTATTCAAGAAGAGGAACAAAATATTATACATCAGCTCAAATGCACCTTGGTCAAATAAGATGTTATGTATGTCTCAAGCTTGGCCACAAAGCAAAGGACTGTAATCTGCCATATATTTTAAAGAACTCTAGACATATGATGAAATAAAAAAAGATCAATCAAAACTATGAATCAAAAGGAAGAGCAGTCATCATGAAGAACCCCAATAAAGTATGGAAAGAAAAGAGAAAGGGGGAGCCTATTATCTCCATAACATAATGAATCTAGCATAGTCTCAGGAGGAGCTGCTCTAGGAAACAAAGCAAATATCTAACCAGTTATAGATATGAAGCAGCATCTCAGGGGGAGAGTAGTTCATATGTAGTCCACACACAAAGTAGTCTAAGAAAATCTCCATGAAATAAGAACAGCTATGAGATCAGGAAGTGAAAGGAAATTCCTCTAACAGAGAGCTACAGAGGAAGAAGATTATCTGATGTTCTAATTAACTGACAGATTGATGAAAGAAGAAAAGGCAACAAAAAGCCATGGTAATAGGAAGCAGACATCAACACCTTAAATGAAGATCAAATTGTGTATCATATTGCTAGAATTGACATGAATCACATTAAGAATATTGAGTAAGAAAAGTGCCTGTCATCATCAATATCCTTACTTCCTTCATCTATGAAAATGTCCCTTGGAGGAGTACAGTTAAGAGAGTGTTCTACCCTTGAAGATTCCAAGAAAAGAGAATGAAAATGTCTTCACAAAGATCATCATGTCAGAACAGTTGAATTGGTATATAAAGCAACAATGATTCTAGAACTGTCATAGAAAATAAAATGCAGTGACATTCTTTCAAATCAGGATGACAGAATAAGTAGCAAGTTAATGATGCCAAGGTCCAATTCAATATATTGATGGTGGTTGGTGTGAATAGTGAAAAGATCAATAGTAGAAACTAAGGGTAAATGTGCAAGCTAAAAGTGAAATCTCAGCATGGTTTATCAAAATAATATCAATTGATGGTTAGGTACAAGCAACATGCTTATCAACAGATTACCAAGCATTATCAGTGGAGCAGCAGTATGATACAGGTCCACAGGATCAAAGGACTATGGCAAGAATTCATCAAGGTAAAATTCCCAGGGTTATCTGCATTCAGCATGAAAAGGAACATTATCCTCACTTTCAGCCTTATACTAGTGAAAGGAGACTGTGCATTAGACTGTACCAATTTACAGTATATATTCAAGTCCAATAATCCTCAAAGTGTTCTCTCAACAAGTCTTGTACATCAGTCTAGAGCAGCATGGTACAAAGTCAGCAGAAGAGGGCCTAAACATAACTCAGAGAGAGGAAATGCAGAAAGAAAACCAGGAAATGAGCAACCCTTTGCCATTGATGTCAAAGGGGGAGGAAAAACAAAAAGGGGCTTTTAAAAGGCAAGCAGAGGAAGTATGTTTCCATCAATGCCAAAGGGGGAGACTGTTGGAAATGTTGTCATTGATGGCAAAGGAGATGGCAAAGGTAAAGACAAGAGCAACACCTAAACTATCCATAAGGCAAAATAGATAGAGAAGTAGTAGAGGCATCAGAAGAAACATAGGAATTGAAGAAGAATTGGCTTATCTATGAATTAGGGGTTTAATACAGTTTACAGATGAATTATTGAGCAATTATTCATCAATGATAGACTAAATCTGTAGTAAAGACTTAATATTCTTGGGGATGAGTTGGAGTATTGCTTAAATGGCAGAAGAGGGTTGGAGTACAAGCAACATATATACATATACCTGTTTATGAAGAATTGTGAATAAGTTCCATGTGTGACTTTATGTGTTCTTGGTCAAATCATATGAGGAAATTGTCCCAGTGTAACTGTGCATTTGTTGTTAAACTTTGTATGGAGAGTACATTTGTAATTGTTCATTTATTGGTGAAATTCCTGCGCAAAATTCCCTTAAGCTCTTGTAGAAGCCGGACCCTGTAAATCAAGCTAAGAATCCCCAAGAAGAGTGTATGATAATGTGTAGATATGGTGTCCAAACTGTATGTGCTTATGGGGAGAATATACAAACCTTGTGATGAGAATTCCATATGAATGAGACCCTGTAGCAGAGTATTTATAAGAAATGCATAATAAACCTCTGCATAAGAATAAACGAAACCGTTTTATGTATGGTGGAACTCTGCAATGGTTATGTATGGTGCAAGGGTTATGTATGGTGGAACTCTGCGTCAGAGTATAAAAGAACCTTTTATAACAGGAAACCGTGTATTGACTACAGTATGAATGGAGGCGGAACCAGAGTCAGAGGCGGAACCATAGTCAAAGGTAGAACCATAGTCGTAACAAATATATAAATAATAAAGGAGAACCGGAACCTTGACCGGAGGAACCATGAGCGGACTGAAACCACGAGCGGGTTCACGGAGGCAGATTTCCCAATTCCGCACCACCTTTCGACCGTAAGGTGGTTTTGCAGAAATCGCAGCGATTCCATAGACTTCGTGACACATGGCATAGGCGGTATTGGAAGCCACCGTTTAACTTGCAATTTCGCGCGTTATACACTGACCAAAGTTGCCGAGCGAAATGGATATAAACCGTCGATCTGGTGGAGGAGCATCGGACGAAGATCATTAAACGAAGATGCGTGAGGTTTAATAAAAGCCCATAGAGATTAAGCCAGGTACGGTGCGTTTTGTGGATTGGTTGTTTGACTGAATTGTGGGGCCTGGCAGAGTCATATATAATGAATCGGTTTATTAATGTTTTCAACGTATTATAATCTTAATACAAGGTTCGAGAGTATGTTAAAAGAGTCGATCAAAGTTTAATATTGGTGGCGCGATGGCGGTGGTGCATGGTGGAACCACCACATAGTGGTGTTTACGGGGGCTCCCATTTCTCCGTACACATCAAATGGGGAGAGGCCCCGAAGTTCATCATAGCCGTTGATCGGCGGTCAACGTGTGATTGGCCAGTCAACTACGGGGGGTACCCTCCGTGTTAACCTCCGCGCTCTTCAACCCCCCGCACTCTGTCGATCTCCAATCAACCTGTGCGCTGTTTAACCTGCACCTATTCACCGTGCTGCCGCCTGCGAATTGATCTCTAGTTCGGGCAGTTGGAATTACATTCCAACAAGTTGTATATGGTTAATTGGCGCGATATGAAATATGAAATATGTGAACGGGGCCTAATACATATACACGGAGATGGACTGTCAGGTTATAATATTATATGGTGACGGTAAAGTTAATTCCTTGGGCTTAATAACAATAACAGAAGTCTATAATTCTGGAGGCGGTATTATATGCATACCTGCTCGAGTTTGCTACCCCTGCGGAACTTAAAGGGAATGAAGCTCCGTTTGATGTGAATTGATACAACTATGATTCAAACCATATATACTTCAAGGAGAAAGAGGAAGTATATGATATGATTAAGTTATATCAAGAGCATGCTGAGACACACAGGAACAAATTTGACAGGTGTTCAAGCACAGGAAGCTGGAAAATATTCAAAAGTGCAGTAAACAGGTGAAATGTGCAGAAGACAGTAAACAAAGAAGATGCAGAACAATTTCTTAACAACAGTAGAAAAAGACAAAATCCAGTAAAGTCAAAGTTCAGAAGAGGAGCTGAGTGATATTGAAATATGAAATTAAGAATGTAAATGTAAATGATGTAATTATTTTTTATTGTTTGTGATGCAAATGCAAGTATCCTAAGGAAAAGACAAAATCCCACTGTAGCATGAAATTGTGTACATATTATTATGATTTTAAATTGAGTTGGATAAAGAAATGAGGAGGCAGAAGACCAAGGGGTATGACCATCCATTTTGAATTCCTAGAGGAAAACAAACAGTCATCAAGAAATTCTATAAGTAATATCATTTTGATATGCAAAATGCAAGTAATAAGTGAAAGAGAGAGTGGGCGAAGAGAATGCAGAAATGAAGCAGTGAGGCAGAGAAGAAAGAGGAGCTGAGCAGAGAAGAAGGAGAAGTTGATAGAGAATCTGAAAATATGCAGAGATGATAAAGGGAAGATATGAGAATAGATGAACAACAGAGCAGATGGAACAGAACAGAGCTGATATTCAAGGTAAATCAGCAAGTGTTTCTCTTTTGAAAGAGTAAGGAAGTTGGAGCTTCCCTATCAAGTTGTAGCTTGATAGATGTCAGTTGGAGCTGACTGAGGTTGGAGCCTCCTGTAGGTTGGTGCCTGCAGAAAATAGATGGGAGTTGGTGCTTCCACATCAAGTTGTAGCTTGATAAAGTGTCAGTTGTAGCTGACTGAGGTTGGAGCCTCCTGTAGGTTGGTGCCTGCAGAAAATTAATGGGAGTTGGAGCTTCCTTGCAAGTTGTAGCTTTTAGAATCAAGGTAGGAGCCTCCTGTAGGTTGGTGCCTACAGAAAATCAGTGGTGAGAGGGAGTTGGAGCTTGCCTTTGCATCACAACAATAATAAGATGTGGTTTTCTCCCTTCATGGGTTTCCACTTATATCTGGTGTCTTTGTGCATGATGTCTATGTGTTGATGTGGTTTATCTAATCTACTTAATACTTGTTGCTCACATATTAAGATTGTTGTTACATTAACAAATCTATTTGATACTTGCTTCTCACTAATAAAGATTGCTCACATATTAAGTTGATCATGAAGTGAAGGTGTAAATAAGTTTTAAGAGAAAAAGTTTAAAAGTCCATGTATGTGTTAAACTGATTCACCCCCCCCCCCCCTCTGATTTTAACTAAGGGTTCAACACCCTCATGGTCCCATTTTATTATAATTGTAGCCCTTGTCTCTTTTATATATATATATGCTAAAGATACCTAGTCTTTGGATAATCAAATATTGTCTTGTACATTGTAAAAGAAGGTTCCCCCCTCAAATATGACTCTAATTATTAGTATCTTATCATATTTAATGCACAAATATCATAACATTTGGTATCAGTGATCATGATCCTAATGTTTGGCTGCATCAAATAGGTAATCGTGGCATTTTCAATATAATTTTATTTTATTATTTATTAGTTTATTATTTATTTATTTTTTAATTATATATATATATATATATATATATATATATATATATATATATTTGAGCGATTTTAGACAGTGAAACTTGGAGAATAGTGAGAATATCTCTTCCAATATATTCTTCAAATAATAGATCTTGGTTCACTATATTTTCGGCAATATGATCTAAGAAAGTTAGGGTTTCTGAATTATCCTAAAATCAAAATCAAACATGTTAGTTTGGCACTTTTTTCTGGGAAGTTTTAGTTGGTGAAGCTTGGATAATTTTGAGAAGACATATTAGAGCATACCGGGTTCAAATATTAGAGGTTTTTTACTATATTTTTGGAGGTATGTTCCAAGGAGGTTAGGGTTTCTAAATGCTCCTGAAATTTGTCTCAAATGGGTCAGTTCAACATTTTTTCTTTTTTGTTTCTTCTGTGAGGTTTCAGAAATTAAAGCTTGGACCACATTGAGGAAAACACATGCTAGACATATAGTTAAATTTTTAGATATTGTTTCGCTATAATTTTGGATATAAGATCTAAGGAAGTACATGCGATTAAATTTTATTGAAATTAGTTTCCAACATGTTAGTTTGGAATTTTTGCAATAAAATTTTCTATGATGTTTCAGATAGTGAAACTTGGACCACATTAAGGAGAAATATTGAAGAGACAATCATTCAATTTTTATAATTTAGTTCACTATACTTTTAGATTTATGCCCTATGGAAGTTATGGTTTGTCAATATCCTTGAAATAAATTCTAAAAAAGTTAGCATGGTGTTTTTGCTATATCTTCCTATCTAGAACTTTTTAGACTGTGAATTCTTCAAGGATTCTAGGAGGCGTACAAAAGTACCTCGAGTATATATTTTGAATTATATTTGAATAATTTGACACACGACACACTATACAATTTTTATCATGGAAAAAGGAAAAAAATAAGCAAGTTTTTTAAAAGTTACCATAACTTTCACTTGACAATATTGGACCAAAGATCACATTGAGAGGGTGGTGAATAGGTGTGAGAGCAATTTAACCATTTCACAACTTTTCATCAATGAAAAATTATATATCAATAACTCGTAACCATTTCATGTATATTATCAATAAATATAACTATTCATTATAAAGCCACCATCACATAAACAAAACATCAAGAAACCATCAAAACAACACAAGCAGACACAAGATTTTACATCGAAACCCATATGGGATAAAACCACAAATTCTTCTTCTTATTTTTTAAAAATTCATTACATATATTTTTAGGCATGAAATTGTTGGAGGCACACACCCCAAAAATATCCAATATTCTACTTGCAATAGGATACAACTTTATTGAGGTACTAACCTCAAAAATTTGCAAGCAATAACTCGCTCAAGCCTGCAACTCAATTGAGGCACCAAACCCGATGATGAGTAAGATATGACCTAATCTAAGCTCCAACTTGTTTGAGGCACTATTGATAATGCTGGAATCCGACACCAGGCATAGGGGGTCTACCTGATGTAAAGTCCCAATTAGACCCCACATCGTTTGGAGTATAAGACCCAACCAAAATACGATCAATTTCCAAATCGGTGGTCTCAGAGATATGCCTTGGATGTAATAAACATATAAGATGAATATTCATGGATATGGTGATAAAAAGTATCTAAAATTTGTGAAATATCAAATGTAATGCATGAAAGGTTCCTTCACATCAAAGGGAAAGAAGTGAGCCCCTTAGAAGAAAGTAAGAGTACTATCTTATAAGAGACACACGAGCAATAAAAAAGAATCACTTATTAACCTACAAAATAATTCACAAGACAACAAAAATCATGATAGCATAAATAAAACACATTCAACAAAATACATACTAAAGCAAACAAATTATTCCATTAGAATTAGCGTAAATGAAGCAACATAAATCACAAATATATAAATAATAGTCTTAGTGAATCCATAACATATGCATGAAGGTATGCCAGCTCTGAGAGCTTCTCATTATGAAGTGAAATTTCGAAGCATACAATTACATTGGTGAGAAACTAGCCCCAATAGTGGAACATGAAGCCAACACTTGCTTCTTGAAAGAATGATATTCCTCCTATGCTAGACTAGAGAATCAAAGGTTCCAAATCTCCTGTTGCAAGCCCTTTTCTTGAGTTATGAGGGTTTATTTATAACAAATGAGATGAAACTTCATCTCCCTTTGTGACCTTTGAGCTTCCCTCATGACTCTTGGACTTCATTTGTCTTTATTCTAAATAATTCCTATTCATCTTCCATATTTAACTCTTGGACTTCCACTTACATGTTTTATTTTTAAACATAATAAGACAAAACCCATATAAGACAAAAATGGGTAGAGCTTAGTAAGATAAGCCTAATAAGACAAACTAGATACATTAATATTGAGTTTGAGGAAACTATATCTCAACAAATTCAACTTATCATTATGTAGTCATATATTGATGGCAAGATTTGTATTGTGCAATTGTATCCTTGAAATTTGCAAGAATGTTAGGCTGAAAACAAACTCTAGCTTCCATATCATCTGAGTAGATGGTTTTGGAACTAGTTTGTGCTTCACTCTATAATAAGAACAACTTAATATTGACCTTAGTAGGACCACCTATGTACTTTTGCATAGTGTGTATGTTAACCTCCAAGTATTATTTGGTAGTGATCAACTGCTATTGGTTCAAGTATTCCTCTATCTACTACTTGACAACGTTTTTTCCCTTTATCTAGGAAAATGACCCTACTAAGGAGATATTGTGTGATTGAACCAAGGAATCCAAACTATTATATAACCATGCATAAGAAACTAAAATGTTGGCCACAAAGGTGCTGAGTTGTTTGTTGCTTTGTATGAGTATTTTGACCTCAACCTTTCTCAACTTTGCTTCTTGCCTCGTCTTCTTGGAAAATTCTGCTGGTGCACTCCTATACTTAGTTCCCCATTCATAAATCATGGTAATGGCTGCATGAATGATTTTTAGGGCTTTCACACTTTCCCATGATTTACTTTGAATATCATGTAAGGGAACTAATTCTTTATGCAAAGTGACCAACTCCTCATAAAGATGCCTCATAGTGTCTCCCAATGCCCAAATATCGCCATTTATAACTACTTGAATATCCTTCAAGTAATCATGTGAAAAATACAACCTTTTATTCTCTGGTTGGATTTGTTCCATTTGTTGATTTGCAACTTCCATATCTTTTTCCATCCATTTGTTATCTGCCATTAGGAAATCTGTATTCATTTTTGAAGCTCCTGTAAAGACTAAGTTAGTTGTGGAAATTTTCTGAGGATTCCTTCTGGTGTCAATGCCGATTACCCTTTTTGTGTGAATGAAAGCAAGATGTATGAAATAATTACGGAAACATTTATTCCTTTTCTGTAAAATTATGTTTAGGAGCTCATTAAAGGTCAAACTATATATATCCATGATCAGGTCATCATCTAGAGGAGATATTTCTTCTTCACCACCTATGGTTTTCCGATTCAGTAGTGGGAGGAGAAGAGTGAATGATGATCTGTTTTGTATTAGGAATTAGGTCAAAATTATGGTTCTCCTCCCCTTATTATTTCTCCATGTCCTGGGCTAATATCTTCTCTCTCTTCTTCTTGTGCCCACTTTGATTCCCATTCCTTTATTTCCTGCTCTTCCTCATACTTCTATTCTTCCTTATGTTTCCTTTCCATTTCCTACTACTTCATCTTCCTTTTTGTTGCCACAACCAATTTTAGAATAGCTAGATCTGCTTTGACCTTATAGGTTTGCTTCTCTGCTAGGTTATGGGAAAACTTATACTTATACTTAATACTCAATGGGGTGTGATCTTCTGATTGCTTTACTTCCGGGGTGACACTTTATTCTGGAATTGCATTGGAAGGTCTTGCCTAGCCGCCTGGTGTATGTGGCCGAGAGGCATTATAGAAATTCTTTATATTTTCTTCCTCCAGCTTGGCATAGGTCCCATATGGCAAGACAAAGTGAAACTTGCTATAATGTTTCTTACACAATCCTATGGGATCATACTAATGAGAATATATCATACCGAGCCACAAGATTTCTAATTCTATGACTTCAACTTATCCAGCCTTCAAGTTCTTAATCTCATAAGATCCCACTTGCAAGGGAAGAGTAGGACAAGGTGCCTTCTACTTCATATATAGTACCACAATTAGGCTTATGACAAGATCATAAGAAACTTCTTACATGAATACCCTATCTGTGGCATACCTTGACAAGAGATGAGATGGTTTCTGACAACCAAACACTCCGAGCTATGTGCCATCTAGTGAGGCAAACCAATCCACAAATTCTGACACTTAAACTCATTGCATCATGCAACATGTAAGGGGATTCTTCTTCAAAGATCATATGGTATAGGACCTTTAAGAAGTGATCAACGAATTTTTTAAAGACTCCTCTTTAGCTACATTCTGCTAACAATTTGCAATACATATGGATAGGAGGATCTCTTAGTGTCCATTTCCAATCGATGCTAGGGAAATAATTTCAAGAACATATTTCGTCCAACAGGTAGGAAGACATGTAGAATTGTTGTAGCTTGCCTTTTGGTGGATTTTCCCCCTTTTTCACATTAATATTTAGTTGTTGAGTCACATGATCAAACCAATTAAAGATATTCCCTTCTAAGACAATTTGATATAACATGTAAACCCATACTTCTGGGAAAGGATTAAATATTCTTGAGTCCATAACTTGAAAACACAACACTATCAAATACTGAAACACCTTTCTGAGGGATTTGATCTTATAAGTATTTTTTAGTGTTTGGTGAAACTTATAAGATAAAATAATTAAATTATTGGAACCCATGCTTCTACAGAGGAATTGTAAGGTAGAATCCCTTGATTCTTCTCTTGTTGATTATTATATTTCTCTAGAATAAGAAAGTTGAAATGTGGAAATATTTCAAACATAGGAATGTTTGTAAATTGTAAGCAAGTGAATCACTAAAATATAGTTGCACTAATAAATGAAATGTTAGAATACATACATTTTAAGCATAACATAATTATGTTTTCTGGTTTAAAAATGATGTAACCTTGGCACAAAAATTATGATTATCATGATAGTTGATCTAATTGTGGATTGTGGGTATGTGTGAAGGGATGATGGGGGATGTTGAGGATGTAGTTACCTGTGGTGGAAATCTTCATGTGGAGGAAAATGGCAAGAAAATGTTTGTTGGAAGGTTGATAAATGGATCATTTTATATTCCATGAAGTATCAATTGAATACATGACATTAATAATGGTGACAACATGAATGTAGGTATGAAATTTATCATGCCATGACAGTGTATTGTCTAAAGGGAATTGGGTAAAAATCCATTTCAAATATACTTTTGTGTCTTTAAAGATATTTTCGTGATTGAATGCATGTATGTAATGGATAACCCAATGGGGTATAGTAGAGGGAGGAAACTTTGGTATGTGAAAATAGATAGAACCTTTGAAATGCATTTATTGATAAACATGTCATAATTGAATTTATTGACAATGAATGTATGAACAATCACATTCATGATGTGAATTTCTAGATCCATGAAGGGAATGTGGTGTGAATTGAGTGCATACATGATTGCATGGAAATCAATGCTAGTAGGGATATGCCACGTGTGAGACTATACTAATGATGGATTTAGAGAGGCTATAGTACCACACAAGTGTCCAATGGCCTCTTTGTTTGAATTGGGTCTTGTATTATAGCATACTTTGAAACACTAAATATCACTAGAAATAAGGATGATATTCCAAGGGAATATGTGGAATAAAATGAGTACATTATTGGTTTTGTGTTGTGCTACAAAGTAAGGTGTCTAGGGGGTCAATCAAGAAGTAGGTAGATGGTAGGATATTGTGTCAAGGCATTGAATTTAATTTTCAAAATCACCATGGTGGACCACAGGCGAATTTTGAGGTAAAAAATGAGCCTCAAACAAAAAATTAACTAAAAAACTAAACCTTAAAAGCACCAAAAGGATTCAAGATAATGTTGTCATCCCCAAGGGTAAATATTTTTTGAGGGAAAAGAAGAAAACTACATTTTAAATCATATTTTTACTCATCCCATTATATGTTTACTTAAATATAAAATGTAGGAACTCAATGGATGTATAATTTAATTATGCATTCAGCTGGTATATATTGTGCATACTATTGAGTAGATTCACACCAAAACACATTTTTCATGTATTTTCAAAATTTCTTAGATGTGTGGGTGTACTCAAAAGTATGTAAACTAGATACTCGTTGGATGACTAATTTAATTTTGCATTGAATGAGTGGCTACATATGAAATTTGATTAAACCTATAAGGAAATATCTCAAAATATAATAAAGAAGTCATTTTCTTTCCTACACTTGACATTTGAGTAAACCTTTATCGATATAGGTCAAAAATACCATAAAGAGGTAGTTATTTTTCTTTTCCTTTAAAAAGTCATCTCTTATTTTTTATTTTAATTATTATAATCTTATTTTTCTTAGGAGGTCCATATCCTCAAAATTTCCCTAATGATACATGACTTAGAAATGTGGTATTATGAAAAAAAAAATTGTAGGGGTGTAATGGTTGTATGTTGCCATGGATATTGGCTCAATAGTTTATAACTTAAATATTGTTAAATTTTGTAAACATGAGTGTGTTGGGAATGCATACATTAAGAATGATCGGTTCATTTTTCTTTCTATGACCAACCATGGGAAGTGATAGAATTCATGATGTATGGGATTTTGGAAGGTTTTTTGTAAGCTTCTAAAAAGGATATAGTAAAATTTCTTATACTTAAATATACACATTAGATTGGTTGATTAAAAAATGTAGGTTGTATGTAGAATGGTCTTAGACATGAAAATGAGTGTGAGACCATGAGGAATAAAATCATCCACAATATAAGGAGCCAAACATTATGAGGAGGAACCACATACTTAGGAGACTTGACTTTCCATATGAAACATATTTGGAAATAGATTACAAGAGAAACAAGTTTAAAATAATTTGATTGAAATTGTTATAATTATACCTCATGGTAACTATATATACATATAAGTGAGATGGTGAGTCTATTTGAGAAGGATGAATGATATCTACTAATCTAAAATGTATAGAGAAAAAGGAACTATGTCATGGGAACCTTATGGTATGCCATGATCATTGTTGTGATGAGTTATATTGTGTTGAAGTAAGTTGGGGGACACCTTGGATGTTAGAATATGTCATTATTAGTACTCTTCCATTGTAGTAAGCCTTGGAAAATGATGGACCACTTTAGGGATCATGTAACAGAGAAGGAGATGCTTGAGCCTGGATAATGAGTGACTACAGGGAAGAAGAGGCTTGAGTAAATAACATGCTAGTTGGGGTCATGAATGAATTGAGTATTTATGAGAAAATAGTGACTTAATTTCTATCCATGGCATCTATATGGATGTAGATCCATGATCATGTAGATAAGAATTGCACTAAAATGAATGCCTTATCCTAAATTATGAGCACCAATAGAATACATGTGCATTTAAAATCCTCTAATATGCATTATGACTTGATAATTGTTATAGGAACATGTTGGTATTATAGAGGTCTAAAGGTGGATAGGTAGTGAAAAAATAACTATGTACAATTGAAGAATGAAGATGTGGAAAATGGTTACTACAATAAATGAGAACACTAGTGATACACTACAAGGAAAATACCTTCTAGCAGAGGTTATAACAAGATGTTTTGTGTTAAAAAAATTGCAAAAATTATCAAAAAAACCTACGCTACAACATCTGTTTGTGGTACTGGATGTTTTAGTGGAGCTGATAATGAAAAATCATCACAACTAAAAAAATCTAGGTGGCCAGAGGTTTTAGTGGATGTTTTTTTAGCGATGCGCTTAATGGAAACACCAGTGTGCAACCATTATAAAAACACCAGTGCTGTAAATTTAAATAAAAGCACTGGGAATGGAAACAAACGTTTGGAGCACTAGTGTGTTATATTTATAAAAGCATTGGTGTTTTAATAATAAAAATTCACCGACTCCGAAAATCTATGATACCATGCACCAAGGTTTTAATGAAAACAATACCGGTGCCTGAAAAGTATACAAGTTGGTGCTTATGTCTTTGAAAAATGACCCATGCCATACTTTTCAGGAAAAACACCCGAGTAGGAAAAAAAATCTTGCAGACTTGATGCTTTTATTTAAATTTACAAAAACGATGCGTATGAGTTGTAAAAAAGCACACGTGCGCTACTAATAGAAAATAATTGGTGTTGTTAATTTGAATAATACATCGAGGTTGGAAACAATATTTTGGATCACCGGGGCACTGGTTCTATGAAAGAACTGGTGCTTTAAGAATTACAATGCACTGGGACATGCAATCTATGATACCATGCACATGGGCGTTAAATGCAAACAATACTAGTGCTTGAAAAGTATAAAATTGCAGTGCTATTTTTTTCCTTAACGACCCCATGCTGCACTTTTCAGAAAAGGAATTGGGGCATGCAAAAAACTCTTACCGTACCGGTGCTTTTACGTAATATAACACATCGATGTGTATTTATTTTACATACACACCAGTTCCATTTTTTTATTATAAATATCATTGTTGAAAAATTCATATTTAGAGTGGTGCACATTATTAATATACGATGTCTCGGTATCCATTTTCTCTTTTTTATAACATTGACCTATGACAGTGCAATTGTTGTGTTTTTTTTTTAAATCCTTTATTTATCCAAAAATCAACATATATGTCATAACAATATTCATATAAATTAAATTTTGATTAGTGCATTTGTGTATGATGTTTGGATTAATCTGTTATATCATCATATTTCACATCTCTTCATTATAAGATTTAATCATCCATATATTTAATGAGTGGTGTAACATTTCACAATGACATTGGACAACACAGTAAAATAAATTAAAAAGTATTTTATTATATATGAATATGTGTCTCTCTGTCATACAAAATGGGGTAGTTATTGGAAACCCTTTATCTTTCAATTTAGACAATATGTCCATTACATTAAACAAAATGTCTGATTTTCACAGACAATTATTTCAAAAAATACAATAGCTTGGATTGATATCCAAATAGATCATCATTCTTCGCTACAACTATTGTCGGTGCTTGAGCTACTTCCATGGCTTGGGTTATTTGGATGAATGTTTTGTTGATTGCATTGATTGTTTTCATCTTCTTCAAGTTCCATCTACAAACATAAAAATAAAGTGCAATGAGTGTATCTATATTGGTGAGAATAATGAAAATTGAAATAAATAATATGGATCAATGTACCATAGCAAGAAGTGATTCATGAATTGTACACATGGTTTCAAACCAAATCTCATGCCTTGCTTCAACAACTCTTTTGTTGGCGTAGTTCCATACTTTGTTTCCTACAAGTTTTATACCCCATACTAAATCATAGATTTAATATAAAGGATTTTTTTGTTCTATTAATCATAAACTCAGAGAAGTAAAAAAACATAGATACTTAAAAATTCCACAATTAATTTTGATATGCCAACATATACTCACAACCCATATTTAATCCAATGTCAATCAATTCTTCTAATGCTTATTTATATGTAAGAACCTATTTGAAGACATTCAAGGATGGTTGTTGTAAAACAACTTAAAATATACAAAAAATGAAATCTTAAGTTTTTATAAGGAAATATTAACAGTTACTCATAAACTTTGATATCAACCCTTTTTTCTGTGTCGTCCTATTTTATGTAATGAATGGGTTCTATTTTGTTTTATTTTACGCAAGAAAATACTTGAAAATTAATATTTAATGCTAAATTATTTTTTTATATGTAACTAATAGAAAATTTTAATGATTACATAAATTTGAAGCACGTTGTTGTTGAGATGCCTCCTCCTGTGATGCAATTATGTACATTTATTTGACCATCTCCTTGTACACTCTTTTGGACATTTCTACTGGCATGTTTCCGATATCATCTCATGGATCCTTTGGGATTTTCGTAATCTTCTTGAAAATGTAAGATGAAAACTAAATATAACAAAATTGATATTAATAAATGAATGCTTTGTAGTAATATATACATATAATTATAGAATAAAATTTTAATTAGGAATATTACTTTGTGAATGATTATTTTTTGTTGTCGTATGTTTTTTCTATTACAACTCTGATAGGTCTTTTTATAGGTCAATTTGGGCATCATCCCCCATGACCTGGTCAAACTAGACATCATCTCCAAGACCAATGAAATAGGGTCTATCATCCCCTCATATTTCAGTTGCTATGTGCCCTAAGAGAACAAATAATTCATGGCTTATATCATGAGATTTCCAAGGTTTGAAGTATATGTTATATCACATATTGACTCACCAACGCAACCTCTAAAGGAAATAACTGTGTTGCATATACAAATCCATCCATTGAAGGTTGCAATGAAATGCACTTCCCGACATTCAAGAGTGAGTTGGTCAATTGGGAGCGACATTCTCATTGTTCCGGAATCTCCACATGGCCAGTGCCTTCTAGTCCATATGTGTTAAAATTCGAATCCAAGTGTCCATATAACACCTCTGAACTTGGAAACATGTCTTGCCTATTATTAGAAAGTCATTCATTGAGAAACTACCATCAGTTTCCCTATAAATTGAGCATAGATCCTAGTGCTAGGGAAGGAATAATTTTGGTAAAGAAATGTTGTTGGATTCTCAATTGAGAGAGTGAAAGTATTGATATGCTGCTGGTGTGATGTTGGATGTGATGAGGCTGGGATGAAGCTCGAGCTGGTGACATCAAATCGATCATTGGTTGTGACCTCCCCCTTCTACTCTTTAATAAAAATTGTTGGTCATTTTCCCATATATGTATTTGTTTATGTTTCTATCTTTCATGTAATCGATTCTTGAATGATATATATGTTTCAAATATAATCAATTTGAGTGATTAAGATAAATAAACATATGTATATTGAAATATGTTTGATGTTATTTGTTTTTACTTGCAGGAAACAATCTGGTGATTTAAGTTGGATTGAAGGTGACAACAAAAGCGACAGAAGGAGAAGAAGAAGTGCATGGATCACAAGTAGATCATTCCGTGTGTCTTCTTCTATCATTCTGTGTGTCTATTTATTCTTAGAGAAATATTTATTCTTAGAGAAAGTGATATAAAAGTCTTTCATCTATTTTTCTAAGTGCCTAGCACCACACTTAGGGAAATTTATTTATCTGTAGATCATAATTCTGCATAACAAATTGGCGACTCCACTGGGGAGTTTCCTATCATTCCTGGTGTTTTTGCCTCTGTTTATCCACCCAGTAGCATCTGTCTTCAGTTCTTAGACTTTTGAATCAAATAATTGCATTAGAAGTGTGTTATGTAGCTTTTATTTTCACTCATTGCTGCACCCAACGCACTGTTGGTCAAGACATAGTGCACTGCAGTGCACTGTCTCCCACTCAGGGGTGCACTACAACGCACTGTCTCCCCTTAGAGACTACGTTTCCCCCTTAGCCAACCAAATTCCATTTGAATTTGTCATTGCCATCATTTTCAGCCATTTGTTTGTTGTGTTTTCAACTGTCTGATACCTCTTAGAGACTAGTGAATTTTCCTGATTCTTCCTCCTTTGAAAAGTAAATTCGTTCAATATCTCTTTAAGTTTTTTCATTTATCATTGGAAAATCAAATTCAAAGTATTTTATTTCTGCATTAGATTCATTTTTTTTCGTAAAGGAAATTGTCGTTAAATTATTCATTTCCTGTAGGAAAAATTGTAGTTCCATTCTTCATTTTTCCTAAAATAAAAATCGTTGTAAAATTCCTCATTTCTCAAAGAAGAAAACATTTTTTTTTGTTGATTTGATGCATATAGTTTCCTTTCTTGCATTCACATTAAGAGGAATGAAAAGAAAAACATGTATGTACATATAGTGAATTATGTGTTTTGCATAGGAACAAGTTAGGAAAGCTGCATTTTAGTTTGTGCTCTCTGTTGTTTGCTCTCAAAACTGATTGCTCTTTCCCTTAGTAGCTAGGATTTTCATTGAAAAAGCTAAAATTGAAAATTTTGCTTATCATTTTAGTTTGCATTTTTAGGAATTTCTATCACACCACACGGTGAACCTTGAAAGGCAATTTTTTAAGCAAGATCAACTTAAAATTTATATCAATTTACTTAAGAAAGCATTGGAACCATAACGATAAAATTTAGAAGGTCTAGGCTAGAGACGTGTTCCGACGTTGTTAAACATAGCAACTGTCTTTAACTTGTCTATGATAAATTCTGAGTGTGATACCTGTTATCACTCGGGTTGAACCTCAGGCTAAAGAAGGCAATTCTGAGGTAACCAAAAACCACGCTTAGCCAAGTAGCTAGGCCTACTAGGAAAGGAGAGGGCTCTCTCCATAAGGATCACAGCCAAGATGGATGAGTAAAGAAGATATTAGGCTAGGTATAGTAGCTCAGGGTTTTTATTTTGATTGTATAGGGTTGTGATGGATCAGAAAGAGCATAAACGTTCAGGGCAAGGGAAATTAGGTCAAAATTTGTAGGGTGTTCTATGGGGCAAGGAAGGTATAGTGGTTTAGAACTTTAGGATTTCAATGGGTAGGATGATCAAGACAGGTGAGGAGCTAGAAAGAGCATGGTGGAATCATGGGTTTTTTCTAAATTGAAGAAATTACAGATTGTGAATATTTACCCAAAACAAAGCATAAAAATTATGGATTCTATTCATCAAACTTGAAAACATTCACTTAATAGCAATGAAATGATGGATTAAATAAACAAAACACCATACCACAAGGAGAAACTGAACTAAAAACCATACCATAGGGATCCGATAAAAATAGCTGCAAATTTGATTAATATTCTCAGAACTGATACAAAGTGTGTCTTTTCAAAGGCCAAGCATCCAAATGAGTCCAACCCTTATTAATGACTGAGAAAATAGATGATATATACCTCAAACCAACTCATCCTAGCTTCATGCGGCCGAATCCATGAGAGGAGGAGTTGTTCCAAGAAAAACTGAACTGACAACTAGAGAATTGGGTGGTCAAAGTGACTCATCCCAAATTTGAGCAAATTGATTCATTACATGTCATTGAGGCCATTTACCTAATGTATCTACCTTAGGTAAACTATAATTACATCACCTACCACTTATTACATTAGTAAAATCTCAAATTTACATGATTAAAATTTTAATTCCTAAAAACTGATAAAACTGAGAAAACAGACAAAATTTGTCCTATGCATAGCGCCAAGGAGGTGAAAATTTGATCTTCTTGCAAGTCACTTTTGACTGACTTCCCGATGTCCAAATTGAGCTCATGAGAGCTCATTGGAAAGAATTTCCTGTCTACATTCTAGATATTTATTTTTTTTCTAGTTTGGATTTGATTTGTCTCTTCAAATCTGCATTCTCCCAAGACTGTTTCTATGCGTAGCGCCATGCCGAAAAAGAGGCAGAAACATGATTTTTTGGGTGTTTTTGGCCCTTTTTCCTGACCAGTTTTGCTTCAAATGCTTAGAAAAATTATGGGGGGTATTTCCTAATCATTATGAACCCAATTATGTCTTCATTTTTCTCATTATATGCCCCAAGAAAAAGCGCAACACCAAAATTTCCTATGTTTTTCCAAAATTGCCAAAAAACTCAAAAAATCTTCAAAATTTTCAAAATTTCTCAAAATTTGTGGGATGGGCCCACAACCACTTGTCAAGTTCAATTTTAAGGAGGAATTAGCAAGAATCTTGAGTTTATCACCTCCTTTCTTTCCCTTTCGGATCTTCCTCAATTTATCCTTCATCTGTTTGACCTTGATATTGCAAATTTTGTTCCGGGTCTGATAGTGATGGGCCATGTGCCTAAGCATTTGATTGTCTTTTTTGGCTTTCAATAGCGCTTATCCAAGTGAATGTTGACTCTCTCATGCCACACTTCTCCATTTTCTTCAATTTTCTTTTGCCAACTGTTTGCCAATAGTCAAATTTTGAGTTTCTTGCTCTTCTTGCTCTTCTTGCTCTAAGGCTCTTTTGAGGCCTCTTGTCTTTGGCCATCAAAATCATCATCACTGTGTTCTTCCTCCATGTAATATCTGTCCTCTCTCTCCATGCTTGTTTCTTTGACACTTTGCAAACCCTAGGGAAAAGGAAAGAAAAGGGAGAGTGAGTGAGGGAGTGAAGGGAATGGAAGCAGTGAAAGTCTTGGGGCCCTTGTTTTGAATTTTGAATAAAGAACAGATTTTTGGGTTGCGGATCGACACATGGCAGCTGCGACCAAGCCGAAACCATGGTTAGTAGCGGAGCTACCGAGGTTGCGGGGGAACAGGAGATAGCTGAAGAAGTTGATGTAGATAAGTGCAGATGAAGAGAAGATACAACAGAAGACGAAGAGCGGAACTCATAGACAACAAGAGAGAAGTCGAAAGCAGCTGAAGAAGAACACAAGAGGAACTAGTAGTTGTGATGGCCGGTGAATAAATAGCCGTCACCCAGCCAAAAGAAGATAGACAGATGCAAAGGGATTGAAGAGGATTGAGCGGATGCTGCAGAAGAGATCTATCCCGAGCATGATATCTTTGTAGTTCCTAGGCTTCTATTATCTATCTTTCTATACTATGAGACATTTGTAATTGAATTGTAAGCTCTTCCTATGGAAGCGATGTAACTATGGATCCAGTTGAAAGTTATCAATATACTTGCAGGTTGTTGTCTTATTATATGAGTTACATGCATGCATGATGTCTGTGATGTCTTAAAATTTTATTTTCTTAGTATCTGCTCAATCTTCTAAATGTTCTTGCGTATATGATGATATTTATGCAATCAATTCTATATTAATCACAAATTATGGATCCTTCCACCACTATCGATCTATTCCCCTTCTGCATGTGGTCGCGTCATGCCTCGGGTGAGACTCTCTGCTCTTTGGAGTAGGGTGAAAATGCCGGCGTGGTTCTAGACTACAACGGATTCCCTTGTTGGCCCCAATCTCTGAACCCGGGTCTTGCCTGTGAGACCTGTTTCTTCGCCAACAAATGGTTCCATTGCCGGGACCCTACACGTTATGAGGGGAGCTAGATCATGGTATCGAGGGTCTTCGAAGGAGAAATACGGAGATGGTGGGATAACCATCTGGACCACTTTATTTCTCAGCAAGCGGAGCTAACGAATCAAAAGGAGAGGGTGCTCAAGGATCTCATCCTTTTCTCGAATTCTGTTAGTGATACCTATGAGATCCTCTGGGAAAAATTCCCTAGCGACCTCTATTATTGGTTTCAGAGGTTGCAGACCAACTAGGGATAGCTCGTGGAAGATCCAACGCAAGTGGGTGCACAGACACCTGGTGGCCCTGCATCGGCTGGATATTGAGTTGACCCACGCGGTGGATTTCTGGGTAGAGACCACTTTGGACGGATATATTGTGGAGTTTTCCGCAGAGTGCTACCAATCCATCTCTAAGGTCGAGGCTATCTTATGATCTGGGCTAAGAGGGAAGCTGCTTAAGGAAATTCCATTATGGATTAAGGCCCTGATGGTGGACGAAGGGCTGATGGAATTCTAAAAATCGAGCATGGAAGCGTAAACATCTAGTGCTAGGGGAAGGGCCGAAGGGAAAGATGCTACATGAAGTGTGAAGTAGGGGAGTGGGGGAATTGATGTTCAGGCCGCAAGGAGGTTGAGGGAGCAACGTGCACATCGGAGGGCGCAGATCGCCGACAGGTGGCGAGGACGGGTGATGCGGGAGTTGAAACGACGGGGGAACAATAGGAAGAATCAAGAGGAGGCCCCTCAGAGGATAGGAAATATGGACATTCAGGCAGATACCCTGGAGAGGGAAGGGACCGCTGTGGGAGTGCGGTGGGTGCATGGGAGCCCAGTTAGGAGAAAGACGGAGATGACGTCTGATGAAGAAGATGCAGGTGTGCAGCCCGAAGAAGGTTCCGATAGTGAATGGTACGTCATGATGCAGCGGTTATTTCAAGAATGGATGACATTCATATCTCCAGGTACTCCTACTTCCCAAAGTTTGAACGGCAAGGATCCCTACCTTCCCCTGGTACTCTATCAACCTTTAAGTAATATTTTCGTTAAGTTACAAGCATTGAGTCGATTGCACAGCAGTTCACTGTTGGTAGTGACGTGCGTTAATAGCAGTGTCACTACTAGTATTGCACTTCCTAGTGGTATAGTCACGCAGCCAGGACCCGAAGGGTTTCTTATAGTCACCCCTTCGCAAGTAAATATGGCTGGGTCATTCACCCGGTATCCAGAATTTTCTGGCCAAGGTAACGATGATGTGGAGCAACACTGGTATCTTTGTGAAGCCATATGGAGGGCTCGACAGACGCCAGACGCCGAGAAGCTAATAGAATTCCAAACCATGCTCAAAGAAAGGGCTCTGTGATGGTTCATAAAGTGGCTATAGGCCCACCAAAATCCAGCAATCACGGATGTCAAGCGGGATTTTGTCCGAGAATTTAAGCTCCCCCAAACAGACCAGCAGGGTATGTCCGAGCTCTGGGAGATTAAGTAAAAAGAAGGAGAGACTGCATGGGAGCTGATGCGTAGGTTCAAGGACGCGATCGGGAAACTCAGCTACCCGATTGAGCCAAACCATCAGAGGGACTGGTTCATCAAGGCTCTGCTTCCCTTAACACGAACCCCCCTCACCCAGCAAAAGATCGACAATTTGCAGGACGCTCTGGAGCAGGCTATGAAGATAGAGGCAATGGCGGGCTACCCTCAGGAATATTGGGGAGGGCCAACCCCGCAGGATCCTTCCTTATTGGGATTGCAACATCATATTTCCAGTCTGACTAAAAAACTTAAGGAGATGCAGCCTATAAGACCAGCCAGGCCGAACGTTTGGTGCACTCACTGCCTGGTCGAAGGGCATGTGGCAACTGAGTGTCCCCGGTTGCGTGGCCCAGGTGTGGGGCCCTTAATCACGGTAATACAGGGGGGTGCACCTAGTGGGGGTGGCACACCGATGAATCCACAAGGGGTCTATCAACCGCAACAACCTTACGTGGGGTTCCCACCTCAACCAAACCAGACCGCCATATAATATTGCGAAATTTTCCAAACGGTGGGTCATCAACCTCGAACGTGTCCGATATTGCAGAAGTACTCCAATGTACCAAACAACGTATACTTTGAGTTTTGTGCTTCCACGACTCACAACACCAAACAATGCAGAGCTCTCGACGCACTGGCAGACCGATTGGACCGACCCTCCTATAAGGTGAATGAAGCTTCCAGGGGCAGAGAAGGCAGACTGCGCTGAGGCCGCACAGGGGGACGGTGTCTGCTAAAATGCTACAACTGTGACCAGGAGGGTCATGTGGCCTGGGAATGCCCCCTTCCCAGACGACCATGGTGTTCCCAGTGCTTTGTGAACACCCATGCAACAAAGGACTGCCCTGAACTTATCAAGAAGTGGGAGGAATGAGCACGGAAGAGGGGTACGAATCTAGTAAACTCTGAACCTCGGGGAACCACAACTCCTTCCATGCAGAACGTAGCTATTGTGACGCGAGGAGGAAAGAAGTCGAGGGAGGATGCTCGTGAGAAGGAGCTGGTACGCGGGATCTGGCCCGCCTCCCTGAAACAAATGATCTGGCCAGACGTACAGAAGAAGTACTTCCAGGAGGTGGTGGAGACATTTGCTCAGCTGGGGGGAGCCAAAGGCCTTGAGGTACCCATGCCGACCGATCATAGGGAACAGAGCGCCATGGGGGCCCTGATTGAGGAATGGCTCCAGTTATTCCTCAAGATTGTTGAAAATGCTTCAATGCAGGAGCAACTCAAGCATACCTTGGAGGACGTACTGCAGGGGAACACAGGGCCGAGGGAACCCTTGAACACAGCACCCCAGTACGTATAGTGGTTCAAGCGGAATAAGCAAAGAATGGGAAAAGAGTTCCAGCTCAACACGTAGGTTGCGAGATTTCAGATCAAAGACACCATGCTCGACTTAGGATCTGACGTCAATATCCTGCCTCGGAAGACATGGGAGGCTCTTGGGCGACCACGACTGAATTACTCGCCAATCTAGCTTAGGATAGCGAACCAGTACTCCATTGTTCCAATCGGTCAACTCGAAGGTGTCGAGGTCAAAATTGCAGGGGTAAAGACTTACACGGACGTTGAGGTTATTGATATTATGGGAGACAAGGATCCTTACCTTGCACTACTAGGAATCGACTGTGATTTTGAGAATTACGCCATCATCGACCTCAAGGAGCTGATGATTTTTGAAGACGGAGAAGTCTGAGTCACTCAGCCTCTTGACCCATATCAAGGCCCAAGGTATACATAAACTATGGATAACTGGTAGGATGCTCAGATGTTGGACAACCTTTATTAGATGACAGCAGGGAAGCTGGAGGACTATATTAACCCGACCACAACCGGATCTGTCAGCTGGCGCAGTGTCCAGAGCTCGAAGCTGGGGTCGGAACTAGCCTGGGAAGACTGGCAGCAAGTTGGGTATGAGACCAGCACACGGCGATGTGCCAACATTTCCAGAGTCCATTAGATTGGCACTAAGATCAGGGAGTACCCCACCCTGTCCAACATGCAAGCCGTAAATACCTTCATTGCAAAGGTAGAAGACACGGTACCAAAAGGAAGCATGATACCACTTTTGAACATAGCACTACAGTCCACTTCAGCCAGGTGGTGGAAAAATCACCGCAACACCCTGTCGCAGTGGAGTAGTGTGGTGGAGGCTTTGAGGGCGCGATTCAAAGAAGACGAAGGCCCTCAAAGCAGGCACAGGTACCATGGGACCTCCGACCTGAGGGACCACCTGAGAACCTGTGAGGAGTAGTGGCAAAGTATAGGGTACCTGGAAGAGCTGTGGGTACATCAGTTCGTCCACTCCCTAGATACCATCCCCCATGCCTGGTACTTAGAAGAAGAGAGAAAAAGAGGGACCAGTTCCTGGCAGGAAGTCATGAACAAATTTGTTCGATGCTTTTCATTCGAAGGGGAGACAAATTTTGTGTCCCAGGCATTACAGGCCATCAAGGGGGTGATGTTTCTCCGCGATCCGAGGCCCGACAGGAGAACCTTAGCACTAAATTCGGAGAGCGAGCGTGACCTGGCTTGCCAACAGGTTGACGACGAGCCAGACGATGATATTCTAGAGGACCTAAGGCACCTATATTTTGAAGAGAAGGAAGGTGAGCGAAACATCAAAGAAGAGCCGACCACTGAAAGCGTCCATATACTCCCGCTAAAGACAAAGAAGCTAAACATCGGCACGGAGGAAAACCCAAACTGGCTATAGTTGGGGACTACTGGGACGAGGAGACGACAAAGGAAATTTTCAGCCTCCTCCAGGAATACGAAGATCTATTCCCTTCATTGGTTGTAGACTTAAAAGGCATCAAAGGGGACCTCGGAGAAATGCGGATTGTGCTGAAACCAGATGCTAGGACCGTGAGGCATCGATTTTATCGGTTGAAACTGCGGATCAAGGAAAAGGTCAAGTTGGAGATCGATAAAATGTTGACAGCAGGTCTAATCTTCCCTCTGGAAGAATCAGAGTGGGTGAGTCCCATAGTCATTCAGAATAATAAGGACAAGTAAGAAATATGCATATGTGTCGACTACCGAAGTCTGAACAATCCTTGCATCCATGACCCATTTCCCACTCCATTCAGTGACGAAGTATTGGACCATGTTGCGGGGAATGAGGCCTACTCCTTCACTAATGGATTTTCGGGCTATCATCAGGTGTGCATTGCGGCAGAAGACAAAACAAAGACAACGTTCACCACCGATTGGGGGTCTTTTGCATACCACATGATGCCATTCGGGTTAAAGAACGCCCCTGCTGTGTTTTCCCAGATCGTCATCGCTTCTTTCCGGGAGTACATTCATAAGTTCCTAGAAGTCTACATGGATGATTGGACTGTCTACAGTTTGCTAAAAAACCACGCCACCCTGCTACACATCATGTTTGATCGGTGCCGACAACTGCAGATTTCCTTGAACTTGAAAAAATGCATCTTTGTGGTTCCCTTCAGAACGCTATTAGGACATGTGGTGTGCAAGAAAGGGGTCTGCGTCGATCCCGCTAAGGTAGCTGTGATCATCCACATGGAAGCCCCAGAAACAGTGAATCAGTTGCAGGCACTACTAGGGCACACGGGTTATTACAAACGATTCATCAGAAATTATCCGAAGATCACTGATCCTCTGGAAAAGCTACTATGGAAGTCAGAACTATTCCAGTGGACGGAGGAGTGCAGGATGGCCCTTGACACTTTGAAGGAGAAGCTGGCAACAGTGCCCATTCTAGTTCACCCAGATTGGAATAAGTAGTTCCACATGCATATTGACGCTTCTAGTATTGCACTTGGGGTTGTCTTGGCGCAACCAGGGGAGATGAAAGTTGACCACCCAGTCTACTTCGCCAGCCGCAAACTGTCTAATGCAGAGTGGAATTACACCACCGCGGAGAGGGAAGCCCTCGTAATGGTGTACTCACTGTAGAAGTTCCGCCACTACCTCCTAGGAGGTAAGTTTAAGTTCTTCACTGATCACTCTGCATTGAAGACTTGGTCAATAAGCCCGTTTTGGAAGGACGGATCTGTCGATGGCTTCTCCTCTTCCAATAATTCACCTTCGAAGTGATCGTCAAGCCCGGGAGGTTGAACGTCGGGCCCGATCATTTATCCAGGTTGGAAACGGGGGAGAATGACAACTCTCTCGATGATCAGCTATCAGATGCTGATCTTTTCCGAGTCGAAGCCATACCAGATTATTTGTCCTACATCACAACTTATTTGACTACGAGGTAGTGCCCTCAACACTACACCCCACTCCAAAAATGACACTTGGTCGTCTGCACCACTGAATACCAACTGATTGCGGGGAAGTTGTATAAATTGGGCCTCGATGAGGTTCTGCACAGATGTATACTCGACCATGAGCGCGAAGCCGTGATGTGGGAGTGCCATAGCGGCGTTGCGGGTGGGCATGTGGGGGCGAAACCCACTGCCAGGAAAGTGCTCCAAGCTAGACTATGGTGGCCGACGGTCCATGCTGATTGTAAGACATTTTTTAAGAAATGCAATGTCTGTCAGTGAACAGGGAGGCCCTCTCACAGAGACGAGCTCTCGCTACACCCAGTGCATGTGTTGCGGCCGTTTGAGAAGTGGGCTGTTGACTTCATAGGTCCCATAGCCCCGGTATCCAGGCATTCCAAGGCCCGGTACATCATTACCGCCACCGACTACCTCACCTAGTGGGCAGAGGTAGTGGCAGTATGGGACTGTACGGCAGATACAACAGCTTGGTTCATCTTTTAACACATCATCAGCAGGTTTGGCTGCCCACGGAGCTGAACCAGTGATCAAGGTACGCACTTCATTAATGAAACAATCAAATCACTGCTGGGCACCTTCATGATTCAACATCACAAAAGAAGCCTGTACCACCCACAGGCCAATGGCATTGTTGAAGCGTTCAACAAAATCCTCGAAAAGGGCTTGATGAAGATCTGCAATGCCAAGTGGGATGATTGGGACGAGCGATTGCCAGCTGCACTATGGGCTTATTGAACTACGGTGAAGCGCTTGACCAATAAAACACCGTTTCAGCTGGTGTATGGCCATGAAGCCGTGATTCCCGCCGAGTTCACCATACCAAGTCTTTTAATCGCCACATCCCTAAAGTTCTCGGAAGAGGAATCGCTATAGGAGCGCCTACATGAATTGCAAGAACTGGACGAGGCTCGGTTCCTCGTCGAGTTCCACCAAAACGTTCAGAAGGATATGAAGAAAGTGTGGCATGACCACCACATCAAGAGCAAAATGTTCTAGGTTGGAGGGAAGGTTCTCCTATATGATAGTAGGTTTCAGAAGTTTCTGGGAAAACTGCAGATGCAATGGTTGGGACCTTACTTCGTCGTTGAGATTAGGGATTCCAGAGCCGTTTGGTTGGCTCAACTGGACGGTACTGTTTTACCTAGGCGGGTGAATGGCGCACGCTTGAAGCCCTACCATGACTAAGTTTCTTTCACCTTTCATTAATAACTCTCGCACCCGAGAGAAGCCGTAGAGTAGCGTAGTTGAATAACTCTCTTGCAACCGGTATGAGCATAGGTAGTGTTCGTTGTCCATGCATAGATCGTCAATAACCGCTATGTTGTGGGGACCACACCTCAACCGATTGTGATTAGGAAGGGGCGTGTCCAGCGTGTCATCCCCGTAGGATCAGCAAACGTGTTAGTGTCAGTCCATATCATTTCAGTGAGTACTTGTGTCAGTCCGTAGGATCACCTAGATTTGTAGCATAAATTTCCATAATTAGAAGTAACCTTGCAATAATCATTTTGCCATAATTTGAAGTAACCTCAGCCGTCGCGTCTGCCAATTTCCCCATGCCACCGTCAGTAGATGTCAGAATACACCTCAGTAGGTGATTGATCGCACGATTATCACCGTGGAGAATGCCAGCTGGAATTAACTTGTTATGGGGTCTCATCAACCTCACTCGTGCCAGTTAATTACATAACTTGCATGGAAAAAAGCACGAGAATGCCAGAGAAGTTCGAATTATAAATTGGAGCAGAACCAGAGCAGCAGAAGTATCCAAAAGCACAGAGCCAAGAGAAGACACCGAGACCGATTCTTCAAGTGTAGAAATGCCGAGCGAAGATGAGAAGACCCAACCCAGCAGTCGTAGAACCACAACTTGACAGCAGAATTCATAAAACAGAGTCCCTCGTCGGGAAATACCTCACGGACTCGTTCGAGTTCCTGGCACTTAAGCTCCCAGTGTATATGGAATATTATACCACAGAAGCAAGGCATGCAGTAAACAGAATTTTTCCAGAGTTTCGAGGTCTACAGCAATCCTCCATTTTGAATTTAAGAAATCTCCTGGTATTCGGGACAACAGGACCAGCCATGCAGTGCACCAAGTTCTTGCTCAGTCGCATCCAGAACGGGTCATTGTGGTTGAATAAAGAAATTCCAATCCATGCCGAGGATATCCACCGGCTCATAGGGCTTTCATAGAATGGCCTGGATGTATCGTCTGCATGTCAGACCACTTCCAAAAGAGCGAAGAAGTCATGGGATGCAAACTATTATGCAAAATATGGCACACATTGGGGAGGAAAGGGAGCAAATATGGAACTTATCAACAAGCCCGAAATCAAGTTCGCATGCTACCTCATTTCTAGTAAGACAATGAGGCACTACACGAAGGGAGAATGTACCCTGGATACTATTTCCATTGCAGAGCACTGTGTCTAGGGGGCTAAGTTGAACTAGTGCTCCTTCCTGCTGAAGGAGCTGTTTGATGCATGCGAAGACAACTACAAGAGGGCCACAAGTTTTATTTATGGGTATTTGATAGTTTCATTTTCCATGTGGAAGTGGCATACTCCCCTCATCAGGACACCATCAGAAATAGTGGAGGGTCAGACTCTGGCAATGAAGTTCGTTCCATGGAAGGTGTCGGGTGATCCCAGCACCAAAAAGGTCAATGCGGAGGCATTTCGAAGTTGGTATGGTTTAATGACAGATGTGGTAGCAGGCCAGCAGAGGGTGCCCAGGAACCTGCTGGACAAGTACAACAAGCAAGTATGGTTCGGGGTCAGCCACATGCATACCTTCCTCCGACCTACTTGCGTGCCGGAGGAGACATTTCACATACGGCCGCTGAAGTTCCAGCTCGAAGACACAGCCTTTCACAATGAAGTTTGTTCGTGGCCGGGGGTCGCGATGGAAATCCGAAGCGGGGTACCCACATATAATTTTGATCAGATGCTACCGCAGCAATGGCCTGGAAAAACGAAAGCGGAGGTGGCACAACGGGTCTCCACCGTGCAGCTCGGCCCCCTCATTCGCCACCTAAACACTCAGGTACATAGCTTCAATGAAGTGGCCTGGGTAGTCTCAAGCAGTGCCATTCCTTTCCCTATTTTCTCTGAGTTCCAGCTTTCTCAGTCCACCCCACTTCTCCATACAACTTCCATCACCTCCCCCATCCCTAATGTTGTATTTACTTCACCAAGTCCGATGACTACCCCAATAGGGGAAAAGAGCAAGCCCACAAACCCCTTAGACGCTCCTCAGACCAAGAGGGCCCAAACCATAGAGTCGAGTCCAGTGGTGGACCTCATTGAGGAGGATCCGCCCCAGCCACCGAGTCTAGGGGTGCCTATACAGGAAGAACCATTCGTCGATACAAGGGAAATAGGAGGGATACCACCTCTACCTCCCATTGACCCCTCTGAATTCATCAATATTCGTCTTTCACCCCCCCGTGTCATTCCACCTCCACCTACCACTTCATCTGCACCATCCAACTGTTTCGTCACCATGTCAGACCCAGTAATCCGAGATTTAATCAATGGGGACCACGGGGTCGATGTTGACTCGAGTACAGCAGTGGTACCACTGGTCAACCCCACTAGGGACCCCCGGGTCACTTTTTTTGATATAATTACACAAATGGCACAAATTTTTACAGACACGGCTGAGGCACAGCCTGAGCCTACTCTATTTCCACAAACCCTCTAGACAAATCAGCATGAGTGGCCGGACCTGAATATGGCAGAATCGACATCTCATCAGACTCTGCCGCCGTCTCCTCAAGCGAAATCCACCCGATCAGTTTCCAGTGGGCAACCCCTACAGGAATGGCGACCAGATCAAAGTACTTCGGGGGTCGCCAAATTGGAGATGTGGGGTACAGATCAGCTGTACCACTTTATTCAGAGGGCAGCCCAGCAGGCAGAAAGGCTTCACTCCGAACTACAACATAGGTGTGAAGAGAAACAATAGCAGATCACCGCGCTTACTGAACAGTGCGAACAACTCACAACAGCACACGGGTAGCTCCAGGGTCAGATAAACAAAGTGGCCAGGGTGTTTACAGGACTATGGTCGGCCGTAGAGGCTCACTACACTCAGATTCCTGCAGATGTGCTAGAAACAGATATATTGGAGCGGGCCATCCACCTCAGGGTAGCAATCACTGACCTCCACAAGGAAAATGTAGAGCTCCAAGTAGCGTTAGCAGCACGGCCAGCGTTGCCCGATCCAGAGGCAGTCTATACACCACAAATTAAAGAGAAACAGGGCCAGGTCACCCAGATGCAGGAAGCTCTCAATTCTGCAGTGCGCGATGCTTATGACCTCCTAAAAGGTCTCCAAGAATGCTTGACGGCCCTTACGGTAAAGACTCAGCCCATTTCAGCGTAGCTGCAACAACTTTCGAAAGAGATTCAAGATGCCATGGGCCCCTTGCAGTTGGACCAGCTATACGCTCAGGCGGATGCTCTGGAGGTCTAGATCCAGCAAACAAAGGCCAGCTCGAAAATGGCCGAAAAATTAATTTGAGAGCTTCACCAGCTCCTCCAACTCAGCACCAGGACAATGTAGTAGTTATCCGCTGAAGCCGAAACCCAAATCAGCACGGTGTTTGGAACTGTACCGGTGCCCGTAGGGGAGGAAGCTGTCACCAAGATCGCCGCAAAGACAGATGCATTGTTATAGGGGTGGCAGCAAGCTGTGGCAACCTTCAACGAGCTTAAGGCTTCAACATTCAGCAAGGTCCTAGAGTTGGGGCCCTTGTTTGGGCAGTAGAATGAAGGTGCACAGCAAGAACAAGGCACGGGGTCCGGTGGAGTGATGGAAGTGGAGACAGTGATTTTTGATTGACTCAGAACGAGTCAAGAATCTGTGTTCGGGGCCTGTTGGGGCCCTTGCTTTTAATTTTGAATAAAGAACGGATTTTTGGGTTGCAGATTGACACATGGCAGCCGCGACCAAGCCGCAACCACGGTGAGTAGCGGAGCTACTGAGGTTGCGGGGGAACAGGAGATAGCTGAAGAAGATAATGCAGATAAGTGCAGATGAAGAGAAGATACAACAGAAGACGGAGAGCGGAACTCATAGACAACAAGAGAGAAGCCGAAAGCAGCTGAAGAAGAATGCAAGAGGAACTAGCAGTTGCGATGGCGAGTGAATAAATAGCCGTCACCCAGCCGAAAGAAGACAAACGGATGAAAAGGGATTGAAGAGGATCGAGCGGATGCTGCAGAAGAGATATATCCCGAGCATGATATCTTTGTAGTTCTTAGGCTTCTATTATCTATCTTTCTGTCCTATGAGATGTCTGTAACTGAATTGTAAGCTCTTCCTGTGGAAGCGATGTAACTGTGGATCCAGCTGAAAATTATCAATATATTTGCAGGTTGTTGTCTTATTATATGAGTTACATGCATGCATGATGTCTGTGATGTCTTAAAACTTTATTTGCTTAGTATCTGCTCAATCTTCTGAATGTTCTTGCGTATATGATGATATTTATGCAATCAATTCTATATTAATCACGAATTGCGGATCCTTCCACCACTATCGATCTATTCCCCTTCTGCATGTGGTCGCGGCACACCTCGGGTGAGACTCTCTACTCTTCAGAGTAGGGTGAAAATGTCGACGTGCTTCTAGACTATAGCAGATTCCCTTGTTGGCCCCAATCTCTGAATCTGGGTCTTGCCTGTGAGACCTGTTTCTTCACCAACCGAACGAAATGATGAAATGAAGGCTTTAGGGAATAGGGATAGAGCCACAAAAATTAAGGGAGATGGGGCAAAAGGTTAAGAAACTTTGTGAGGTGATGGGAAGTGAAAATATGAAGAGGGATGGAAATTAAAATTTAATGACAGGTCAAGGGTATGGGGAAATCTAGGCAAAAGAGTGAAAATCCTAGAAATTGGGTTTTTAATGGAAAAGGGTAAAGGGAATTATGGATGGGTAGTTTTAGTGTTTTTGGGAGTATGGGGTGAAGTATTAGGGTCTAGGGATAATTATGGGGATGGGTGTTGTAGGAAAACTAGGGTTTTTTTGTGATTTCTTGCCAAAATGAAAGTTTACCCATAAGCATAAAATGAAGGAAAAGGGATTGAAATAGGGTTTAATTACTTGATTTAGGGAAAAAGAGACAAATTTGAAAATTTAGGAATATTTTGGGAGGTTTCTGGCCTATTTACAGTGCCCAACCCAGGAGCGCAGCGCCTTTGGCCTATGTGCAACACCTAACCTAGGAGTGTAGTGCCATTTTACCCCCAACTTGCAAACTGTTTTTGACTACCTTCCCAGTGTTCAAATTAGGCCCAGGATATCTTGTTGGAAATACCTTCAACTCTAATTTACAAATCTACATTTGGTTTTCTTATTGGAGTTTATTTTCCTTGTCAAAAGTTGATTTTCCCAAGACTGGTAAAAAAGTGTTGAATGAGGGTGAAAAAATGCAGAGGGCTGGTGCAAGAAACTTTTGGAGGCCTTCCTCAACTTCAAATTGAGCACATGATATCTCATTGGAAATATATCTCTGTCTAGTTATCATTTGACTCATCAAGCAAGTCATTTGGACACTCCAACTATGAGAAAAATTGGTTTTCCCAAGGTCACTCTAGAAGTGCAGCAACTCTCCTATGGAACCTATATTTCTGAAATTTCTAAAAAACCATGATACCTATGTAAAAACTTAAGGAAGTTTTTCTTACTTGGAATATTATGGAAAAAAAACTCTCACTTTTGTCAAATTCATCTCTGTTTGGTCGGAAACATAGTTTGAAGTGAAACTGGTCCTATGAGTGGCGAATGGCTTGACTCTTAGAATGATTTCCTGGAAAATGATGGAGACATGATGTTTATGAGTTTGAAATGACCTAATAGTTACTGATATGACCTAAATTATACCTTCTCTTCTCGTCTCTGAATCCATAGCAAATCCTAGCTTAGTGGGAGAGGAAATTAGGGTTTAGTGCTTGTGGAAAATGATGACTTAGGTAGTCTTGGAAGAAGACAACTCCCTTTGACATTTGATCAATTGCTGAAGTAAACACTTTTGTATTTGAAACTTGATGTGTTGGCATGTGGAACTCTGATTTGGCAGCCTTGGGAGATTGAGTACTTATTACATTTGAACTGACATAAAATTACATGAATAATAAAATTACATGTTGGAATGAAACTCACACTTGAAATCAAATTACAACTTTGGAAACCATCTTGAAGATCATCTTTGCATGGTAAAGAGACATTATTGGGTTCACTCCCACACCTTTTTCTACCCTTTATTGAAAATGAGACAATGCAATGATTTGACCTAATGAAACCCTAGTGACCTAATGAGAAATGAAAGAAACTAACTCAATTAGTGATTTTGACTAAAAGTGAAATGGAAGCAGACTTGTTTTCAGCATGATGAAGACATGAAAGAGGGTCAGAAAGCATATACTTGTGAAGGAAAATGGGACATTTGACAAGGACAACCACCAGTGGAACAATTTTATATCATGACCTAATGGAATGATTGAAAATTCTTTAGAGTGGGACACCTAAGATGCACATGGAAAATGTGTTTTGATCCCTGGTGGAAGTATGCAAATATTGACACTAACATTGGCTCTAGTTGGGGATGGTAGCTCCTTGGGAGGTGCCAAGAACACCGTAGACCAAGTGCCTATTCATTAGGCAATGGATTCAAAAGCAAAAGACAAACTGAATACTGAAAACTTGACTCAATAAACTAACTAAGTACTGACTCAAGACTGACTGAAAAAGATGCTCGGAATTGAGCTTATTCAACAAAACCTACTCTAACTGATCCATTCATTAATTTATCAAGTGAAATGGAACAACTAATGCAACCATGTAGGAATTCTAGCTGTTGTTTGAATTCTTTGCAAGTGCTTGCTTATGAGCAAGAAGAAAGAACTAATAAAAGGAAACTCCCATGAAAACTTGTCAACATATTGAATCTTGATGAAATTGAAAAGCACGAGCCCACTAACTAACCTCAAGAATGCTGCAAAAGGATCTTCATAGGAATACATACTAATTTCAAGTCCATGTAATACATTAATGCTCTGCTCTAGGTAGCCTTCGTACCTTGGTTTTAAAATTTTCCTAACATCTGTGCTTTCTTTCTTTGATGACTGCAACAAGTTGACAAAATGATCCTGAAACTCGTGAATGACTTCTTCTTCTTCTTCTTCTTCTTGTTTTTTTTTTTCTTCTGATGATAAAAAATAAAAAAAAAATCTTCTTCATTATTCTCCTCATATGCCTGCAAATATTGGTATGATATTTGTAATGAAACTCCTACTGAACAAGACAATGAAGTCATTTGTCGGATCAAGTTTATATCAATACTCTTTTCAAGCTTACAGTTAGCTAATGGAGAAGAACTTTTACTGCAGATATCATCTAACACATTAGCTATTGGGTCATGAAAAACTTGAAAAGACTGTTGAAACGTATCCATCGATTTTAATGAGACTGCATGACACTCTACAGGCTTCTCATCTTTTCTTTAGAGATATTATGAAAATTTTTCTTTAAAAATTGAAATGTTTCAAAACATAGTGGTACAGAATCATCTTGCATCATTTGATCATGTGTTTCAATTTCCAAGCCTTCATCTGCAACCTGACATTCAATGGCATTCGGTGGTTGCAAATCTGGAGCTAAGGAGGATTCTATGTCGCAAATGATTTTCTCAACCAATTTAGGAGAATGTTCATCATTTATATTGTTTACTACTCGCTTATCTGCTTGCTTATAGTTTTCTCTTATTTTTGAAAATGAGGAGAAACACAAGGGTAAGGAGCTTTGATCAAAAAATTTGATTATCCTCTTGATTTTCAAGATCAAAACTCAATGAATGTTGATTTCTGATCGCATGAAAGTTATCTCTGATGAAATGAAATGAAATAAAACAAAGAGGCAAAGATCCTTCACTTACTTCCATTTTTTCTAGAATTTCCTCATCACCGTCATAGCTGATATGCATTGGTTGTTCACTGTTTTCGCGCTGTTGAAATTGAACTTCCTCCCACAAACCAACTGTTGATTGCTCTGAAATATTAGCTTATGTTAGGAGAACATAATCATCATCATATTTATCAAACTTTGGAAAATAATCAATATAAGTAATGTCACCAATCATACACATTAGATTATTAGATTGTTTCTTCTCGGATTGATCTACAAATCCATTTTCTGATCTATGGTGGCTAGGATTAGCAGGAAAATCTTTATGGCTTGCAATGTCTTCTTTTTATGGGATAAGTGGGTCATTATGATCTTGATGGAAAATACATCTCTCATGGTGATCCTTTGCATCACTTCCTATATTGTACTTACCAAAATGTCGAGCTTTACCTTTGAAGATGTCAGGTGCTTTACAATTTTCTTCTTCTCTTATTCCTTCAGCTTTGCCCTTCTGATCAGCAGATTAACCTCTAAATCTACTGCATTGTTCTACATCTCTTCAAGTGTTGCAAGGTTCCTTTCTCTCAGCTGAAACTCCATTTCTGGATCAAAGGCATCTGGGTAATGTAAAATAGCTGAGCCAGGAGGGGGTCTTATATCGACAGGTATCGAATAATAGAATTGATTGAATTTGGCAGAAAACTGTTGTATTATCTCCCCTAGCTATCTTTTCAGCTGGTCATACTCTTTTAGAATTAGGAAAGGGTTTTTTTTTACCACTCACCTGTTGAGGAAAACTTTGACGAATTGCAGGAAATATGAGATGCTCGCAGTAGGAAATTTTTTGAACCAACTCTTGACTTTTCCTTGCAAAGAAAGAGCAAATAGCCTGATATTGACATCCTCTTCAGAAACTTCCAAAAGGTCGAGGAAAGTCTCAAATTTCTGCATATGTCTCTCAACAGTGATGTTGTCATATTCACCATCAAACCTTGGCATATATAGGTAATGATTTTCATGGAAATCATGGAGTATAGGAGGTAGGATGAGTGGTTTGTATCGATCTGGAATTTTACAAGGTGTAGGAGTATGTACAAAAGTTGTAGGATCAATCTTGATCTCTTTAGGCTCATCAGTTTGAAGATGGTCATCATAAGATTCAAAAAAAGGACGTGGACCAAGATCAAAGGAAAACTCGGTATTTACACTTTTCAAATAGGTAGAATCAAGCTTTTGATCATCTTTATCATACAACAAAATTCGAAAAAAATTTAGGATAGTTTCAGGAAAAGAAAAGAAGTAATTTACAAGAAAGCAAATTAGATCTTGAATACAATTCCATTTTGAATACCTGACCTTTGTGTAAGATCCTTCCATTTTCCCGGTGGCAAGGTCAATCCTCCAGTGGAGTCTTTACATCAAGTTGCAGTCGCCAGCTGAAGTGTTCAGCCTTCATATGCATCTCATCGCTGTCCACCATCAAAAATCATATCTAAACTTTGTCGTTCTGTCCCGGGGAAGATATGATCTTTCATTCCCTAGTATGGGCACCAAAATGTTATCACTTGGATTGAACCTCAGGCTAAAGAAGGCAATTCTGAGGTAACCACAAACCACGCTTAACCAAGTAGCTAGCCCTACTAGGCAAGGAGAGGGCTCTCTCTGTAAGGATCACAACCAAGATGGCTGAGTAAAGAAGATATTAGGTTAGGTATAGTAGCTCAGGGTTTTGATTTTGATTGTATAGGGTTGTGTTGGATCAAAAAGAGCATAAACAATCAGGGTAAGGGAAATTAGGTCAAAATTTGCAGGGTGCTCTATGGGGCAAGGTAGGTACAGTGGTTTATCACTTTAGGATTTCAATGGGTGGGATGATCAATACAGGTGAGGAGCCAGAAAGAGCATGGTGGAATCATGGGTTATTTCTAAACTGAAGAAATTACAGACCATGAATATTTACCCAAAACATAGCATAAAAATTATGGATTATGTTCATCAAACTTGAAAACATTCACTTAATAGCAATGAAATGATGGATGAAATAAAAAAAACACTATACCACAAGGATAAAATGAACTAAACACCATACCATAGGGATCCCATAAAAATAGCTGCAAATTTGATAAATATTCTTAGAACTGATACAAAGTGTGTCTCTTCAAAGGCCAAGCGTCCAACTGAGTCCAACCCTTACTAATGACTGAGAAAATACATGATATATACCTAAAAAAAATTCATTCTAACTTTAGGGGGTCGAATCCATGAGAGGATGAGTTGTTCCAAGAAATATTGAACTGACAACTAGAGAATAGGGTGGTCAAAGTGAGTCATCCCAAATTTATGCAAATTGATTCATTACTTGTCATTGAGGCCATTTACCTAATGTATCTACCTTAGTTAAACCATAATTACATCACCTACCACTTATTACATCAATGAAAAGTCAAATTTACATGAGTAAAATTTTAATTCCTGAAAACTGATAAAACTAAGAAAACATACAAAATTTTTCCTTTGCGCAGCGCCAAGGAGGAAAAATTTTGTCTTCTTGCAAGTCACTTTTCACTGACTTCCCAATGTCCAAATTGAGCTCATGATAGCTCATTGGAAAGCATGCCCTGTTGAATTTCTAGATCTTCTTTTGGTTTCTTATTTTAAGTTTATTTGGCCCCTCAGAACGGCCTTCTCCCAAGACTGCTTCTATGCGCAGCGCCATGCTGAAAAAGAGGCAGAAACATGATTTTTTGGGTGTTTTTGGCCCTTTTACCTGACTAGGTTTGCTCCAAATGCTTAGAAAAAGTATAGAGGGTATGTCCTCATCATTATGAACCCAATGATTTATTCCTTTTTCTCATTATATGCCCCAAGAAAAAGCGCAGCGCCAAGGCACTGCGCTTAGGGTAGAATTTCCTGTGTTTTTCCAAAATTGCCAAAAAACTCAAAAAATCTTCAAAATTTCTCAAAATTTGTGGGATGGGCCCACAACCACCTGTAAAGTTTGAGTTTAAGGAGGCATAAAAAATCATCTTGATTCTATCACTTCCTTTCTTGCCCTTCCTGATCTTCCTCAATTTATCCCTCATCTGTTTGACCTTGATATTGCAAATTTTGTTCCGGGTCTGATAGTGATGGGCCATGTGCCTGACCATCTAATTCTCTTTGCTAGATTTCATTAGTGCTTCTCCAAGTTAATTTTGACTCTCTCAAGCCACACTTCTCTGTTGTCTTCAATTTTCTTTTTCCAACTGTTGGTCAATAATCAAATTTTGATTTTATTGCTCTTCTTTCTCTAAGGCTCTTTTGAGGCCTCTTGTCTTTGGCCATCAAACTCATCATCATTGTGTTCTTCCTCCATGTAATATATATCCTCTCTCTCCATGATTGTTTCTTTGGCACTTTGAAAACCCTAGGGAAAAGGAAAGAAAAGGGAGAGTGAGTGAGGGAGTGAAGGGAATGGGAACAACAAAAGAAATGATGAAATGAGGGATTTAGGGAATAGGGATAGAGCCACAAAAATTAAGGGAGATGGAGAAAAGGGTTAATAAACTTTGTGAGGTGATGGGAAGTGAAAATATGAAGAGGGATGAAAATGAAAATTTAATTACAGGTCAAGGGTATGGGAAAATCTAGGGAAAAGAGTGAAAATCCTAGAAATTGGGGTTTTAATGGAAAAGGGTGAAGGGACTTAGGGATGGGTAGTTTTAGTGTTTTTGGGAGTATAGAGTGAAGTAGTAGGGTCTAGGGATAATAATTTTGGGACAAGGGGGTTTTGGGAAATTTTGTCACGGGGATGGGGGTTTTAGGAAAACTAGGGTTTTCTTGTGATTTCTTGCCAAAATGAAACTTTAACCATAAGCATAAAATGAAGGAAAAGGGATTGAAAGAGAGTTTACTTAATTGATTTAGGGAAAAAGAGACATATTTTAAAATTTTGGAAGCTTTTGGGAGGTTTCCTAGCCTATGCGCAACGCGTAACCCAAGACCGCAACACCTAACCCAGGAGCGCAGTGCCATTTTACTCCCAACTTTCATGCTATTTTTGACTCCCTTACCGGTGTAAAAATTGGGCCTAGGATAGCTCGTTGGAAATCCCTTCAAGTATAATTTCCTTGTCAAAAGTTGATTTTCCCAAGACTGGTCAAAAAGTGCTGAATGAGGGTGAAAAAATGAAGAGGGATGGTGCAGGCAACTTTTGGAGGCCTTCCTCAACTCCAAATAGACCTCATGATAGCTCATTGGAAAGCTCTCTCTGTATAGTTATCACTTGAATCATAAATAAAGACATTGGGACAATGTAGATATGAGAAAAATTGATTTTCCCAAGGTCACTCCAGAAGTGCGGAAACTCTCCTCTGGCACCTGTATTTTTGACATTTCTCAAAAACCATGATACCTGTGTAAAAAATGAAGGAGGTTTTTCTTCCTTGGCCTAGTATGGAAAAAAAAATCTCTTAATTTTTTCAAATTCATCTCTGTTTGGTCGGAAACATAGTTTTAAGCGAAACTGGCCCTATGAGTGGCAAATCGCTTGACTCTTGGAATGATTTCCTAGAAAATGATGGAGACATGATGTTTACAAGTTTGGAATGACCTCATACTTACTAATATGACCTACCTTATACCTTCTCTTCTCATATGTCTCTGATTCCATAGAAAACCCTAACTCAGTGGGAGAGGAAATTATGATTTAGTGTTTGTGGAAAATGATGAGTTAGGCAACCTTGGAAAAAGACAACTCCCTTTGACATTTTATCAATTGTTGAAGTAGACACTTTTGTATTTGAAACTTGATGTGTTGGCATGTGAAACTTTGAGTTGGCAGACTTGGGAGACTGAGTACTTATTACATTTGAACTGACATAAAATTATATGAATAAAAATAAAATTACATCTTGGAATGAAACTCACACTTGAAATCAAATTAAAACTTTGGAAACCATCTTGGAGATCATCTTTACATAGTAAAGAGACATTATTGGGATCACTCTCACACCTTTTTCTGCCCTTTATTGAAAATGAGACAATGCAATGATTTGACCTAATGAAACCCTAGTGACCTAATGAGAAATGAAAGAAACTGACTCAATGAGTCATTTTGACTAAAAGTGAAATGGAAGCAGACTTGTTTTCAGCATGATGAAGACATGGAAGAGGGT
Organism: Pinus albicaulis; assembly: GCA_034641835.2. NCBI lineage: Eukaryota > Viridiplantae > Streptophyta > Pinopsida > Pinales > Pinaceae > Pinus > Pinus albicaulis. The sequence goes on from CM076569.1 coordinate 947,088,054, forward strand.
CAGCAAGAATATACTTGTGAAGGAAAATGGGACATTTGACAAGGACAACCACTAGTAGAACAATTTTATATCATGACCTAATTGAATGATTTAAAATTCTTTAGAGTGGGACACCTAAGATGCACATGCAAAATGTGTTTTGATCCCTAGTGGAAGTATTCAAATACTGACACTAACAATACCTTACTCCACGTACGTAAGTATATCGGAGCTCGTCCACGTACCTTCAGGTATATCGGGTGGTGTTCTAGTATGAAAAGTATAAGGGGGTGCTCTCACTGTGCGGTTTCACATTAGACAACACTATTACAAACTTGGGCCTCCACGTACCTTCGGGTATATTTGGGAGGAAAACTTTAGGTTTCTATCCATCCATAGTGAATCGAGTCGACCGCCTTGTAACTTTTGATACACCGAACACAACATTTGGGGAGATTGCTTGCCCGTACTTGTTTGTTTTCTAGGACGTATTATGCAGTTCACAATTACTTGGTAAACCTTTTTCCTAGAATTACCCTTTTATTTTGTTTATTTGTTTTTGGTCATAAAATAAATTAGTCATCATGGAAGAAGAACATCCCTTCCCCCTTAATTCGTGTAGAATAGCACTGAAACCACCTTTACCGCTGGAAGCCATTTCTGGTCGGCGAAGGTGACATTGCTCTACCGAAACTAGTACTATCAGTACCTCTGGTAAAGCATCATCCTCACATATACCGGAGTCGGCACAAGTTGCTTCTACAAATCCTGGTTCATCTACTATTGTCGAGATGGAGTCCTCATAGGTACCCGTGGTCACAATCCATCCAATCATTGAGACCATACCTCCCGAACTCGATGTTTTTCAACTGGAAGTTGATCTAGATCCTGTCACTTTGTTTCCAAAACATATGAATCTCGAAGTCAAACGACCGAAAGTTTTTCTTGTATCGGTTTCCCCGTAATCTATTGTAGCCATTAAGTCTCCCATATTGCACAATCAACCTCCTGAGATATACTTTGGGCTTGACGGTGAAATCCTTCCACCTAGTTTAATTTCGATTGAAGAAATGCCACAAGACGAAACACCTTTAACTCCAACTCATTTTGGGAGGGAGCTTTACTTGTACGAGTCTTTTCCTTAATCACCCTCCTCTGCTTTTGTTGATCCTGCGTCTTTTTGAGTTCCCATAGATCTAATAGGTTATACATTTGGTCGAATAACCATGCCTAATCCAACATCTTCTGCTGGACCATCTATTCCAATTGCAACAACACTTGCTCTCGCTACCCCGTCGATGTTCACAACTTCACTAGATTCGCATCTATATGGTGGCCCTTTCGTCCCACCTGGTTACCTATCTTTATCTGTTACCTTATCTAGTGCATCCTCAAACCCATGGACTTCACCAATGTCATCATCTGGTATTATATCTAGTACATCTCTAGTGAGTACTGAATGTCTTGATCCTTTATATCCATCATCAGGGCAATATTAAGTTGGTCCATCTAGGTATATACCATCCAGTACAATCTCAACTAGACTCCCTGCATTTGGAGAAAAATATTTTCCATATTATTACACTCCTCATGATGGGGGGAAACCTATGGTCACCCATTTTGACAGTAATCCGTCGTTATTTGGTCATCCTAATGTTGGAATGTATGTTTTCAGTGGCAACCCACTCTGCCCTTCCAACCATAAACTGTTGTCCAATCGTATCAACCAGTTAAAATTGTTGCACCCACATCAAATCCACTTGTTAATACATCTTTACCTTTGTTACAGGCTCAAACTGTTGTACCTCAACCGTCTCAAGCGGGTCTCTCAACCCAATACCCTCAATTATTGGGCCCTTAGACTCCAACTCCTTCGGCTGGTTTACAACAAACACCTGTATCCGGATTTATTTATTCACAAGCTGGATTACCATATTATGGGATGTCGCAACCACAACCTGGTTTCAATTATCAAGAATGGAATCCAAGCTATTCAATTTTGGGTTATAATATGAGTGGAAAGACCCCTTGGCAGCCATAAGCACAAATGCCACAACCTTCATTTCAACAAGTAGTGTACCTAGGTTTTGGTCAATAGAATCATCGAGCATTTTCTTATCAAAACAACCCCTATCTGGGTTACCAGCAACAGATTCCTTATGTTGGTGCTCAAAGGCATGTTTCCCAAGAAATTCCATGATACCCTGGCTATGGTCAACCCGACTTAAATCGAAAATTTCCCTTTTCTGCAACTCTAGAGTTACCAGATTTAAACTGACTCGCCAATGATCCAATCAACTATGCTCCTTGGCGGCTGATGATACCTCATAAATTACCCTCCGATATTCCTATGTTCAATGGAAACCTTTGGGAAGACCTGTCGACTCATGTTATGACTTATCATTTGTTGTGTCTAACTCCCTCAATGATGACTCTGTTTGACCGTGTCTTTTCTAGCGTATGCTCACTGGTCCGACTGGGAAATGGTATATTTAGTTAACAAGAGCTTATTTTGATATTTTCACTACCCTAGCTACTGTGTCTTTGACCCACTTCCAGTTACACATATGATATGAAACTAGAATGGAACTCTTGACTAATTTTAAACAGACTAATGCTACTCACATTTCTGATCATATTCATGAGTGGCGTCGTAGTCGTAGAATGGTTAAGACACTTGTTCCTGATCAGCTCCTTATTGAGTGGTTCATTAAGTCCCTGTTACCATCTATAACTGAGGATGTGGCTAAGGGTGGCATCATCACTGAAGAGTAGGTCATTTCTCATGCCCAATATTTAGACTTGATTTATACTCATTCTGGAACGCTCTACAAGAGAATTCCCAACGTATCGTGATCTAATTTTACTGTTCCTCCTCCATCTAAGGACTCTCATGTTTGAGAAGGTATGATCGGTATTAAAAGCATACATCACTCTATTACGCTTGATCTTACAACTTCTTCTGAAATACATGCCGTGTCATCTGACAAAGGAAAAAGTGACGAGCAACCCAGAAGTAAGAAAAAGGGGAATCAAAGAAAAAACAAACTTGTACCCTGTAGGATCGATCATATGATCAATCATCTGGAATCAGAAACTTCATTACCCTTGCATCATATTTAATGAGGAACACTTTGTTCGAGACTGTCCTCACTCCTCTGAAGTCTCAAAAATGGTTATGCCCTTGCACGCATCCGCAGTGTTGACAGATCCATTTCTGAACCCGGACACAAATTTGGTTGCTATGGATCTAGCTTCTAGTTCCCAAGTCCTTATGTTGTCTATCACAAATCCATCGACTAATGTTTTGGTGTCAACGCGTAATAAATATTACGGTAGTCAAGATATTTATCAACCTACTACCTCTACCACGAATTCGTCTACGGAATCAATACCACCACCTTCTATTTCTGAATTAACAATAAAGCCACCAAAGGGATTCGTTCATAAATCGACATTTAATCCTCGGGCAAGAGTTGCTCAAAATTATAATATAGCTGATGATTTGGCCCAATCCCCTTTAGTTATGTCAGTGTTTGAAGTGCTTCAAAACTGTCCCTCCCAGAAGCAGGCTTTGTTTTCAAAAATTGGTGGAATTGATCTGAAAGATTCGAATCTCTTAGTCTTTAACCATAAGGGCTATGTGCCGCAATTACCAACATAATTGGAATTCTCCATCCAAGTAAATTTTCTCAATCACCTTGTTCATCGTACTATTATTGATTAGGGAGTGTCTACTTGCATTATGTCTCTAAATTGCTAGAAATCACTTGGCTAACCGTGCTTGTTTCAATCATCTACAATGTTGAAATCTTTTGACAGACGTACATATAAGCCTTGTGGTATTATTAATAACTTGCTTGTTGAACTAGGGGGAAAAGCAATGAATGTTGAAGTTGAGGTCATTAATGGACCCCTTGACTATAATTTTTTAATTGGAAGGCCATGGGTATATGCTATGACTACGATTGTCTCTACATATTTTAGATTGATTGCCTTTCCACATAAAGGTGTCATCACAATCATCAATCAACTATCCTTCTTTTCCTCCAATTCCCAGGTAATTGGAAGTGTTTCCATTATTTCATGCACCCCAACTCGCACTTCAGAACATTGTTGTAGGACTCTTAAAGGATTCCACTCTCAAGGGAACCTTTGCATTATCGCCGCCTGCGACATTAACAAAAATTGCAAGCATATAAACGTGCTACATGATATCTTCCACTCCATATGGATTAAGGCAGATTATGGGTGATTCTGAAGTTGTTATGTTGGATGAGTTTCTGCTGTCCATCCAAATTTAGCGACATAACAATAAATCTATATGGCTTGGGCGACGAATCCGAAATCATCATCGCCAGTTATTTGGGTTGATCGTTCAATAGATTTTGGTATTCCATCTGATCCTTTTTCCTTAACTTTCTTGACGGATGAGAATAATCTGGAATCCATGATGTCAGAAAGAGAACCATGGGAAGATAATCATCATATTCAGGATTACGAAGAAGATAATCTTATTGAACTATATCACCCGTCGATCAGAACTTTCTTTTCAAAGTCTTTTCCTATTAATGCAATCGATTTCGAGTGAAATTTATCAGATATTTAAGAAACCATTTGTATTGATATTTCAACCAAAGCTGGTGTGGTAGAAAAAATTCATGTTGGCATGTCTTGTTCTCCATCAGAACTCGAAACATATCACTCTCTCTTTTGAGAATTATGAGATATATTTGCCTGGTATTACGAGGAAATGCCAGGTATAGACACTAGTGTTTAGTCAATTCAGTGTCCTGAATTGATAGCATAAATTATCGATCAGGGCTTGTAAACTGATGAGGTATACTTGCACTATATGTTCTTAAATATCCTTTTTCTTATTTCGTTGTTTTCAGTATTTTGTTGATGTTTTTTAGTTTTGTTATTTTTTGAGTTTTAGTATGCTATTTAAAAGATGACATCAAATCTATTGTCAAAAAGGAAAGAAAAGAGAACCAAAACAGAGTGTACTTGTAAATTTTGTCCCTAATTAGGAAAATGATGAAAAATAGATAATTTTAATCCATGGAGGTCCTAACTTGCAAATGAACATGAAATGTAACTCAAGACATTATATTTCAACCTGATCCTTTCAGTTAGAGGTTTGTTGGAATAATTTGGGAAAGACATTGAACTCCAATGTGATGAGGATCTTCCTAAAAATAAACAGCAACTTAGAATATTATAGTGCAATCTTATTCATATGATAGAGATATTTTGGAACAGCTTGAGAAGAAAATTGCCATAATATGTTAAGGATCTCAGTATGAATACTTGAAACTACTTGTGACATTATAACTAGATCTCGTTCATCAGCTAGAGATTTATTGGAAAAGTTTATTGAAGGAGATTAGATATAATGTAATAAGGATCTTCCAAACAACAAATAACCCATAGTATTACAATTAGGTCTTTTCTGTGATTTAGAGATTTATTGGAATAGTTTTGGGAAAAATATTGTTTGTAACAATATGAGGATCTTCTATCTAATTGCAGAACAAAAAATGTTAATTAACTCAACATAATACAACAAAATCTCATTCAGACAATAGTGATATGTTGGAAAATCTTTTAAGAAAAATAATGGTTGTAGGATACTTAGGATCTTTTAATCTAAATAACAGAGCTAAAGTGCTGGTAACTCAAGATGTCACAACTAAATCCATTCATTGAATAGAGATATGTTGGAAAAGCTTTTGAGAAAAGACTAATTATAACATCATGAGGATCTGTTAGTTAAACAAACAATGCAAGACATGATACTAAAAGATATGAACTCAGAAAACTGTCTAAGTAAGAAATATAACAACACAGAATTAAAAGCTACTTATCTAGAAAGCATGTAGAAGCCTCCTTAGATAGCAGGGGCCCTTTGCTATCAATTTGGCATGAAAATATTTAACTCCTCAAGTTTGTCTTCAATACAACATCAAAATTATGCTTCTTCTTACTATCAAAAATACTTCGAAACAGAGTATCACAGTATTGGAAAAATAAGAGTTAACTTCTTTTCTCGGTCTCACCGAGCTAAATTTATAGGTAATTACATAACTGATATTGAATGAAAGTAGGCACATGTGTATTCTAAAGTCATAATCAAACTAAAACTCCTTTTTAGGACTCGTGATTTGCTAAAAGTAAATCAAGAGTCCTTATCCTGATTAAAATCTACTTCTCGGACTTTTGGTTTGACCACATGCATAACCATCTCCAGTTATTGACTCAGCCTTCGTGGATGACAAGGAATGATGTTGGAAAGATTTAGAATCTAACCATATACGTATTTTCTCCAGATGACACTTGTAATATGTTCAAACACCAAAATGGCTACGGAATGTGTAACTGGCTACAGAATGACTGCATTCTGTAGCTAAAATTGCTCAGAAATCATTAAGAAAACAAAACCACAAAAGTACAACAAGTTAGTCATTGCATGTATTCCTTAAGTGATTTTAATCATTCTTATTGATCTTTAGGTCTATAAAATGAAAAAAGGAATGATAAGATGAAGTGGAATTTGGAAAAGGAGAAGACACTTTTAGGGCTCAACATACCCCCACTGCAAAACTTTTGCATGTCCTCGTGCAATTTCATTCCATTTGTACTGATACTTCTGCAAGAACATCTAACCTTCTTTTTCTTCTTCTTCTGGTGGTTAATGCCATCCTGGGTTTCCTTATGAGTGTCTTGAACTTCAGGTTAATGAGTGCCCTGTTTAATTTCTTGTTCCTTTTCTTCAACTTCTTGTTTTCTTTATATAATCCTTCCATTCTCTGAGAGAGAGTGTTGTTAATGCTACCTTTCAATTTAACTTGCTCCCTTAGAATTTCATTTTCATTCTTAATATGGTTATTCAGTATCTCCAATTCATAATTGTCTCTTTTTAATTTTTCAATTGGAGGTTCTTGTGGACTGGGGGATATTTCTTTTTTCTCTGAGGCTTTTCTCTCTAATGATTCCACATGGTCATAAAACTGCTACTGAGATGGATCTACATCTGGGGTTCTTCTACCAGGATTTTATTCATATTGGTATACAAGAGATCTGTCAACTGGGGTCTGAATTTGAACTTATTATTCTTCAATGTTTATGATTTCAGTTCCTTTAATGCATGTCTTTTTCACCATGCCCTTAAGCCTAGAGCTTCTTCTCAATTTGGGTGGATTTTCATCTTTTACATCATCTTCTTCAACACATTCATTTGTTAATTCCTCCTTCCTTTTATTCCTGAGTTGTTTCTTGATTTTTACCAACTTCTTAGAGATTATTTCATCACTGTCTTCCTGTGTTGATACATTAGGCTTGACTTCAACAGTTTTAACATCTTTTCCTCTCCTACTTCTTCTCACAGGTTTTTTTTTAGACAATGTTTCTCTAGATTCTTCAAAATGGTTCCTTAGGAGGAATTCATCCCAATTATCTCCTATCTTTTTCAAATGAAACTCAATTAAAATTTTAATTAAGCCATGATGATGTAAGGTAGTCTCTAAGAACTGAAGCCTTTTCTAGACATTTGAAGACATCCTTTCAAACTATTAAGTAGGAAAAAGGGCAGATTTATTTCTTCATCTAGAAAATTCATCAAAATTCTAATGTGATAAACATACAAAGTGCCAAATATTCCTTCACAGGTTATGAAATTTTGTAAAATTAATAGCATATTCCTCCATTTATTCTTCAAAGTTGAACTAGGAATACCTTTCTTAAACACTGCAGTGTCCATACTTGGGTTTTTTAGCATTTGTTTCCAAGCCTCATTATGCAATTCTTTGTTTTTAAACCAACGTTCTCCCTGTCTTGGAAGTTCTGTTGCTTCTGCTATGAAGGACTCTGTGATGGAGAATTTGATATCCCCAATCTCTACTTCTGCTCCATTGAACGATCTAGCAAATGTTTTTGTTATTTATTTATGAAATCCATTAAACTTCTCTATAAATCTCAGCCATCTAGCCTGTTGCAATAACCCTTTAATCTGAGGGTATCCTTCTAAATACTTAGTTCCAACTGGTTCTGATCTTACAATAAGCCCCATTTTTCTTGATAAAGATTACTTCCTCTCTGGCTTCAATTCATTGCTTTGCTCTCATTCTTCTATCAAAAGCAACTGTGAAGGGTTGTCTTACCCTAAAATGACTTCTCTATAGATGAGGATTGGCTACGAAAAGAAATAGCAGTGAGTGGATGTGAACATAACAGGGTAGTGGTAAATCATGAGGATAATCGGGTGTAAGAGTTTGATATGGGATGAATTACAACGAAGAAATCCTATGAAGATTTTCAAAAATCATCAATGAATGTCGTGGTCTGATGATGTGAACTAATAGGTCACTTCTATGTTCTGACCGTTATCTTTCAATTAATGATGATTTGTTATGAAGTGGGATGAAAGGGATTTGGTCGAGGAATGTTTATGATAGGGGTTTGATCAATTCGAATCATAAAATAACTTAGGAAAACATATGACCTAACCACATTATACCTTTAATGATTTGCTATCAAAAATAATTTCATACAATTTTACCTTAGCCCTTTTCGAATTTTTTCTGTTTTGATGTGCTTTTATCTTTCATTTGAAAAATATTGCTCTTTTAGGCTCCATAACCTTCTTTGACTCATTCTCTGTTTTCTGGAGTAGGTTTTGCAGAATCAATTGGCTGCAGAATAGGTAGCTACAGAATGTACCTGTAAAAACTCTGAAATGTGAAATGGAATGAAGTGAAATGTGGATGGAATGAAGTATGGAATAAAGTGAAAATCTGGATAGAGTGAAGTATGGAATGGAATGAATGAAAATGTGGATGGAGTGAAGTATGGAATAGAATGAATGAAGATGGATCATGAATATGTAAAGTGAATCTGTAACTTATGATTTTAGGGTATTTAATTGTAGAAAAGAACAATTTTGAAAATCTAAAGTGTCAGAAAAATTCTGATTTTCACCTTAGATTTTCTGTATAAACATGCCAATCAATGATTGGTTTTCATGTTTATACCTTTTTATTTTTTATTTTATTTTATTTATTTATTTTTTATATATAATTTTTTTTTTTTTAATGCTTGAAGAAAAATACAATTAAGTTAGTGAAGAAGAAGAATTCTTCTTCACTAACTTCATATCAATGCTATCTTGAAATTTCTTGACAAATTCCTCTCTTCAAAGTGGCTTCTGATATAATTTCAGTCTGTGTCCATTTACAAGAAAAGCCACCTTTCCTTCATCTATTGTCCTGATTTTTATTGCTCCATTTTCAAAGATTTTCACAATCTCATATGGCCCAAACCAATGATTTTGAAATTTACCTGAAAAATCCTTGAACTTTGAATCAAATAAGAGGGCCCAATCAACTTCTTTAAATTTCTTTTCCTTGATGTACTTATCATGCCATCTAGTCCTTTTTTGTTGGACTATGCTTGTTCTGAGGACTGCATCTTGTCTGATCTCGTCCAATTCATTAATCTGCTCCAGTCTGTGCTTCTATGCTTCTGTTAGATCAAGTCCTAATTGGACTTCCATTTTGAAAGTTTGGATCTGAAACTCTATGGGAAACAAGACTTGTTTTCCATAAACAAGTTCATAAGGAGTGTGACCTGTTTTGTTTCTCCATGTAGTTCTGTAGGCCCACAAGGCTTCAGGAAGCCTTTCTGCCCAATCTCTCCTGTGTAAATGAATAGTCTTTGTTAGGATCCCTTCAATGACTTTATTGGTAGATTCCACTTGGCTATTTGCTTGTGGATGGTAGGGAGTAGATTTTCTGTGTTTGATTTTGTACTTTTCTACCATTTTCTCCACTAGCTTTGATGTGAATTAAGCTCCTTGATCTGTAACAATTTCTCTTGGAACACCAAAACGAGTAAAAATATCCTCAAAAATAAAATTGACTACAGATGCTTCAGTAGCAGAAAGTAATGGTTTGGCCTCTACCCATTGGTAACATAATCAGTGCAAACTAATATATATTTCTTTTGTCTTGATGGAGGATTAATAGGTCCTACAAAATCCAAAGCCCATTTCTCAAAGGGTTCAATGTGTACCTGAGGTTGCAGTGGCATCTCACCTGAAGGAGAAGGTTTCCCTACCCTTTGGCAACTGTCACACATTTTAACATACTCTTTAGCATCCTTAAAGAGGGATGGCCAATAATATCCTAGATGAAGGATCTTATAAGATGTCCTCTTATCAGCAAAGTGTCCACCACATGGTTCATCATGACATGCCTTGAGAATCTCAGTCATCTCATCTTCTCGAACACATATCCTGATAATAAAATTTGGACCTGTTTTGTATAACTCATTAGCAATCCATGAATATTTTGCACTATCATAAATGATCTTTCTTTTATCTCTTGTATTCATAATTGAAGGAAATTTTCCTGAAACTAGATAGTTAGCAATATCAGCAAACGAAGGAGTTTGAATGGTAATTGCAAAGAGATATTCATCAGAGAATTTGTCTTCAACTGGAGTATTGTCTTTAATGTTTTGGAGTCTAGATAGGAAATCAGCTACTGTATTTTGTTTCCCAGGCCTATCTAGAATGGTGATGTTAAACTCTTGTAAAAGCAATAACCATCTTGTGACTCTGCCATTAGTAATTGATTTGTTCATTAAGTACCTAATTGCAGAGTGATCTGTGTGAAAAAAAGTTTCATAGCCTGTTATATAGTGTCTAAATTTGTTTATAGCATGAACAACAGCTAAGAACTCTTTTTCAGTTACAGTATAATTCAACTCTGAAGGAGTCAAATTTTTACTTGTATAGTAGATGGCATAAGGAATCAAGTCTTTTGTCCCAGTACAACTCCTAAAGCTGTATCTAAGGCATCTGTTGAAATATGAAAAGGTAATTTCCAGTTAGGTCGCCTTAAAATAGGCGCTTCAGAGATTTTTGTTTTTAGGGTTTCAAAGGCTAACTGGCAGTTAGGATTCCAATTGAATTCATGATCCTTGGTAAGTAATTTGAAAAGTGGATATGCTATCTTGGTGAAGTTTTCTATAAATCTCCTATAATACCCTGTAAATCCTAGAAAACTCCTAACATCTTTTTGACAACTTAGAACTAGTAGTCTGGAGATGACTTCAACTTTTGACTTATCAACTTTAATCCCATCTCCTAAAATGTGATGTCCCAGAACAATCCCTTTAGTAAACATCATAAAACACTTTTCATGACTTAATGAAAGATTTGTTTCTTTACATCTCTTTAAAACTTTTTCCAAGTTTGCTAAGGCTTCTTCAAATGTGTTTCCATAGATTGTGAAGTGATCCATGTATACCTCTACACAGTCATGTATTAGATCTGAAAAGATTCCTAATACTTCCCTTTGGAATGTTGTAGGTGCATTGCATAATCCAAATGGAAATACTCAGTAGGCATAGGTACCCCAAGGATAGGTAAATGTGGTTTTTTCTTGATCCTCAAGTGCTACTTGAATTTGATTATAACCACTGAACCCATCCAAAAATGAAAAGTACTTTTTGCCTGCTAATGTGTCTAACTCCTGATCTATGAAAGGTAAGGGAAAATGGTATTTAAGAGTAGCTTTGTTTAGTTCTCGGTAGTCAATACATACCCTCCATTTTCCATTCTTTTTGGGTACAATCACCAAAGGAGAGACCCACTGACTATCTGAAATGGGATAAATAAAATTGACATTTAACAATTTTTGCAATTCTTCTTTAACAATCTCCCTAAGGTTTGGATTCATCCTTCTCTAAGGTTGTCTGGTTGGTTTAAAATTTTCCTCTATATATATATGATGAGTGTAAGTCTTAGGATTGATCCCTTTCATGTCAGTGTACTCCCAAGCATATGCAGAAGAGTATCTCTGTAATGTTTTGACTAGCTTTTCTTGTTGAAATTTATCTAGGTTTTTGTTTATGTTTAAAGTTTTTCATGGGAATATTTCAATTGTAGAGCTACCAAATTCTTCCATGGAGTAAAGAGACATCTGTCTTGATGATAAGAACTCAATGTTAGATTCTTCTTGAAATTTTTCATATTTAAATTCTAAAGAAGATTCATAATTTTCCAAAGTATTCAGAATCTGACTATCTTCACTAATTTCTGAAATAGTGAAGAGAGGTTGTATATCTTCTTCATCATCAATCCACTGAGTATCATCTAATTCTATGATTGTTCTTGCTGGAGGATACAAGGTGAATTTCTTGGTTGAACTTCCATCAAAGATGTACATATCACCAGATCTATAGCTAATGAAAGCATCAACTGTAGCTAACCAAGGTCTTCATAATATAATAGGATGTCCTCCTAGATCATTTTTAGGAGTAAGGATCATGAAATACACAGGATACTCCCACGAATCTAAGAACACTGAAATTTCTTCTATTATCCCATCTGTTTTGATCATAGATCTATCTGCTAATTGTAGCAGTGTGGGTGTAAAAAGAAGATTAGGAAGTTTTAGTTTTTCCATGATTTGCCTACTCATGATATTGATTGCTGCTCCTAAATCAATAAGTGTGTTCTAGATTTCAATTCCATTGATGTGTATTTTAACAACTGGATTTCCTGGGTCTAGATACTTTGGAATGGCAATCTTACCCATCATTATATCTGCTATTTTTCCTACCAGTTGTATTTTCTTTATCTCTTTTATTCTTTTTCCTGTTTTTTTCATACTCAACTCCTTTATTGTTTTTGCTAAGATTGGGATTTCCTTGATAGCTTGTAATAATGGAATCTTAATACAAACATTTATTAACTCATCTAGGAAATCATAGTTAGGCATCATGATTTGTTTCTCTACACCCCTATCAATTTGTAATCTTTTTGGAAAAGGAGGTGTAGAAGTAGATGTTGATGGCTGCTCTAATATAGGAGTTGAAATTATTGGTTCTTTCTATTTTGATTTTTCAATATTTTGGTCTTGAAAAGATGTGCTTCCCTTAAGACTTTTATTTACCCGTAGAGAATCTTCCTCAAAATTGTTTTTCTCTTGTATAATTACAGAAGGTTTCTTCTTTTCAAGTATTCTTCCAGACCTAAGCTGAACATCATTAAGGTCTAAAGAAGTAATCAAATAGGTTGGGAATTGTTGACCTTCTATCATATATGTATTCCGAGGGTTTTTATTGTTGGGGTTTAGTATTAGTTGGGCAGGTGATTTTCTTTTTGAGGAAATGGCAATGGAAGTGGTGGATTTTGATTTTGGTTTTGATGTTGTGGATTCTGTTGAGGATTTTGTTGTGGGGGGAAGTTTGAATATGTTGGATATGAGGGATACGAAGGTGGATATTGATAATATTGGGAGAACCTTCCATAAGGATTTTGTGTTCCTTGTGCCCAAGATTGAGATTGATTTTGAAATTGGGACCAAGGTTGCTGCCAAGAGTTCCAATTTGGTCGAGGTTGATTATACATTTGATTATTAAACCCATGTGTCTGAGGTCCCTGCTAAGGTCTTCTAGAGACAAAGTTAAGAGATTCTGTGGAATTTGTGGGTGTTTCTTCTTGAAAGACAACCTTAATACCAGGGAGTGAAGGACAACTCTTGGTCTCATGTTTTTCTGAACAAATTGCACAAGTCTCTATTACTTTTGCATCTAAAGGACACTCTCTCAAGGCATGCTTCTTCCTACATTTGGGACAAAATATTGCTAAGGCATCATCTTTTTGCTTATTTTGTAACTTAAGGATGTCTATTTGTTCACTAAGACTCCCTAGAATGTCAAATTTGAATTCATCAAGCATATTACCTATTTATGCCCTATTTATTGTTCCAGCTGCAGATTTACTTGCCCTTGCAAGAGCAGGGTCTCTTGGTCCTTTTAGAATTTTAGATTTTCCTCTTGAAATATTGATACATAATTCAACTTTATCAGGTAATGGAAGCTGAGATATGTCCCCTTTTCCCATAATATTGAGGATATATATCCATTCATCCCTAATTGTTTTCAAAAAGAGAGCTTTCAAAGTTTCTTGATCTAGGTTTTCCATTTTTTCCCTCTTGATGTTATAATTGAATCTTTCCAACAAATCTTCTAGATTTTCATCCTCTTTTTGCATCATCTTGAACACTTCTTCCTTATGATTGACTGGTATACAATAATCCAAGTATCTATCTAGAAATTCTTTCCTCATGTCATCCCATGTCCTAATAGACCTAGTGATTAAACTCATAAATCATTTTAATGCTGCTCCTTTCAATGTTGAGGGGAACAGTTTAAGTTTCTGAGCATCTTGTAGATAATCATAGGTTCTACATAGAACTTCAAATTCAAATAAGAAGGTTTCAGATCCTCACTTTTTAGTTCATGAAAGTTTGGAAGAATAGAAGGTGAGATATTTTTCATAGTTGCATTAGTCTCTTCATCTACTATAGGGAATCCAAAAGGACTTCCAGTTCCCCTTCTACCTCTTCCTCCTTCTACATTTCCTCTACCTCTTCCTCTCTCTCCTTTTCTATCTCCTCCTCTTCCTCTTCCTCCTCCAAATAGTGTATGTTGTCCATTAAATACTTCTCCTTTCCCTTCTTCTGCCAGGATAGACTCTTCTGAACTGATATAGGGTTCAGTTGGAAGAGCTAGTTGTTCTACTGGTTCTTCTATTAAGGGTATATTGAAGAAATAGTCCTCTTCTTCCTCTTCACTAGGGATTTGTAATTCTTCTGCTGGAATATATTCCCCTATGGAAGTGAAAACCTAATTCTTCGGATATCCTGATGGGATATCTGATCTTGAGACTTCTGGAAGCCTATGACTAGTATAGTATGGAATGTGAGTCTGAGTTGGAGGTGTGCTACTTCTTGGTCTTGGTGGAGTGAGTGGAGTTGTGGGAATTAAACTTCTGCCTCTTACAAATCTACCCCTACAATCTCTTTCTCTACGTATATCATTGTTTTTGGGAAATAGGAAATAAAGCTACCTAGTTATACCTCCCCGGCAGCGGCGCCAAAATGTTTAGTCAATTCAGTGTCCTAAATTGATAGCATAAATTATCGACCAAGGCTTGTAAACTGATGAGATATACTTGCACTATATGTGCCTAAATATCCTTATTCTTATTTCGTTGTTTTCAGTATTTCGTTGATGTTTTTGAGTTTTGTTATGTTTTGAGTTTTAGTATGCTACTTAAAAGATGACATCAAATCTATTGTCAAAAAGGAAAGAAAGGAGAACCAAAATAAAGTGTACTTGTAAATTATGTCCCTAATTAGGAAAATGATGAAAAAAAGAGAATTCTAATCCATGGATGTCCTAACTTGCAAATGAACATGAAATGTAACTCAAGACATTATATTTCAACCTGATCCTTTTAATTAGAAGTTTGTTGGAATAATTTGGGAAAGAGATTGAACTCCAATGTGATGAGGATCTTCCTAAAAACAGACAACAACTTAGAATATTATAGTGCAATATTATTCATATGATAGAGATATTTTGGAACAGCTTGAGAAGAAAATTTCCATAATATGCTAAGGATCTCCTATGAATACTTGAAACTACTTACGACATTATAACTAGATCTCGTTCATTAGCTAGAGATTTATTGGAAAAGTTTATTGAAGGAGATTAGATATAATGTAATAAGGATCTTCCAAACAACAAATAACCCATAGTATTACAATTAGGTATTTTCTATGATTTAGAGATTTATTGGAACAATTTTGAGAAAAAGTCTGTTTGTAACAATATGAGGATCTTCTATCTAATTGCAGAACAGAAAATGCTAATTAACTCAACATAATACAACCAAATCTCATTCAGACAATAGTGATATGTTGGAAAAGCTTTTAAGAAAAAGAATGGATGTAGGATACTGAGGATCTTTTAATCTAAATAACAGAGCTAAAGTGCTGGTAACTCAAGATGTCACAACTAAATCCATTCATTGAATAGAGATATGTTGGAAAATATTTTGAGAAAAGACTAATTATAACAGCATGAGGATCTATTAGTTAAAAAAACAATGCAAGACATGATACTAAAGGATATGAACTCATAAAACTGTCTAAGTAAGAAATATAACAACACAGAATTAAAAGCTACTTATCTACAAAGCATGTAGAAGCCTCCTTAGATAGCAAGGGCCCTCTCCTATCAATTTGGCATGAAAAGATTTAAATCCTCAAGTTTGTCTTCAATACAACATCAAAATTATGCTTCTTCTTACTATAAAAAATACTTCGAAACAAAGTATCACAATATTGGCAAAATAAGAGTTAATTTCTTTTCTCGGTCTCACCGAGCTAAATTTATAGGTAATTACATAACTGATATTGAATGAAAGTAGGCATAGGTGTATTCTAAAGTCATAATCAAACTAAAAATCCTTTTTAGGACTTGTGATTTGTTGAAAGCAAATCAAGATTCCTTATCCTGATAAAAATCTACTTCTCGGACTTTTGGTTTGACCACGTGCATAACCATCTCCAGTTATTGACTCAGCCTTCGTGGATGACAAGGAACGATGTAGGAAAGATTTAGAATCTAACCATATATGCCTTTTCTTCAGATGACACCTGTAATATGTTCAAACACCAAAATGGCTACAGAATGTGTAACTGGCTACAGAATGACTACATTCTATAGCTAAAACTTCTCAGAAATCATTAAGACAACAAAACCACAAAAGTACAACAAGTTAGTCATTGCATGTATTCCTTAAGTGATTTTAATCATTCTTATTGATCTTTAGGTCTATAAAATGACAAAAGGAATGATAAGATGAAGTGGAATTTGGCAAAGGAGAAGACAGTTTTAGCGCTCAACAAGTAGTATTTTTGAACACACCATTAATATGTAACCTGATGTCAAACCGGTATGTCAACGCCTTCATCCTATTCATCTGAAGAAGGTTGCTTCCATTAAAGAAAAAACTTTTACGTGCTATTTTCATTTACCCTGTTCCGCTAATTGAGTGGGTATCCAACATCATTCCTGTTATGAAAAAACAAGGAACCATCAGAGTGTGTGTTGATTATCAGGATGTAAATCTTGCTTGTCCAAAAGACAACTATCCTACTCCCTTTATTGACCAAATTATTGACGATTATGCTCGATGCAAAATATTTTCATTTATGGATGGATTTTCTGGCTACAATCAAATCAATATCTGCCTAGAGGACAAATATAAGACAACATTCATCTATCCCTGGGGCACATTTTCTTATCGAAAACTCCTACTTGGTTTAAAGAATGTTGGGGAAAATTTTCAGAGAGCAATGGATTATGCTTTCAATGACATCAAGCACATTGTTCAACCTTATCTAGATTATTTACCTGCACATTCACAAAACTAGAATGATCACCTGATGCATTTGAGAGCTATATTTTTACACTACTAACACTACAAAATATGCCTCAATCCACATAAATGTGTGTTTTGTGTTGGTTCTAGTCATTTCCTTGGATTCGTCGTCTCAAAATAAGGAATTCGAATCGACCCCCTGAAGGTCCAGGCTATTATTGATTTTCCCGTGCCTTCAAATTTTCTTTAGTTACAGAAACTTTAGGGAAAGGCTAACTTCCTAAGGAGATTCATACCCAACTACGCTGAAATTTCTAAAAGATTTAATCGGCTCTTGAAAAATGTGATTCCCTTCCATTGGGAACAAGTTGCGCAAACTTCTTTTGATGATGTAAAGGATACACTTGTCTGGGCGTCATTAGTGTATCCCGCCAATTATCAGAGTGATTATTTCTTATATTTTTCCATGGCTGATACGACCATTTCTATGGTGTTGGTCCAAGTAGAAAATGGAATAGAACATTCGATGTATTATTTGAGTCGTAATCTCAATTATACAAAATTGATGTATTCGTACGTAGAAAATCTTGCCTTGGAAGTTGTTCAATCTGTCCAAATATTTCGCCACTATATCCTGTTCTGAAAGACCATTGTCATTTTGGATTGCAACTCCATGATTTACATCTTATCGCGTCAATTGCTGGGGGGCAAGTATTCAAAATGGATTTCCATTTTGCAGGAATTTGATTTTGAATTCATCAAATCCAAGTCAAATAAGTCTTTAGTTTTGGCAGAGCTTCTTTGTGACATTCCCTTTGATAGTACTGTTACTACATCGGAACCATCTATTCCTAATGAGTCTCTATTTCTAATTGGATCATCTGATCCTTGGTATGTGGATTTTAACATTTATCTCGAGACCTAGACTTTTTGGCCTGATACCTCTCTCTCTGACCAACGACGTATTCGATACCAAGCCAAATATTATCTGATCGTTGGCGATAGAATTTATCGTCGTGGTGTCGATATAATTTTAAGAGGGTGCCTCACTCATGAGAAGGCTCAAAAGGATTTAAATTATTTTCATGTTGGGGCTTGTGGTGGACATATGTCTGGCTACGCCACCGTGCAAAAGATACTCCCCACCAATTAATTTTTTCCTACAATATTTCGTGACTGCATCCTCGCGGTTAGAAGTTGTCATGCGTGCCAGATATTTGATCTCAACCTTCAGATATTTATTAGAAGTTGTTAGAAGTTGTCATGCGCCAATGCATCTTGTTGTCTTTGTGGGACCATTTTAAAAATGAGACATTGACTTCATGACCTGTAACCCTTGTTTGTCCGGGGGACATGGCTATATTATTGTCGCAGTAGAATACTTTAAAAAGTGGGCCGAAGCGATGCCTACATTTAATAACACTGGACAAAAAACTGCATTGTTTTTATTTAATCATGTCATTGCACGGTTTGGTGTTCCATAGGCTATAGTCACAGATCATGGTAATAATTTTCACAATCACATGATGAATGAGTTGACTGCCAATTTAGGACTATCACTTGATAGTTCTACTTCTTATTATCCACAATAAAATGGACAAGTTGAGGCTATTAACAAGATTCTTAAACGAATGCTTTAAATAATGATAGAAGTTCATAAACAGAACTGGCATTTGATCCTGTACTCAGCTTTGTGGGTGTACCAAACCTCGATGAGAAACGCAACCAGATTTACCCCCTTTCAATTGGTATATGGTCTCGAAGCTATCTTGCCAATCCAATGTGAAATACCGTCACTGAAACTCGTAATCGACTTGTTACCTGACACCTCAGATGAAGAAGCGCGTATTTTTAACCTCATCCATCTTGATAAAACACGTATTGAAGCCTAATTGTCCAATGCAACGCATAAGAGACATATAAAGGCACAATACGAAAAGCATGTCCAGCCTCGCATTTTCTCAGAGGGCGACTTGGTCCTTCTTTATGATCAGGAAGATGATGTAATAGGTACAGGGAAATTTTAGCCATTATGGCATGGCCCCTATATTGTCAAAAGAGTTCTTGCTAAGGGTTCCTACGATTTCGTAGATTATGATGGAATTCCATTGGCGTAGCCCCGAAATGGGTTGTATCTGAAATGTTACTATGCTTGTTCATGAGCGTAATAATATTTTGTATTATATTGTACATATGCTATTGATTTTCATTTACCATCTTAGTTTGTTTTTAGAGTTTTCTTGAAGTTAGTAATCCGCTTTATATTTCATCGCAGATGTCTGAATCTTTGGAACCATTTGTTGGATATGTTGATGGTGCTAGTCGTAGTACATAGAATCTATCCTCTGTAGCGTGGGCCATTTTAGCTCCGAACGACGAGTTAGTGAGTTTTGAAAGGATTTGTATTGGTCGATCGACAAAAAATATCGCTGAGTATAGCATGTTGATCGAACTTCTCTCGGATGCCATTTAATTTGGTATTAACCGTATCATCATAAGGTTAGACTCACAACTTGTGGTACTGTAACTTACTGGTGTTTATACTGTTAGAAATTCAACATTGCATCGTATATTCCTAAGAGTTCGACTTTCGGAAAGACATTTTGATTTCATTCAATATCAACACATTTCCATAAACCTGAACACATAAACTGCTTCTTTAGTGAATTATGTTATAGACAAAAATTTGCAACACATGTAAATATATATTCATATAATTAAATAGGATTGCACAATAAACATAGGAAAAACCTGAAATCAAATATATAGATAGTTATAGGTTTTTACAAAATTTGTGCCCAAGAAACAATGGTCATCTGACCTAAAAACGTATGCAACATGTCAAAAGTAAACTAGTGATGCTCATGATAACATGATATTGATCTAGCTATTCTATGCAGTAACTGCATCCAACACTTAGGAATGCCAATAGTATGGCGCTGCATTTGCATGGGTAACTCTTCAATTTGGTAATCCAGAATACCGAAGGTCAACCCCTCTATGTGCTGCTGAAGCTCAGCAAGAGTCTCAGCGATATCCAAATCCTTAAGGAATTTTCTCCCGACAACCCCTCTCTGTTGGCTCATCCGCTCCATGCTTTGACTCTCCCACTAGTCAAACTCGACCCACATCTGCATTACATCAAAACAATAGTTTATTCTTGGGAAAAAATTAAAATAAAAAACATGTATAAACCTTAGAAAATTAAAAAAACATGGTTAAACACGTTCTTACCAATTTCACCCCACCGAGTGCCTCAATCTAGATCTCCTCAGAAGTCGACACTTGCATATGCATAGTCATTGATGGCGATAATTTGTCGCCTGAACCAGGTGAAGGATGCAGTCAAGAACACAATGGTCGATTGACCAACATGTCTAGCCATCAATTATACCCATCTCTCCATCCTTGGATCCCTAGGGTTAGATATAACCAACGTCACATGCTGAGGCTGCATCAGTGGAATCCACTCTAAGGCAAAAGAAATGAGGATCAAACCATAGTTGAAGTTTTTCTTCCTTCCTCCCTTTGCCTTGCTCAATTTTTCTTTCATTAAAGTACGACTTCAGCCCAATTGAAAATTGTTAGTTCCATGCACTCTAGCACATACTGCATATAAGATATGTTCGCTAAGTGTAGTGTAGTGGTACCAGCAAGCTTTTCAATCATGAATAAGATGGTTTTCAATGGAAAATCACGAACATCGCGGATTTTTATTTTCCCATCCTTACCAGGCTCTGCTCCTGGATTGCAATATTGCAATATATAGTCTCTCACAATCTCTCCTCCGAGAGTAGACCCTAAAAGAGAAATGGGCAAGCCTATCCTCGACAATCCTGTGAGAAAAATATACATCCTCCACTAAAATTGGGACCACTTTGTCCCCAATATGAAATTCCGCTAGATCCCATGCACAAACAAGGAACTCCAATAGTTCCATTTGTTGCTTCATACCAAATAATCTGAAGTACTTTAGAAACCCATAGTCTTTGAGGGCTCTTGTAGTACCCGGATCATTTAGGGAAATCATGTTTTGTTCTTCATGTTCTATTTCCCTCCAGTTAATTGTCATTTTGGTTCATTGAATCCCTGAATACAACCATAAGACTCATTAGGACCCTTTTCATGCAAAAAACTATGCAAATTTTGGGCACACTACAAGAATAAAAAATGTGAATTTCTCCCAATGCGGCCTTGGCCAAGAGACAGAGTGTTGCATATGCACACAACCTTCATTTGAGGTGCATTCAAACACAGGTTTCAACATCCAAGGGTGCATTGCCCTCTTTTGAAAATGAATTTACTATAAGGGGCCCAAATCCCTAAAAAATTGCAATGAAATGAAAAAAAGCTAGTACTGAAAGAATGAGGAGGTTGATGTCACCAAATTGGATCAAATGGAAAGGAAAACCATCCACATAATCGATCGCAATCAACAGCTGAAGTTCAGGGGAAAAAACAAGTTCATAGCTCAAAAATACAATTGATAAAAATGAATGGTAAAACTCTTTTAATTAGTCATTTGATTATTTGAAAATAATATTTATTGTTGTGACTATGGTTTTATTCATTTTTTATGAAACATGTATTTTTAATCCATTTGATGTTGTTATGAAGAATTTTACAATTGATATAGCAGATTAGTCGTGCACACTTATTCAAGAATGGTTTGACCACAAAGAATGATTTTATCCTTATTTTTCAAGCTTTGATAAAAATGAAAAATGACATGAAGCGCACTTTTATCTCTTTTTTGAGCTTTGATAACAACGAAAGAGGAACCCCTGGAGTCGTCTTTTAGCTATTTTCAGACTCTGATAATGTGAAAATATTGCTGAGCACTATCTTTTTGAGCTTGTAAAAGTAAATGAATTGGCCTCTACTCACTATAAGTTTAACATTTTTTGGAATGAGATAGATTATTTACGAAAAATGAAAGTTGTAGTCGAACATGGCTAAGAGGTTCTATCAGATATTATTTTACACTTTTCTGGATCTGAGTGACAACTTTTCAAAAAAGGAATCATGAATTTTTCTTTTTTCCTCTTTTTCAAACTCTCTAAATATGAAAAAGGACCGGGCTGTCATTATTGTTAGGCTCATTAAAACATAAAGTAGCGATGAGATTTTCGATCATGGCAAGAATCGAGTTTCATTTATCGATAGACTTGTTAAATTATTAAATAGCGATGCATATTATACCAAAGGGTTGAATTATAGGTCAAGCATATGTTACCCTCGTCAAGCTTGTTAAAAAATAAAGAGGTACTGGTCGACAAATGACCGGGGAAAATTAGGGAAAGTGAACAAAACTTTTACGGTAGTAGGTCGCTCTAATGATCGTGACTGTTTGGGTTGGGTAATATTCTTGACAATTCATTCATACCTATGATTCATCATACCTTCACTTCAGTTTTGGGTCAATGCTACCAACGCATCTCAATGTCATCGATATGTTCAAGAGAATTCATCTAGTGAATACTCATCCTTCTACAATAATCATTAAACCTTCATTCTCATGACAATCATCCCTGAACATTGCTATATCAAGTCACATTTTGTCTCTGAAATCAGTAACTCTCGTTTCATGATAAAGTGACTTCCTGTCAACCTCAAATCATCATCTAGGAATTTTTACTTAGAAACATCATCTTCCAGTACCATGAGGCTTATTACAACATCGACAAGATCCTCGCTTCCAGACCTTTGACCGAAAGATTTTGTTTGGCGTTCGACATCAAATAATCCATTCATGCCTTATGAAATGTACTACAGTACCTTGAGAGCCATTAACATCAATGGTGGTTCTCTCCATTTGTTAAAAAATCACATCATTGGCTGGTAATAAAACGATGTCTTACCATGTTCAACTACAAATCATATATTCACATGGCTAGACTTGTACTCGAACAATCAAGTGAACGAGATAAGAAGACCCCGGATCTAGTTTCAACCATTCGGGCTGCGATTTTAGGATTTCTGTACACATCATCTGTATGATGACCTTACTTACAGATCGTCATCCGATCATGGGCCTATATCTATAGGCATGTCTGTATTGGGAAACATTCCAGTGTAGACGACTTTCTGCACTATGTACATTTTATTAGATAGTTTATGTGTTGAGAATGGGAATGCCTCCCTCATCAATTCATGATCAAGAGGATATATCATGATGTAATGTTTTGTAAGATTGATATAGGTTTCCACTCTGCTTCAGTTCCATCTCATCACGTCGTAAAGCATCTCATTCAAAATATTGTTATTATTTTGACTTCATACTTTAGGGGGCAGCTGTTATAGGTCAATTTGGTCATAATCCCCCATGACCTGGTCAAATTGGACATCATCCCTAGGACCAATGAGATAGGGTCTATGATCCCCTCATATTTCAATTGTTATATGCCCTAGGATAAGAATAAATCATTCATGGCTTCTATTGTGAGATTTCCAACGTTTGAAGTATATTTTATATCACCTATTGACTCACCAACGCAACCTCTAAAGGGGATAACCGTGTTGCATATACAACTCCCTCCATTCGAGGGTGCACTGCAATGCACTTACCAAAATTCAAGATTGCGTTGGTCAATTGGGAGTGAAATTCTCATTGTTCTGGAATCTCCACATGGCCAGTGCCTTCTAGAAGATTCCATATGTGTCAAACTTCAAATAAAAGTGTCCATATAACACCTCTAAACTTGGAAACATGTCTTGCCTATTATTAGAAATTCATTCATTAAGAAACTACCATCAGTTGCCCTATAAATTGAGCACAGATCCTAGTGCTAGGGAAGGAAGAATTTTGGTAAAGAAATGTTGTTGGACTCTCAATTGAGAGAGTGAAAGTACTTATATGCTACTGGTGTGATGTTGGATGTGATGAGGCTGGGATGAAGCTGGAGCTGGTGACATCAAATCGTTCATTGGTTGTAACCTCCCCCTTGTACTCTTTAATAAAGGTTGTTCATTTTCCCATATATGTATCTATTTATGTTTCTATCTTTCATGTAATGGATTCTTGAATGATATATATGTTTCACATCTAATCGATTTGAGTGATTAAGATAAATAGGCATTTTTATATTGCAATCTGTTTTTTGTTCTCTATTTTTACTTGAATGAAACAATATGGTGACCTGAGTTGGATTGAAGGCGACAACAAAAGCGACAGAAGGAGAAGAAGAAGTACTTGGATCACAAGTAGGTTCTTTTATCATTATGTGTGTCTATTTATTGTTAGAGAAAGTGATAGAAAAGTCTTTCATTTGTTGTTCTAAGTTCCTAGCACCACACTTAGGGAATTTGATTTATCTGTAGATCACAATTCTGCATAACAGGTCTCATTGACCATTACCCTAGAAACACTTCATGTAGTTTTAGTATAACTTGGTGCTTGGAATAATTATATTGTTTTCTATATTTTACGTGGAAAACACATTTATACGTTCGTTCTAGTATATACCTTAGATTTTTGTAAACAGCGCCCCGCCCCCACCTATCCCTTTCATTAACCCCCAACATCACAATAGATGAGATAAGGACCAATTCATCATTATTTACATGTTCTATAAATTTGTTTCTTAGAACGACATTTTTTTCCTTCGTTGTTGGTCCCTATAGAACATTAAATATATGTGAATTAATAGATTGTTTGAAACATGTTATCTAATATTCTTAAGTATATTATTAATGAACATTCAAAAGAAAAAAAAATCATATTAAATAGTATTTTTTCATTCACCTAATTCATCCTTTTGCAATTTTTCCATTGGGATTTTATGCTCTTTTGCACTTAGATTAGAAATAATCTTATTGAGCTTCCTCATTTTATGGTTCTACATGACACACACTAACTAGTACATATTAGTTAAACTTACATATAGCTGAATCATATTAATTTTGTAAATAATTTACAAATATCTTGCATTTTTAATTTTTTTTGGATGTGCTATCATTGTTCCGATCAATATTTTTGCTACTTGACCACTTCTCAGACATTATTTTACCAATATAAAACTTTTAACGTTTAATACAAAATCCATTAATAAATTATTTTATAAATAAATCACATAATTTTCAGCGGAAAAGAGGTTTGGTAACCGATGCACTTATGTGAATAAACGTCGTGGTGCGTTTAATTTATAAAATGCTCTAGACATTTAATTGTTCAACATTGACAAAGAAATTTTTTATTTTTAAATAACTTTAAATTATGAAGGTGCGATATGTGATGATAAAAACACCACCATCATAGTAAAAAAAAAAAAAAAACATAGAAAAAATAAACACAAGATTTTTTGACTTAACAGGGCTATTTGTCATAGGCACACCGGTGCATTATATTAAACATGACGCACCAAGAAATAGACATCATTTAAAAAAAAATGGAGAGCGTCGATAGGGATTAGATACGATTCAAAAATTGTTCCTTATGCTTTACATGTTAAATGGCTTATATATAAACATAAACCCATTAAATATTAAATGAAAAGTCCTAATTGTGAAGTGGTAGAGAGAATTAAACCCTAAGGTGAAATTTTGCAGTCACAAAAGCAAGAAGATGCAAGGGTTTAAGGTAAGTATTGATTTATTTTTTAAATTTATTTATTTATTTATTTTTGTTTTTGTTTGTTTTTTTGTTTATTTGTTTGTTTCTATAATTTTATTTTTATTTTATTATTTTATTATTATTATTTTTATTTTATTTATTTATTTATTTTTTTTATTTTTTTTTTATTTTCTGAATTTTAATTAAATCTGAATAAGAAAAAATATCGTAGAAAATTTTATTAGTAAAATCAATAATACATTTTTACTATGCAACATTTTTATTTATTTATTTATTTATTTTCTGAATTTTAATTAAATTTAACATAAATTCTAATTTTTTTATTAGTAAAATAAATAGTAAAATATAAAATTGTTACTATGTGGGGTTTTGAGTTAGTCACCACACCTTTCAAATTATGATCTTCTGAATAGTTCTATTGTTCCAAAGTATTCTGCTACTCCACAATGGTCCTAGTTTGTCTCTCATGCAAATCTATCTTTTAATTAAATCTAATACAAATTGTAAACAATTTTATTAGTAAAATCAATAGTAAAATTTAAAATTTTGACTATCTAGTGTTTTGAGTGAATCACCATAGCTTTCAAATTATGATCTTTGAATAGTTCTATTGTTCCAAAATATTATGTTGCTCCACAATGCTCCCACTATGTCCCTCTTACAAATCTCTCCCTTCAAATTTTGAGAAAAATAATGAAATAGTGAATAAATTCTTACTATTTAAAAGACTTTATGAAATTAGATTTTGAAAAATCAATTACCACTCATTTTTCAATTTGGAAAAAATAGAAGATTTTTTTTTCACTTTTTATGAACATCAGTGTGTTTCATAGTAAAATGCACCAACGTGTTTACGAATAGCACACAACGATTAAGATAACTTATCAGTGCATTACTTTTTTTTAATGCGTGTTGTAGCTGCTACAACACCACCCAAAATTTTGGGTGCACTCAAAATTTCAAGCCCCCCTCTGCTCACTCAACCATTAAGGTTTCGACCTGTCCTTTATTCGGTTGATATCCCCATGACCCATTCCTGCCAAACCCTGTCACCGCATCCACTTGTCTTGATGTCTCATCAATGCACTAGGGTTTGGAGGTTGGTTACTTCAAAAGAGCATTTAGAGTCCCTCCATGGATTAAAAGATAGGTTTCCCTAGTAGTCATCACCAATCAATGGGGGCACTGAGCTCGGGTAGGTAATATTTCCGTCTAGCTTGCATTATGAAACCATAATTTTGTGAGGGAGTGCCCCAATTCCTATCTTAACCTAATTTGCATACACCTAGAGGCGCGTTCTCACCGACATTTCATGGAATCATGGTAAAAGTAATCCAGTATCAAGGTCCCTTGGGTTCGTGATTGGTTTCCCCATCTTAGCATGTGCATTTGGGTTGGTGGTAATATCTCGTAATTCTAGCCCCGCCTCACCACAGTCCTCATCCCCTCAACTGCATTGAAGTTCCTAAAAATTCCATCTTTCTTGAATACATTAGAAACCCTATATTGTCATGATGGTGACCTCAGACATGCTTGAACTATTTCCAATCCCTCGCAAACCTTCTCACCATCATAACAATATACTTGTGTTACAATCACGTCATGTGAGGAGGTATCTTGTACAACAACCGAGATCATGCATGTACTTGAGTGGAAGTTTGTTTGTGAGTTAAGTACATGATGTATTTCCATTACAATCACTTCCACCATGGATCATTTAGGCATGCTATTTGGGTATTCCACCAACCTTATGCTCCCATGTTAATTATCTTCAAATTTGGAGACATCATTCTCTAAAAGTAACCATGTACTAATTGATATTATAATACGTCACGCAGGTCGAGCCCATGAAGGATATACCCAACAATATCACCACCGCACTGAAGGAAAGAAATTGGAACTAAAATTACAAGCGCTCGGTTACGGAACATGAAACATTCATCTCCTTTCCATGTGGGGATGAGAACAAAGGCTATATCTGAGACCTTGTCAAGGCAGATAACAAGGGTAAGAGTATTTTGAGCTGAAATATAAAAGGTGGAAGATATGTGACACTTATAAGCGAGGAAAAAAAGGTGTTCTAATTGGGGGGAATTTACGATCATTGTTAAGCCACATCTTTTCCATATGAATGGCCTCATTCCTAAGGAGCTACTTGTAGAGGGAAATTACTTCTTTGATGTTGGAATCATATTTCAAACCAAACGGACGATCTCATCCGACATGCATACGAAATCCATATTTAAAGTGTATAGGATGGATTTCAATGTCTACAAGTTATGAAATGTTTCAAAGGCATGAGCCAACATGGGCACGAAGCCAGTTCCTTAAAATTGCGTGCCTTATTGAGTACACAAAGAGTAATATTCTGTGAAGTCCTGAAGACTGTTGCACAACATGGCCACATATATGTTTTGAAACCTTATTAACTGGGAGGTAGTATGGTCAAACGTAATTATATGGGATACGTGATATAAATGCTAACGGAATTGTGCTCTCCAATACATACACCTGGGAAATTCTTAGAAAGTTCATACATGAGACATTCGCGGCATTCAAGTTTATTATGACTCTGAGCCACACAAAAATAGAACACGTTGTTTGTTGAAGGCCATTTGTGAACAACTCAAGATGTGGAGTGCGACTGGATCTACTATTCACCAAGTTGCATACGCCCAAGGAGTGACCGGGATTGCAACTTGTGGATGTTGCGACTCGTTGACCTTGTTGAGTCACGTTGCTGGGGAATACATCCATGCAATGTGTTTTCTGACCGTGTGGCCAAGTCATGATACCGAAGTTGGAGATACATTAGCTTGTGTCATACAAACAACCTTTAGGCTATCTCTTTTTTTTGGAAAATACCATAATATTCAATCTCCAATCAAAATTGCGACTTCTGGCTTTATCAACCTCCCTAGTTACTGACCAGTTCAACTGCTTTTGCGTTCTGCATATCCAATGAATATTGAAGTGAACCCATGGGAAATAGCTCACATTGAGCATACTTTTTCATTGAGTTATCAGATAAAACCTCTTTGAATGGTATTTAGCGCAAGCACAACAA
Organism: Pinus albicaulis; assembly: GCA_034641835.2. NCBI lineage: Eukaryota > Viridiplantae > Streptophyta > Pinopsida > Pinales > Pinaceae > Pinus > Pinus albicaulis. Next base: position 947,116,920 of record CM076569.1, read on the forward strand.
CCAGAGTTACCGTATTTGGAAGGACCTAAGAGAATGTGTCATATGTCGGTTTCTTTACAAGGAGTAGTGATACAGTTTTGTCCCGGTCTCCCCTATCAAGTTCCACTTCCATATTAGCTTCAGACAGGAATTTGCAGTGAGCGTCCATCAACTTCTCCAAATTCATAATTCTAAGAGCCAAACAAATTTACAGTACCAGCTCATATCTCGAGTTTCCTCAAGCCTTTTTGCTTGGCCAAATCTACTTGAAGACGCTCCAGGCTTGTGGTTTTAAGATTGATGGTCCAAAGGTACTCTGGAAAATCGCACTTACCCCATGCAACCTCTTTCAAAGTCGAACAGTCATAGGTGTTACCATGACCATGGCTTCCGAAGGATGCAACTTGTGTTATGGGAACCTTCAGAAGAGGGTATGCCTCATACGATAACACCTTGGAAGATTGCACGGATGTTCACAAAAAATCACTTCACGGGTCCATATCACAAATTCGCAACCTATGCCACTGGTCAGAAGATGTGACCCAACCCCGACGCAAGTATGCGACCTCCCCCAGGCTACAAGGTTGCAAAACTCGTGCCCAAGAGAGCCCACAACAAGCGTGAATCTCCGACTATGTGACCTCCGCACCAGGATTGCGACCTCATGCAAATTCAACACCTATACCCATTAAATGGTCAGGTGCACTCTCAAGTATTCAAACCGCATAATATGGGCATACACTCATATTACAGGAGGTGGTAGGAACCTTGAGAAAGGAAAATGGCACATTGTATGTTATACACAAAGGAAACTATCATCTGATGCAGGCTTGTATGGTGATAGGGAACATTGGTCATTGAGCTTGCGTGACAACATATTGTAGAGGTGATATGAGAATAAGAAAAGACGCACCTTTGCATGAAGCATAATACCTTATACATGCACATTCGAGCACACACAAAGGATGCGCCAAGGAGATATGTCTATATACATATATTGACTACGTCAAGGATGCAATGGAACATTGTATTCAAAGCCATGCAAAGAATGTATAGGAAGTGACCAAGAAAGCACCATGTGAATTTTTTGAGAAATACGCTAGGTGTAAATAAAATTCATGTGATCCTTCATTGGTGCCATGCCACATAGAAGAAGGAAGTATTGGGTTAAAGAGCACAGGGTCACCATATACAAACCACATACACTGATAATACTGCGACATGATAACAGACCACACAGGGGTCTAAACTAACGTCATTTTTTTTAAATCACTCTTTAGATTAATTGAATACACTTATAGCATCATTATTTGATTATAAATACACGTGAGCAATGTTATTTTTTGTGGGTAGAAGTTGTTTATGCACACAACAAAAGATAGGGTTTTCTTTGGAAAGCAAGGCAGATCCTTAAAAAACACCAAGAATCTTATTATAAGCTCATAGGCACATTCGTGAACCAGTCATGCACATGAGAATAATGCTCAGGGAAAAAATCATGTTTTGCAAGGCCCGAGCTCTAAAAAAGAGAAGTGTAAAGGAAAAACCCTAGGTCACGACCTCCCAGGTCGTAGGCCTCCCCAAGTCGCAGGTCGCAAATAGCCTCAGGTCGCAGATAGCCCCAGGTCGTATATGCCCTCATGCCTTAGGTCGTAGGTTGCAGGTCGCAAATAGCCCCAGGTTGCAAATGACTTCGGGTCACAGACCTCCCTAGGTTGTAGGTCACCAATGACGTCGGGTCGCAAGTGTCCCTAATAACAAGCCAACCTAATGATCAGGGAGATCAAGAGTCAAGGGCAACTCAAGAGTCACTTCAACCTATATGTGTGACTTCGGGAAATCACCCAAGGGAATTTTAGCACTTCAGTTCAAGCTAGGATGAGATAGAAAATTCATGCTTGAGAGCTAAAGGCACTCAACTCTTGGTATCAAGTAGAGGGAGTTGTAGTGGGGCTAAGGTTTTGGTATCATGCATTGATATGAATAGCCCATGTTCCCCTATTTGGTTTTGATGAGTTGTAAAATGTGTATTTGAAGTTGTAGCAACATTAATAATATATTCTCTTTTCCTGGCATCGATTCACATGCTTGCTTATGGTGGTATTACTAGCTGTCTAATATTTCGCTATTTGTGTATGTGTGCTTTCATACACACAATTGGTTATGGACTGATTCATAGTGGTTGCATCTACGTTTTTCTTTCGAATCAATGTTTATTTGTTTCTTTCCATGTCAGTGATATCTTGTGAACGAATTTGCAGTTAAATTCTGGAATGCTCTCTTTCATGTACATCTAACTGGGTTTTGGCTCACTGATCCCTCTCATAGCGCACCCCTTTTTATTTGTTTTTTAGTCTTGCATATATCTTTGTCTGTGGTTCGTCAATATTGGGCTAATTTTTCTTCACTGATTGGTCATTTCACCCTTTCCTTCACTTCACCATCTTCTCATATAAAAACCAAGAGCGGAAACACTTATGGCGGCAGCCGAGCCCACATATCGGATGGGGCTCCTATCCAAAACAGTGTGAGGTCTAATTGGGACCTTTCACTGGGGAGACCCCCTTGTTGTTGGCGGTTCAATTTTTCCCATCAACATTTTGGCGCTAGAAGGAGGGCCAGATGACAAGCTGAGCCTTTGGAGCCTGTAGTTAGTCTCATATTTGTAAATGGATCATCCCCAAATCATTCTCTTGAGATGTTTATCAGGGTTATCTATCTCTCGATGCTCAATACCCGATGAACATATATATCACTTGTCTCAGTTAAATTTCGATGGCGAGAATGGAATTTCCATAACCGAGCACCTTTCTGATTTTCTTGAGTTTTGTGGATATTACGAAATTGATGATGAGGAACTTGCTTTTGTACTCTTCTCCCTCACTCTTGAAGGTCGGATTAAGCAATGGTACCGCACGTTTCCAGCAGCTTCCATCCATTCGTTTAAGCAACTCGCCGGTGAATTTCAACAAGATTTTCACAGGTACGATTTTCAAAATATATTAAAAAGGATAAATGAGATTAGAATGAGACCTCAAGAATCTCTGGAGAAGTTTTCTATTAGATTTGTTCATCCTTGTTTTTATTTCCCTAAAAGAGATGCCGATTGGGCATATTTAATTAAACATTTTCGACAGGTGGTTTTCATTTCTCTGCAACACCTTAAATCTGTAACAAATTCTGATCCTTATGTCTATTATGATAATCCTCAAGTTACTAGATGTCCACATTCTATCCCTAAGGAAATTGCTATCTGTGACATTTCTCTTCCTCCTCCTGATGTGCTCGCAAATATTTTAGGTGATGATAGATGATTATAGGAAAATGAAACATGTTGTATCACCTCTGAATCCTCCATACACCCTGTCAAATCAAATATTGAAAACCAGATAGACTTAACATCTCTCCTTGTTGATGAAACCAATATCGAGTCCACTGAACATCTGCCTGGGTCTAGTTCTAAATCTCATTCACCTACCGACAATGAATTAGGCCTTGTCCCAAATAAAGTTGATTACCCTATAAAATCCTTGGACCATGACGTGCATACAAGTTCAGTGTCACCTCTAGATGACACTGATGTGCGAGATGAAATTCCTTGTATGATTGATGCCTCCTCACCCGAAACTTTTCATCCATTATTCCCCAATTCATTTCTTGAGTCCGCCACACCGGTAATTTCTTCAAATCATACAGAATTGTCTCATGTTGAGGTTGATGGCAATGATGAACACAAGGGTGGTATTTCACAATCCCATTACAAGAATGATGAATCTCTTATTCCTAATCTCTTTCATCCGCAATATTTAAACAACCAATAAAGTGACCCTATGTCCCAACAATCTCAAGATGTTTCTCTTACTGATTAATTCCCATTTTTAACCCTAGAGGAGACTAATATACCAGATACCCAACATGAACAAATTTGTGGCTCCAATGATTGTTATTTATCTAAAAACATATTCACTCACACCTCTGGTGACTGTCATTTGTATATATCTGTTGACCCTATGAAGCCACCAAAATTCGATGATTCACTATTTGATGATTCAGGGACCCATCAAGAAATTGAGGCAATCCAGTTTTTGCTGATGCATTAGGGGAATTTTGAGGTAAAAAATGGACCTCCTAAGGAAACTATAAAATAATAGTGGAAATAATAAAAGAAGATTTGATCACATAATCAAATTTTAGAGGGAAAAAGAAAAAACCTACTTTTTCAACTCTTATTTTGAACTTATCTCCCTAAGGGTTTACTCAAATTTCGAATGGAAATACTCATTGGATGAAAAATTTAATTCCTCATCCAATTAGTACCCATGTTACACACTTTTGATGGAATTTTCTATACGAAAAATGAGAAATACATAAAAAAACATGATTACAATCACATTTTTTTTTATGTATTTCTCATTTTTCGTGTAGTAGGGTTCATCAAAAGTGTGCAACATGGGTACTCCTTGGATGAGGAATTGAATTTTGCATTCAACCAATATTCCTGCTTGAAATTTGAGTAAACCCTTAAGGAGATAAGTTGAAATACGAGTTGAAAAAGTAGTTTTATTATTTTATTATTTTTTAATATTTTTACTTTTTTACTCTAAAAATGGTGAATCATCCCCCATGGTTAACATCATCATCTTGAATCCCATTGGCTCTGATAAATTTTATTTTAGTTGTAAATTTTTCTTTGGAGGCCCATTTTAAACCTCAAAATTCCCTTAATGGTTATCTAAGGTCCTCACGATCCTGATGAGACCCATGAAGCAAGTCAAACTAGGGTTTTTGGAATCAGGGTTTCTGAGATTACTGTTACCACACACCACACTCCTCTCAACATAACCATGCCGGATGTCAGATCATCTTGGCAAGCCTTCGATTCGAGTGATGTTTCTTTGAGCACGTTTTTCTGTCCCTTAATAGCTGATATGAAACGACCTTTGTACCCTAATTTGTTCACTGAAAGGAGGCCACCGGCCATTGTCTCAAATATTTTTGGTTGTTAACCGGCTAGTACATGTTGCAGTCAGGTACAAACATATGATTTTTTACAAACCTCTATATTATCTCAAAATATTCTGGTCAATGCATCTCATCCTGGGAAATCTAAATAATATGATATGTTGGAATGTTAATTTGTTAGTTTGAAAACATCTGATTGAATTAATAATATGCTCGCTGACAGTTGTCCAGTCACCACAAATAACGACCACATGCATTCGCCAGTTGATCTCATGAAACCACCGAATTTTGAAAGCCCCCCGTTGGAAGGTTCAAATTTTCCAGGATGGTGAGGCACTTCAACTCCCGTTGATGGTTACGTCAGGTCCTCACGTCCCCGACAAAACCCACGAATAACTTCAAACTAGGGTTTCCAAAATTAGTTTTTCTTCACATAGATTCTCGGGCATCTCAACTTCATGTGGCAGACGCTTTTTTCTCCATTCCATCAGATTGATCATCCTCAACATCATGATGAGATTTCTGGTTGGCTTGATGGATCCTATCCGACAAATATATCTGTAAATAGGAAATGTCTTACCTCACTTACGTTAGATCTAGGGTTGTGCATGAATGGATATGTGTCATTTATAGATGATTTTTGGTTTCAAGTACATCTTCCTGTGTATCAGGACGAAATTGCAATTCAGCTTGAACAATCTATTCCGACACATTCTTTGGTAAGTAGCCATGACCTTCTTGTTGTTGCACATGCTTTTTAGGTAAGTCTTGTTGTTGGTGCGCAATTTTGTATGCTTGTTCTGATTGCGAACATTTTTGTTCTTGCAAGTCGGTAACTAATGCGATAGCTGCACTAGAAATATGATTTCACATAACCCGACCACTTCTATGGTTAAATTAGGATTTTAAGTTTAGGCTAGCTAGGGTCTGTTAATAAAAGTTTACTGGTTCAAGTTGTTAATTAGGGTTTACTTGCTATGGTTTTCTTTATGGTTTAAAATGATGTTTGTTGTCTTTCTCTTATAGTAAGTAGCTTTATGAATTATAATTTTCCATTAGTTTGCAGTCATGCTCTTGCATTTTCTCATTTCTGCACAACATTCAAATAATCACTACATGTGCTTTACCTTGTTTGTCACCTGCAACTAGTTGATTCCTCTCACACATGGCATCACATTGCATCATAAGCCTCTTCTGTTGCATCACGTCATACACTTGCCTTCTCGCAACATATGCACTGACTGTTGATCTAGCTTGGAAATTTTTTGTATATTGCATGTGTCTGCATGAGCCTTCATCAAACCCAAGCCTTCAAACCCTCGGTGCCCTGACTAGCATTCTTACTCCTTCTTGCACGTGTTTTAAGCCAGATGGATTACTTTCGCCTCTTTACACGCATCGAAACCCTAAAGGACTTTCTTGCCTTCCCTGTCATAATTGCTAAAACCCTAACCCTAATGTTTGTGTGAGGTTGTGGTGGTTACCCCAAGAGGCAGCCTCTCTCAAAGCCGATCATAAGAGTCATGTTCTGGGCATCATTCATATGAGTCTAATTCATTAGCTAGAGAGATATAAGCAAGTTGTTTGTGGGGAACCCTAATCAGTTTAAATGACCTGTAATCATAACCTGAACCTTGTGCTCAACATAGTGTTGAATATCTCAACGATGTGTCACATGTTTCACCTATTAGCTGGAGATGGGATGTGAAGGCTTGGCATCAAGGCAAACCCAAATAAAAATATATTTCAGTTTATGTCAAACAAGAAACAATCTCTCTTACAAAGCTAAATAAGTCGAGATCCCTCGTCAGCCCCAGGTAAATAATTTCCACAAATAATAAGTGCCATGAGCACATAAAAATAAGTTCTATAAGAACATGAAACATATAAGGGTAAATAATTGAGAAAGGTTTCCTGTGCAGAGAGGTAATGCAATGACTCCGCCGGGGTACTAACTAGGCTCGCTGGCAGCGGAGCAACGTTTGTGATTTCTTGAAGTGACGTCTTCGGGGTACTATTCAGGCCTACTGGAAGCAGAGCAACCCCATAAGCTTATATTAAAAATTTTGAATATAATAAGCCCTATGCCTGGTCCTTTACATCATCATCAAATCCTGGCCTGCGTGAGTTTCTACTTGGGTGTTTAATGATTAACAAGGACTAACTGAGGCACAAAGGGAAGGCATATCTATAAACGTCAAAGCAACGTAGTAGTACCCACAGTGCCTATCCAATATTCCCTTGCGTCACCATCTGGACTCGAGCGAGTGTAGGGACGTTGACATAGATGCTGGATTCTACCAGTGGTTCGCCAATTATTGTAGCTGCTACAAGACCACCCAAATTTTTGGGTGTATTCAAAATTTCGGGTCCCCCTCTACTTGCTCAACTATTAAGGTTTTGACCCAACCTTCATTTGGTTGATATCCCCATGATCTATTATTACCAAACCTTGTCATCACACCCACTTGTCTTGATGTCTCATCAATGCACTAGGGTTTGGAGGTTGGCTTCTTCAAAAGAGCATTTAGAGTCCCTCCATGGATTCAAAGATAGGTTTCCCTAGTAGTCATCATCAATCATTGGGGGCACCGAGCTCGGGTAGGTAAGATTTTAGTTTGGCTTGCATTATGAAACCCTAACTTCGCGAGGGAGTGGCCCCTTCCTATATTAACCTAATTTCCATAACCCCGGGGGCGCGTTATCGCTGACATTGCATGGAATCATGGTAAAATTAATCTAGTATCAAGGTCCCTTGGGTTCATGATTGGTTTCCCCATCTCAGCATGTGCATTCAAGTTGGTGGTAATATCTCAAAATGCTGACCCCACCTCCCTACAGTCCTCGTCCCCTCAAATGCATTAAATTTCCTAAAAATTCCATCTTTCTTGAATACATTAGAAACCCTAGATTGTCATGACAGTGACCTCAGACATGCTTGACCTATTTCCAATCCATTGCAAACCTTCTCACCATCATGAAAAGATACTTGTACTACAATCACGTCATGTGAGAAGGTATCTTGTACAACAACCGAGATCATGCATGTACTTGAGTGGAAGTTTGTTTGTGCATTAAGTACATGACGTATTTCCATTAGAAGCACTTCCACCATGGATCATTTAGGCATGATATTTGGGTATTCCACCAATCTTATGCTCCCATGTTAATTATCGTCAAATTTGGGGACATCATTCTCTAAAAGTAACCATGTACTAATTGATATTATAATATGTCATGCAGGTTGAGCCCATGAAGGATATACCCAACAATATCACCACCACACTGAAGGAAATAAATTGGAACTAAAATTACAAGGGATCGGTTATGGAACATGAAACATTCATCTCCTTTCCATGTGGGGATGAGAACAAAGGCTATATCCAATACCTTGTCAAGGTGAATGACAAGGGTAAGAGTATTTTGAGTTGAAATATAAAAGGTGGAAGATATGTGACACCTATAAGTGAGGAACAAAATATGTACTAATTGGGGGGAATTTACGATCATGGTTAAGCCACATATTTTCCATATGAATGGCCCCATCCATAAGGAGCTGCTTGTAGAAGGAAATTACTTCTTTGACGTTGGAACCATATTTCAAATCAAACGGACGATCTCATCTGGCATGCATACGAAATCTATATTTAAAGAGCAAAGGAGGGATTTCAATGGCTACAATTTATGAAACGGTTTCAAAGTCCATGAGCCAACATGGGCATGAAGCTAGCTCCTTAAAATTTCATGCCTTATTGAGTACAAAAAGAGCCATATTCCGTGAAGTCTTGAAGACTGTTGCACGACATGTGCACATATATGTTGTGAAAACTTATTAACTAGGAGGCATTATGGTCAAAGGTAATTATATGGGATACGTGATATATATGCTAATGACATTCTGCTCTCCACTACATATGCCTGGGAAATTCTTAGAAAGTTCATACATGAAACATCTACAGCATTCAAGTTTATTGTGACTTTGAGCCACACAAAAAGAGAACGCGTTGTCCATTGAAGGCCATTTGCGACCAGCTCAATATGTGGAGTGCGATTGGATCTACTAGTTGCCAAGTCGCATACGCCCAAGGAGTGACTAGGAGTATGACTTTTGGATGTTGGGATTCGACGATATCGTTGAGTTGCATTGCTGGGGACTACATCCATGAAACGTTTTTTTTTACCGTGCAACCAAGTCATGAGACCGAAGTTGGAGATACAATTAACTTGCGGCATATAGACAACCTTCAGGCTATCTCTGTTGTTTGGAAAATACCATAAGATTCAACCACCAAACAAAACTGTGACTTCCGGCTTTATCAACCTCCCTGGCTATTGACCAGTTCAACTGATTTTGTGTTCTGCGGATCTAATGAATATTTAAGTGAACCCATGGGAAATAAATCACTTTGAGCATATTGTTGCATTGAGTTATCAGATAACACCTCTTTGATTGGTATTTGGTGCAAGCAAAACAACCAAAGTTCTAGTATTTGTAAGGAATTAAGAGAATGTGACATATGTCAGTTTCTTTATGAGGCGCAGTGATACGGTTTTGTCCTGGTCTCCCCTTGTCAAGTTACACCTCCATATTAGCTTCAAACAGGAATTTGCGGTGGACGTCCATCAAATTCTCTAAATTCATAATGCTAAATGAAGAGCCAAACACATTTCTAGTACCAACTCGTATCTCGAGTTTCTTCAAGACTTTTTTTTCTTTTTGCATGGTGAAATCTGCTTGAAGAAACTCCAAACTCGTGGGTTTAAGATTGGCGATCCAAATGTACTCTGAACATTCGCACTACCCCCATCCAAACTCTTCCGAAGTCGCACAACCACAGGTGTTACCACAACCATGGTTGCCGAAGGCTGCGACCTGTGCTATGGGATCCTTCACGAGAGGGTATGCCTCATATGCTAACACCTTGGAAGATTGCACAGATGTTCGTAGAAAATCACTTCACGTGTCCATATCACAAAGTCGTAGGCTATGCCACTGGTCAGAAGATGCGACCCAACCCCGGCATGACTATGCGACCTCCCCAGGTTGCAAGGTCACAAAATCTCGCCTAATAGAGCCCACAACTGTCGCGACTCTTCGACTTTGCAACCTTCGCACCAAGATTGCAACCTCATGTAAAGTCAACACCTATACCCATTAAATGGTCAGGCATACTCTCAAGTATTTAAACCACATAATATGGGCATACACTCTGATTATAGGAGGTGGTAGGAACATTGAGAAAGGAAAAGGGCACGTTGTATGTTATACACAAAGGGAATTATCATCTGATGCAGGGTTGTACGGAAATAGGGAACATTGGTCATTGAGCTTGCGTGACAACATATTGTCGAGGTGCTATGAGCATAAGAAAATACCCACTTTTGCATGAATTGTAATACCTTATACGCGCACATTTGAGCACACACAAAGGATGTGCCAAGGAGATATTTCTATATACATATATTGACTACATCAAGGATGAAATGGACCATTGTATTCAAAGCCATGCAAAGAATGTATAGGAAGTGACCAAGAAAGCACCACGTGAATTTTTTGAGAAATACGCTAGGTGTAAATAAACTTCATTCGATCCTTCATTGGTTCCATGCCACATAGAAGAAGGAAGTATTGGGTTAAAGAGGATAGGGTCACCATATACAAACCACATACACTGATAATACTGCGACATGCCAACATACCACACAGTGGTCTAAACTAACGTCATTTGTTTAAATCACTCTTTAGATTAACTGAATACACTTCCAGCATCATTATTTGATTATAAACACATATGACCCATGTTTTTTGTTGTAGGTAGAAGTTTTCGATGGGCAAAAAAAAAGTTAGGGTTTTCTATGGAAAGCAAGGAAGATACTTACAAAAAACCAAGAACCTCACTATAAGCTCATAGGCACATATGTCACTCAGTCATGTGCATGGTACTAATGCTCAGGGAAAAAAATCATGTTTTGCAAGGCCCGAGCTCTCTAAAAGAGAAGTGTAAAATTAAAAACCCTAGGTCGTAACCTCCCGGGTCGCAGGTCGCAAATAGCCTCAGATCACAGATGACCGTAGGTCACAGATCGTACATAGCCCTAAGTTGTAGATGACCTCCTGCCTCAGGTTGCAGATGACTTCAAGTCATAGGTCATAGATAGCCCCATGTTTCAAATGACTTTGGGTCGTAGACCTCCTCAGGCCCCAAGTCGCAAATGACCTCGAGATGCAAGTGGCCATAGTAGCAAGACAACCCACGACCGGGGAGATCAAGAGTCAAGGGAAACTCAAGAGTCACTTCAGCCTATATGTGCGACTTCAGGAAATCAACCAAGGGACTTTTAGCACTTGAGTTGAAGCTAGGACGAGATAGCGAATTCATGCTTGAGAGCTAAAGGCACTCAGCTCCTTGTATCAAGTAGAGGGAGTTGTAGTGAGGCTAGGGTTTTGGTATCATATATTGAGATGAATATCCCATGTTCCCCTATTGGGTTTTGACGAGTTCAAAAATGTGTATTTGAAGTTGCAACAACATTAATAATATATTATTTTTTTCTGGCACCGATTCACATGCTTGCTTATGGTGGTAGTACTATTTGTCTAATATTTCGCTATGTTTGTACGTGTGCTTTCGTACATGCAATTGGTTATGGACTGATTCATAGTGGTTGCATGTGTGTTTTGCTTTCGAATAAATGTTTATTTGTTTCTTGCCATGTCAGTGATCTATTATCAACTACTTTTCAATTAACTTCTGGCATGTTCTCTTTCATGTACGTCTGACTGGGTTTTGGCTCACTGATCCATCTCATAGCGCACCCCTTTTTATTTGCTACTTAGAATTGCTTATATCTCTGTCTGTGGTTCGTCAATATTGGGTTGATTTTTCTTCACTGATTGGTCCTTTCACACTTGCCTCCACTTCATCATCTTCTCACTCTACAACCAAGAGCGGAAACACTTATGGTGGCAGCCAGGCCCACATACCGGATGGGGATCCTATCCCAAATGGTGTCGTGAGGTAATTGGGACCTTTCACTGGGGATACCCCCTTGTTGTTAGCAGTACAATTTTGCCCGTCAACAATGCACTAATATGATAAAATTAATTTTTATTTTATTTTCAAAATCCTAGAAAATGGTGCGGCTATTATTTTACTGCATCGGTGTGGTTATTACATAAACACATCAATGCAATTAGTTTTATAAGAGCACTGATATGATAGAATTCCTTTTTTTATTTTCGAAATCCTAGAAATTAGTGCTTTTATTATTTTAACGCATCAACACGATTATTACTTAAATGCATCAGTGTGATTAGTTTTATAAGATTACAGATATGATATAAATTTTGATTTTATTTCTGAAATCCCAGAAATTGGTGCAGTTATTATTTTAACGCGTCGGTGCGGTTATTACTTAAACACATCAGTGCGATTAGTTTTATAATAGCATCGATATGATATCATTTCTTTTTTTATTTTTGAAATCCTGGAAACTAGAGCGGTTATTATGTTAACGCATCAATGTTGTTATTATTTAAACGCGTTGGTGTTGTTACTATTTAAACACATCGCTGTGGTTAGTTTTACAAGAGCACCAATATGCTTTAAAAGTTATCTAATTTTTCATTTTCACTTAAAATGGCATAATTATCTCAAATTATCCTTTGGTATGCATCCACATGAGTTACAATAGTTTATAGTATACATTTTTTGATTAAAGTTGTCATATTCTTGAAAAATGGTTTGAAAACTATATTGAAATTCAGATTGTGGTGATATGGTTCTCGAAATTAATTTTAGGTATGTACACAAAATAAATATTGATGATTTTCCTCAAATGCAAGGAGAAAATCTTATAATATCAAATGGTCGATTATTCAAATTCTAGCTAGTTCCATATTTCTCAAAGTCCTTTGCGATGGTCTCCCTTTCCATCTCCAGTAAGATTAGATTTTATTTATATTTTGATTATCTAATTGAATTTAATTATTTTATCCATGTCAATTTAATTAAAAATGTATCCAAATTTGCAAGATCTTAATTCAAAATCAAGTTCAGATGCATAAAATATTCCACCATTTCAAAAACTTCAGATTCTCTTATCAAGAGCAGCATACCGCAAGTGGTTGGTAGATGAAAATGGACAACCGCTTCACCTTTCCAATTGGAACATGGCTTCTTCTAGCCGCAATACTGGGTCAACGATGGTGATAATTTTTTGGCATAATGTAATTTCGAAAAACTAATTTCATTGTGCTTACTAATTTCATTGATGTAATAATGTTCAATATTTTTTCAAAGTAGGATTCTAGTTATGATGAGCAACCCACCTACCATCTTCTGGAGAACCCCACTATAATGTAAAATCGAGAGGAGGTTGCGTTAAAATAAAAACTTGGAGAGGAAGAATACAAAGAATAGTTGAATCAACCACCTATTCAATTCCCACTATGTCCAAATTCACAAATTAGGAATGACTACAACAATAGTAGTTCTTCATGGCAAGTTGGCAATGGGGGAAATCAAATAAATGTTGGCATGGATGATTACTTATAAGGTACAACTACCATGGAGGCGATGTTGTTAGATGCATTCCATATGATGAGCTAGGGGATGATGCTCATATCAATGATACCTTATTCAAAAGTGTAAAATATGCTTCCACCAACCCTCTCTTTGGACCTGGTGGCTAGTCAAAGTCTACCCAGTTGGGGACAATGATGTATTGTACAACTTGAAATCAAAGTTTGGCATGCTGAATGCACGTTTCTTAGTAATATTGAGTTAATTGACCATGATCAAGCCCCTTATATTTTGAGAAATATTGTCACATAATCAACATTAAATTAACGTTAAATATTGACATTTTATATTTATATTACCAACCAGCTTTAGGTTATTCAAAGATAAGGTTCTTCCGAGTGATAATGTCTTTCCCGGTAGCTGCGAAGAGGCCAAATAGTTGTTGAAAATATTGAGTGTTGAGTACATATCATATCATGCATGTCTGAGTGATTGTGTTCTATATAGAATTGAATATGCATATAAAGAGATATGTCCAAAATATGGGCATGATAGGTACCATAAAAAAAAAATGTAAATCACATGGTCCTCCTCATAAGATATTGAGGCACATGCCTATAATCCTAAGGATTCAAAGGCTCTTTCATTGAAAATAATTAGCTATGTTGCAGGGATGGCATGCCTCACACAGAAGTGTGTCGGGAGTTATGCAGATCTGAACAAATTTAATAGCCATGAAGCATATAGAGGATACATGGCCCGAAAAATTCAAGGATTAAGTACGAAATCTATGACTCAACATAGCCGTGGTGTTGATTTGGGGTAGCATCGGATGTGCTCTAAGTCTCAAATTTTTTGGAGAGGCTTAGACACATGTATTATAAATAACCCATAAAGCATTTTGTGAAATTACACTCGGATTATATTATATGGAAATAATTAAATAGTTTTAAAGGGACCCTTAGTCAAATCTTAGGAAAATAAAATAATTAAAGTGTATTAATAGACTATGAGTGAGAATGACATAGAATAAATGGATCAAGTCAAAATTTAATCTTACCCATTGATTAGAGATCTAATGCGGGTCGTTCAATCCTCAACGAGAGGATTATAAGAAGGAATTGAAGGGTCATTTGGAAGATACATTTTTGGAGACATAGAGGAGGTAGAGATCAAATTTTTTTGACTGAGAAAGTGCTTGGACGAAAATTATATATAAGTGATCCTTGATTGTAGTGAGGAGCAGTATTTCTGGTTGGAAGGTTTCTCGATCCTTAGAGTACATAGAAGCAAAGACGTAGAGAGCCACAACTTTAGTGTAGAGCTAGTGACACAGTGCCTACGCAGTCACTGCGCAGAGCCAGAGGGAGAATAATTTTCTTGCAGAGGAGACAACGTAAAGCTAATGTCAGACCCGAGAGATATTTTCCGAAGTCTCAGTTTCCAGCTAGTAGTGATACCAATGTGAATGAAGAAGGACAACCGAGTTGTGACACAACATAGGGCCGTCCAGCCTTGATGCAGATCATTGCCAATTTCCCATGGAGGAGTGAGGTATGTCTCATGAGATTTATTCTATCAGTTTTTTTGTATGATTTGATAATCTCATTATTCATATATTTTTACTCATAATTTACTGCATAATAACATAAACCCTCAGATCCACTGAACCGGTTTTCTGGCATTGGGTTTTTTCGGGGACATTAGTCCAAAAATAATTGTGTCAGATGTTTGTGTGATCTATGTGTGCTTATATTTGTTTTCGCACTTATATTTCTTCCGCAATTTAATTGTGTATGTTGTATTGAATGTATTTTGACATTGGCTTGTAGAACACGGTAAATAATTTGCTAATTAAAATATCAAATAGAAGATTTTCAATCAGTTGTTGCAATAGGATTTTGTGTAACACAAATTTTCACATGGTATCATAGGTTGCTTAAGCTGAGTATAGGTGAGACAAAGAACAAATCCAGCAGATCCAACGTTCTAGGAGTATTTGGGGATCAAAGATTTGCGTAAGCAGCAGATCGATTTCCCAATGAAGTGCATAGTCCAAGCCAGAAGGACCAGATTAGCAAGGAAAATATCTCTCTGCATGAGTTCATAGAGAGGTAGGGTTGTTCTAGATTGTTGTTTTTCTAAGGAAGAGGGACAAGCACAACAAATCTACGCAGATCAGTAGCTAGAGGGACTATGTTTACTGCACAAAAGTGATTTCTGGTGCAAAGCATCAGGAAAGCATAGCAGAAACACAAATTTGGGAATTTTCTGACCTCTGTGAATTTCTGGCCTGAGAAACTTAGATTCCCCATGCAGTAGCAACATATGTTGCGAATCACCCCACCAAGAGTGTGTAAAGCCAACTGCGTAGAGGGTGAGAGGCAACAGATCAACAATAGTCGGGTGAGATGGCCATTAATGGATTGTGTGACCAGGACTGGTTGGAGGGTGAGTCCAACTATGTAATGTGGAAGGAAAGGATCTCCTTCCTTCTAGATGAGCATGACCTCAAGAACTTTATCGATAGTGCTCAGGCTGAACCAATGGATGCAACACCATTACGAGCCTTCAAGAAGAATATGGATAAATCTAAGCAGTTGATTCTCGATGGAGTGAGGGATCACATTTTTTCACATATATCAGCTAAAGGATTAACTAAGGAGATATGGAATTCCATGGAAACACTGTATAAGGGGTATTTCAAGCAGCAGAAGATGTTTCTAGAGGAGAAAATGCGAACCACCGGGATGCATAAGGGAGAGCATATTGATCCATTCCTGTCTAGACTTCAGGAAAACCGAGATCAATTTCCAGCCATAAGAGTAGCTCCGAAGGCCACGGAGATGGTCAGATTGGCCCTCAACTCAATGTTCGAGGATTACCAAATTTTTTTCCAGAGCATCCTGGGTAGAGAAAAATTTTCAGACTGGGAGAAAATGTGGGTAGCTCTTCAACAAGAAGAGATGTAGAGAGACTTACTCAGGTGTCAACTTAAGGGTGAAAACAACAGCGGTTCGAAGATCAAGAAAGAGGAGGAAGAGAATGTGACCCTTCCATCAAAGGGGCAACAAGAGCAACATAGGAGGAAGAAGGATCTATAAAATATCAAATTTTTCTGGTGTCATGAGATGGGGAATTACACCACACAGTGTTCTCTCAAGAAGAAGGAAAAGGATGAAAAACATGATCCTTAGGCCAGAGCAATGAAGATAGAGGAGGAACAGTTTGCGATGATTGATCATATACCTCCAGGAGGGAGGTGGGCTGATTTGGAGTTGTAGACCCATAGATCTACAAGATGGGCATGATCCTTGAGGATTCCACCTCTCATATCATTACCTCACTATGGGAGCCCAAAACAATAGTAGCAAGATGGAATAATGCCAGTTGGTGAAAAGGAGTGCTGAAGTGACAACGTGGTGATTAGCAATGCCAGAGTATGAGAAACACAGAGCAGTGTTGCAGAAACACAGAGGGACACAGTGCAGAGAAGCAGTGGTGGAACAACTCCAGAGAGGCAGCGCAGAGGCTAGCAGCAGTTAGATATTCACCACTAAGATGCAGTATACTTGTAAAATTTTGGATGGTTTTTTTCAGTTGCAGAAATTAACAGTGTTGTAGTGCAATAGTAGTTGGCAGTAATAGAGTCAACAGCAACATGGATGAATAATCTAAAGGTAGTTGCATTACATATGTAGTGTTGACAAGGCAGTGTCAGCGGCAGTATAGATGCAAAATTTTCACGAAGTTGATGGGCATTAGAGTTAGACATAAACATCACAGAGGGAGTGTTGGTTTGAGGTAGAATCTGATGTGCTCTAAATCTCAAATTTTGTGGAGAGGCTTAGACACATGTATTCTAAATAACCTAGAAAGAGTTTGGTGAAATTACACTCGGATTGTATTCTATGGAAATAATTAATTATTTTTAAAGGGACCCTAAGTCAAAATTTAGGAAAATACAATAATTAAATTGTATTGATAGAATATGAGTGAGAATGATCTAGAATAAAAAGATCAAGTCAAAAGATAATCTTAGCCATTGATTAGAGTTCTAATCTAGGCCGTTGAATCCTCAACGAGAAGATTATAAGAAGGACTTGAAGGAATGTTTGGAAGATACATTCGTGGAGACACAGAGGATCTAAAGATCGAATTTTTCTGATGGAGCAAGTGCTCAGACAAAAATCATATCTAAGTGATCCTTGATTGCAAGGAGGGGTAGTATTTCTAGTTGGAAGGTTTCCTGAGCCGGAGAGTACATAACAGTAGAGATAGAGAGAGCCACAACTTCAGCACAGAGCCAGTGACATAGTGCTTATGCAAAGCCAAAGGGAGAATCATTTTCCTGCAGAGGAGACAACATAGAGTCAGTGTCAGACCCCAGAGAGATTTTTTGGAGGCTCAGTTTCCAACCAGCAGTGAGACCAGTGCAAAGGCAGAAGGGTAGCTGAGTTGTGACACAGCCATTGTACAAAGTCTACGCAGAGGCAGCGCAGGGCAGTCCAGTGTTGGTGGAGACTAGTGCCAGTTTCCTGTGGAGGAGTGAGGTTTGTCTCAAGAGATTTCTTTTGTCAGTTTTGTTGTATGATTTGATAGTCTCTTCAATCATATATTTGTACTCAGAATTTACTACACAATAACATAAAACCTCAGATTTGTTGCACCATTTTTTTCGCATTGGGTTTTTCCAAGGACATTAGTCCAAAAACAATTGTGTCGAATGGTTGTGTGATCTATGTGTGTTCAGATTTGTTTCCACACTTGTATTTCTTCCGTAGTTTAATTGCGTATGCTCTAGTGAATGGATTTCGATATTTTATTGTAGAACATAGTAAATAATCTGTTAAGTAAAATAAAAAATATAATGTTTTCCATCAATTGATGCAGTAGGATTCTGTGTAACACGAATTTTCACACATGGGGGGTGTCAACATATTCCCTCCAAAACACTAATTATTCTATTTGGCCCATAATAGTGATCAATAACAATATCTTGCCATGATTTTCTGTGAACAATGAGCATCTTATGTTGGCTCTCACAGTCCCTGGTAGAACACAAGTGAAGAATATGGATGTATACTTACAACCATTGGTATATGAATTGAAGGAATTATGGGAAGGGATACATGTATACGATGTATCCGGAACCATTGCAACAAAGAGGAGTTTTATGTTGTATGGCATATGTGCTTACACCATACATGATTATCCAGGCTTAGGAGTTTTCTCTGGTAAATTATGTGTGTATTGATTTGTTTATATACATAAAAATATTGTTTCACAAATTAATTTAATTCACTGCAATTGTTTTGATGTTCATGATCACTAACATGTCTTGTATTATACAATAATTTCACAGGTCTTGTAACAAAAGGGTACCATGTATGTAAATTTTGTGGACCTTATCTAAAGGCGAAGTGGTCCAAACACCTACGAAAGCTAGTGTATGAATTCTCTAATGTATTACTCCTGGAAGAATACCCTTACAGAAGAGAAACATCCGATTTCAATGGTAAACTAGAGAGAACCCAAAGGCCTGCAATAATGACACCAACTGAACGGCTTAGAGCATATGGGGGAGAGAAGGAGAAGGAGATTATATAAATGTTCGACTCAAATTGGGAGCCTATTTTCAATGATCTAGAATTATTCAACAACTATGTTGAGAAATTTCGCATTGGGATGAAAAGGAAATATGTATTTTATGAGCTCCCATATTGGGAGCATCTTAAGATTGCCCACTTTCTAGATCCCATGCATATATTTAAAAATGTTTTATCTTCTTTATGGAGGCACATATATTTGAAATAAAATGATACATTAGCTACTAGGAGAGATCTTATTTCTTCAAAAACTAAAAAGAAACATTTCTAAAGACAAGAAACTAGCTGAGAGGCTGGTCCCTCTTGGTATTTCAAATAAGGTGATGTCCCATGGATTTTAAAGAAAGATGATCTTTCTTTGGAAAAGGAAGTTATAATGGGGGTGAGGGTGCCTTATTTATATGGGTCTTCATTACGGTACTGCTTCACTATGGAAGACCATTTTTCAGGGTTGAAATTGCAAGACTAGTTGAGCCTTATAATATTACGTATGTCAAAAACGTGATTTTATTATTTGTTATTATTTTATGAAATATTGGAATAAAATATAATTATTTTTTGTATGTGTTTACTTTTCAGTGTCATTATCCTTTGTTCATGCGTGGGTGTTTGAACCGTGAATTCCCCAAGACCTCCGATGTTCCAAATCTAAATTATCTACATTTGTACAATGGATCACATCAAAGGATATTCCTATGGCTAATATTCCATGGTGGCATCAAGAGATATTTTATATTGTTTGTATGTTTGAGGAGGAACTAGTGATGCATTTCATGCACTTGTAGGTTCATCTTCTAATTCACTTAGTAGATGAGGTTGAATTACTTGGGGCAGTTTCTTATCATTGGTTGTTCTTCTTAGAGAGGCACATGAATAAATTTAAAGGTTTTGTTCGAAAAAGGGAAAACCCGAGGGGTCAATGGCAAAGGGGTACATATCATATGAGTCTTTCTATTATGCTATTTAGTACATCAAGCAGATAAAAAACACAACAGGTGCGGTGATTTTGGATGATGAAAGGGATGAAGACGAAAGAGAAGGGAAGTTTCTCCAAATGAATGGAAACAAGCGCATGATAAAGAAAGTGATTTATCGTTTGTCAAATTTATACATAGTAACTATTCACATTGAACTTCATAATCCATATT
Organism: Pinus albicaulis; assembly: GCA_034641835.2. NCBI lineage: Eukaryota > Viridiplantae > Streptophyta > Pinopsida > Pinales > Pinaceae > Pinus > Pinus albicaulis. The sequence continues at coordinate 947,137,143 of CM076569.1, forward strand.
TTGATCTCATACATACTATATATGTTGGTTTTATTTCATCAGAAAATTCAGAAATCAAAGCCAACAACAAATTCATTCTTTATAATTTGGAAGAAACATAGCCGTGGGTCACATTGTACGAAAAAAGGAGGAAATAGGATAGTGAAAAGAAGTAATTCATAGTGTTGAATGGTAGAAGCATGCCTTATCCCGATCATTTAAAATAAAATATGCCAATGATATGCCCCAACAATTGGGTTGTTGATCAAGTCAGAGAGAAATACGGGGCATCTAGTCGTTATCCGCATGCTAAAGGGGACGCACTAAAAATAGGGTTTGGGTGCAACAAATCAATAATAATCTCCTTCTGTACATTTTAAACTTCATAATGCACCTTTTAATTGCAACATTTATATTTTATATTTTAATTATGTTCGGTTTATTAGACACAAACACTGTGATTTTTTAAACTTTTTTTATAGGTGCATTTGTTCCCATGTATGTGGGGATATGGACATCATTTTTACATGAATCACGCTGATGATGGACGCATGCCACAATACTATGGAGTGGAAGTCGATTTCGACCAATCTAGTCATGCTAGCCACCAAGATCAAAACCTAATACAGGGTATGTTAGGTTATGTAGGAAAGATACCAAAGAATCATTGAAGTGGACTTCTCTTTGTTCCAATATTTTATTTTTAGGTGCAAGAGGTGGGACACCTTTGATCGGAATAATGTAAATAAAGATCGTGATACTGGGTTGATATCTATAAACTCTAGAAATATGTGGCATGAAGCTAGGGAGCCTTATGTTTTCCCCAAACACTGCAACCAAGTGTTTTTTGTTACCCATATGTGTTGGATAGGGATTGATGGTTCGTATTAAGACACAACCCTATATCAAAACATATTTTTGAGAACAATAGTGTTATCATACCAAGCGAGGAAGATAATCAGGGTGATGATAATGAAGAGTGATATGTACTTGTGTTATTTCATCGTTTATGCTACTGTTGGATGTCTTTGTTTTCTTTATTTCGCTAATGATACTATTTTTTATTCATCTTGTTGGCATATTATATAATTAGAGACATTAATATAGATCAAAATATTGTAATTATAAGCACATGTTATCAATTTTATACTCGTTTATTGTACTTTTGTGACCCTAAACATGTATTCCTAATATAAAACAATTTCTACTCTAGATAATATAAAAGTCCATTTTCAATCCTAAAGGTGAACACTCTAGTAAGAATGCTTATTTATAACTATATATTTTTTAAGATATCAATCTAAATATACTCATTATCTCCTTTTTGAAATGAAATTGCGAGTATCAATCTAAAATAACTCACAAAGAGATAGAAAACGGAGAAGGAAAATCATATATGTGTACTAAAAGGCCTACTACAACCATCGTCAAAGTTTTTCAATATAGTAAAATAACCTCCCTTATTTTCACTATGAAACATATCTCCACAAATATAAATGCTTAAAACATGGTGGATAATATCTATGATAATAAGGATTCAAGGTGACAATCCTTCTCAAATAGGAAAATGAGAAGAATATCCTAAAAATGAGAAGATAGGGAATTTGGAAACAACATTGAAGATTTATTCTAGAAACTTTCACAAGAGCACTCCATGATTTTGGAAAAATAAGTTGATTCTTCCCTACTTGACATAAAATGGTTGAGATGAAGGAATTAAAGAGAAGGGCCTAGGAGGGCGATGCTCAAAAGTAGGCCTCATCTATGGAAACCTCTAAAAAAATAAACAAAAAATATTTGAAGCAAAAGGGAAGTTCACCCTCCCATGTATCATAACATGACATATATTTAAATCCATACAAAACTATCACAAAAAAATGGTAGACCAACTAATATATCGTGGCCTCTACACCAAAGAATCAACATAAAACAAAATAGGGAAACTATGTGCTTCCCATAACTAGTATAATGTGTAGTGGTACTCACTAATAGTTAGAGGCACATAACCTCCTACACAACAAAAGAAGCGACCTGTATTTGTTCACTAGACACTTGAAAATATGTTGGATGCATTACATGATCCCCAAAATATATCTGAGAGTTGGAAAACTAACTCTTTGTTGCGACACAATGTGGGACATCAGTGAATTGGGGAAAATCCTCCCCTCTCATGGATAGGCCAGTGATAAAATAAGTGTCCTCCTCAGTGGGTTGATGCCACTGATCAAGACCGACACAGAAAGCCTATTGGTGGAAATACCACCAACATATCAACTGTGCCAACAACCTAGAGTTCCCCTGGAAGGGACGTAACCTCCTCAAAGTACTTAAGGAGGCCTAAATTCCTCAAGAGGATTTGGATAGATGTGGTAACAGGGTGAGGGTATAAATATCTCTGCCTCTCTCATGCCTCCCATGATCGAACCATATTGTATTGGTCCACCCTATTCTCCTACTGTTGTTGCTTCTCCCTCTGTTGACGTCTCTACATGTTTGACATATAAAATACATAAAACTCATATGTAAAACACAATTTTTTTTATTAAATGAAAAATGTGTTTATAAATATGGACATATAACCTTCAATTTAAAAAAAAATCATCCTTAATGCACCAAAAAAATAGGAATGCACCAGATACGGTGTGCCACAAAAATAGGAAAGCACCACCCAGGGTGCATGCATCAACTTGAAACACTAGTTTCGGTACACATACATATAAACACATTGGTTATTTTTATTTTTCAATGCGGTGCATCGACATAACATGTCGCACCGCTTCACATAATAACCTTTTCACACCAAAATAGAATGTTCAAGTTAAAGAACACATTGAGTTATATTTTTTTAATATTATGCAAGCGATGCATTTGGTAAAAATAAACACACCAGGAAGTCAATTTTACCAGACGCACCATTATAAAAATTACAAATTTTCCCAGTGTCTTTCAATTTACCAAACACATTGACAAAACTATGATGCATTAACAAAACACAATGTTTTGTGGTGCACCTTGTAAATTTATAGGGTGCATCATAACCAATGTGAGCCTAACCTGTCGAATGCACCGCACAGGAATAAAGTTGAAAAAAAATTGATTTTTTTACCCAATTTTAAATTCTACTCCGCTAAAAAATTAAACTAGAGAGAAACATAGAAATTACTTCAAAATTTTCTCATCGGAAAGGCATGGTTTCCACGTAAATGAAGAAAACAAATTTGACCACCATTTGAGAAATTTTGAAAGCCACGCAGTGAGAAGCGAAAGAAATAATGGAAATCAAGGGAAGCACAGACGATAAGGAACTTCACAGAGGCAAAAATAGCATCGATGCTTGAGAGCTTGACAACATTGTAAATGGTAAAAATGAATGTTATGGCTGGTAGGTTTTTTTATTTAACCATGTTTCGATGCACTCGAGTAACCGCACCGGTGCATATGATTTCCTAAGAATGCCACTTCTTTTTAAATTAAAAACCCTATAGTGATGCACCTTGTTCTTTATGCATGAGGGAATTTCAATATAAGAATAACACCAATGCTTTTTGTGAGTATAAAACTGAAATTACGAAAATGATCAATTTTACAATCGACATTTTTTTAAATTTAACCTCTATCCAATGTTATCGAATAGTATATGCATCCATGCACCTGAGATAGGCAGTGCAAAGTTTTTTTTATTTTCTATAAAAAAAAATCCTACAACGGTGCACTACTTTATATTAAGCACCAGAGCCTTCAGTTCAATGAATGACATTGGTGTGTATATTATTATAAGCGCACCACTATTTTTAAGTTAAAAATCCCACAACAGTGTGTCATATTGTTTATCCACCGAGGTGTTCGTATACATGTTTAACATTGGGGATTTGTGAGAGTATAACACCGTACTGGGAAAAGTGAATTCGACTGACATTTTTTTAAATTTAAACCTTTTCAGGTGCTATCAAGTAGTATATGAACCAGTGTGCATTGTGTACTTAGCGCACCATTATTTTTTAATTTTATTTTATAAAAAATCAACTCTGTCACGTTGCACCATATGGTATTAAGCATGAGTGCATATAATTTCATAATGTACTAGTGCATTAATGTATTATAGACACACCATTAAAAAACATCCGTTAAAACATCTACCAACCCAACTCCACTAGTGACCTCCACTAAAAATGGATTTTTGGGCTATTTTTATATGGGCTTCTGCAAAAGCCTCCTCTAGAGGGTCTTTTCCTTGTAGTGATAACATGTTGCTACAATAAAGAATAAACCATTGAGAATGGTTTTATTCCAATGCAAAGGGGATTGTAACATCCCCAATATTAACCCCCATAATTAATTGTAATTAATTATGTCAATAGTTTTTTAATTATCAACATGAATATTTAATTACAATGTCGAGATTATCTAGACATATTAAAACTATAAACATTACTATCCATCAACTAATAAGAAAATTCCAGCAACTAACTTATATAGGAGAAATTATAGGGATTGTGATACCATGAATGAGAAATAGTGATGGGGATAAAAAGAGGCTAACCTAAGGAGACATAGCGACCATTTCCAAATATTTTGTTACCCTAATAAAATTGTGAGAGCTATCCTTTATTTCCATTGACTAACTTGAAAATCCAATCATTAAATGCAGTAGGTGGAAGGGAAGCCTTTCAAAATTATGGGAGAATTGATTGAGTACCTTGAAAAAGATTGAGTAGGTAAATCACCCTTCTAGTAGCTTCAACCTTTACTTATGGGAAACACAACTTGGTAATTGTGCCCATGAAATGGAAGGTCAAGTGCATGGATGAAAGGGATCACCATTTCAATAGAAAGAGAGATATAGGCACATGAGTGGGAAAAATATAATGAGTGTGTGCATGCAAAGAAAAAACCATCCTTTTTATGAGCTAACCATTTCTCGTGAAACCAAGTTAGTATGCCCCAAAACAAGGCCCTAAATTTGCATAAGGATGTCCTTGAAGTTGTTGCATGAGGGGTTTGCAATTTTTTTGCAAATATGGACACCCACAAGAAGCATGAAGTAGGGTAGTAGCTCGAGAATTATATCATAGTGAAGGGGCCCACTCTAGTGCTATGCAACCTATCAACAAAACACTTGGAGGTTGTAGAGACCCTACACATAGCGAGGAATGAACCCCTTTGAACTCATAACTATGAGATGGTTTTCCATTTGACCATCAGTGTTTGAGTGCTAATGAATTCACCCTAGTTACTATTAGGGTCTGGATAGGGGGTGGCTAGTTGTAGAAAGAACCAGTGAAATTGAGGCTATAGTTAGATGGAAAATTTATCACCCTTAACCAATTTGTTGTGAAGTTCCCCATGTTTAGATTATTTTTCTTGTCTTGTTCAATATGATTTAAATTCCATTTAATTTAAGAAATTATATATGAAATTGGATGTATTAAGATGTGATTTTCTTGAAATGTTTGAGAAATAAAATGCATGTAATTCATATGCAATTATGTTTCTACAAAAGCAATGGAAATATGTTTTATGTCTTAGGATATTTCTGATGTTTTCTGTGTTTGTTTTCCATGAATTTAATCTTTAGGTAGATCCCTTTGTATGCCTCTATTTATGGATGTTATGCTTAAAATTTGATATGATTTACCCTTGGATGTAGCAACCCTTAAGAAATTTCAAGTTATAGCTCTCAAGTAACTTTACTATAAAGAACAATTGTGCATGTGCATGTGAAATTGTGCATGTGAAATTGTTATATAAATTTATTGGTTTATTGTATTCCTGAATTCCATGACTATAAACCTATAGCATGTTCATCTTAGATGGCAGAAAAACCTTTCCTTTCTTTCTATTAAAAAACTATGAAAGTTATATCTGTAATAGATCTAGATGGATCAATTAGATGACTAAGGTCATCATTTGAACCATGAATAAAATACTTTGTTATTGTAATCTTAGAAGGGGTAGACCTATGGGTGGTATTACATATGAGTTGTATCATGAAGGTTACAACTATATACAAGAATTGGCTGAGGTAGTAAAATATGTGAATTCAAAGGAGAAGTTTCTAGGGTATTTAAATCCTAGTTATTTAGCACAATCTTCATAGAAGATCTAATTTTACACATTATTATATTCCTTTATGAATATATACATCTAGACCTATAGATTTGGGATTCTATATCTAAAATATTGGGGAAATACAACCACTTATTTTGAGTACAAGGCTCATAGGTTGGCCTAAAGTGTTATTTCTAGGATCAATTGCAGTTAATTGGATTGATAAGGTGTGATTTGGTATTAATTGTAAATATGTCTTTAAGGATAACAAAGACTATTTCTATTTATGCTATATTATGAGAATGATAATTTTCCCTACAATCCCTGTGAATAAAATGAATTATTGTAGACTAATTTTTTAGCTTGGGAAACATTGTATGGGTTTAATGGCATGGAAAATCCTTCTGATCATGATAGATACTATAAAGTTGTATGCTTACCTTATGAAATTTTATGTTTTAAATTCATATGGATGCACTTATGAGGTCATTTCCAATCCCTTGATAATTTAGATGGGTATGTTGTATGGTACGTATTACTTAGTTGAGTATACATGTAAACATAACTGGATGGTCATGCCTTTTTCCATTATACATGATTAATTATTGTTGGGTATAAGGAGACTTATAAATCCTTTGAATTTGGAGGGTCGACTTGTAATATTAATTAGAGTGACTTGTTAATAAATTATAATACAGTTTAAGATGGAGTTCTTGGATCTTGGGATCCCTAGCATCCTATACTAGCTTTAGAAGGGTGTGCTTATATTTATTGAGGCTCAAAATCCTTGGATGCATAGCCAATATTCTTGAGAAATAATTAGTATGAGTTGAGCCTCTTACTAGTAGTCTATTACACCAGATTAAGTTTAAGTTTAAAGATTTATATTTCTCTTTATTCTTTGTAAAAACACTACAATGAAAAGACCCTCTAGCGGAGGTTATAAAAGAAGTTTTTAGTGTTATAAAATTGGCCAAAATTGTGAAAGAAACATTTGCTACAACATCTGTTTATGGTTACGGAGGTTTTGGCGGAGCTTTTAATAGAAATTAAACACAACTAAAAAAAAATGGGCGACCGGAGGTTATTATGGATGTTTTTTTCATCGGTGCGCTACTCTGGCTTTAACGCACCAGTGTGTACATGTAGAAGGTGCCCTGGGGTAGTCGAAGGAGAATGCACTGGGCCGTTAAGGTATAAAACTGCATCGGGCATATTGTTGGTGATAGAATGCATGGGGCCATTCTAATTAGTCTTGGGATTTGTGCGGTACCTATAGGTCGTATCGATGCACCGGTGCATAGACTTATAGAAATACACCAGTGCGCAGTATCACAGAAAGGCATCGAGATTTATAATTGGTATCGGTATTCGTGTGATTCCCATAGGTCGTACAAATGCACCGGTGCTTATAGACACATAAACGCCCTCGTGCACATTATCACACAAACGCACCAAGATTTATAATTGGTATCGATATTCGTGTGGTGCCCATAGATCGTACAATGACACAAACGCAACGATATTTTTAATTGGTTTTCGGTTGTTGTCGTTCATAGAGAAATGCACTGCGCATGCTACACATATGGAGCACCGGTGTACACACATGCACCTACATATATTGTATTTTTAGAAACATCGCACGTAATGTTGGTGCAACTATTGTGATTATTTTAAATTCATTATTCATCAAAATACGTACATCTTATAACAATATTCATATTAATTAAATTTTTAATAATGCATTCGAACGTATGTTCGATTAATTTATATCATCATAATTATTTTCATCATTCATCAAAAGTCGACATATATATCTTATAACAATATTCATCCTAATTAAATTTTTATTAGTGGCATTTGAGAACGATAATGGAGAACACAATAGCGATAATGGAGAACACAATAGAATAAATTAAAACATATTTTATGATACATAATATATATAAGACAGTCTTTGTCATACAAAATGGGATATTTATTGGTATCCCTTTGTCTTTCAATTGGGACACTATGTCTATTACATAAAACAAAATGTCCGATTTCATAGACAAATATTTCAAAAAATACAACGCCTTGCTTTGATATCCAAACGTAGGGATCATTATTCTTCGCTTGAATTGTTGTCACTGCTAGAGCTACTTCCATGACTTGGGTTATTTTCAGAAATGTTTTGTTCATGGTGTTGATTATTTTCTTCTTCTTCACCTTCCATCTACAAACATAAAAATAAACTGTAATGAGTGTATATACATTGGTGAGAATAATGAAAATTTCAATATTAAATAATATACATCAATGTAAATTGAAAAGAAATGACGTACCATAGAAACAATTGACTCATAAACTATGCACATTCTTTCAAAACCATGTGCCATGCCATCTTTAAAGATTTCATCTGTTGGAGCAGTTCCATACTTTACTTGCAAGTTTTATACCTCATAACAAGTCATATATTTAATATAAAAAGATGTTTTTTTTCTTATTGATTATAGACAGTAATAAGTACGGAATTATAGATCGTCGATCGACATAATCTAGGATCAAATTTCTCGCAGGTGAAAAACCTCTTTATTTGAGTGCAATGGATAGTGTTGTTTAATCAGGACGATCCCTGGCACATGATAGATCCTATTAAGATGGATCTACCTATTTGTTTTAGTCAGAAAGCATTGAAAATTCATTTAAGATATGATTAATTTTATCAATAATATGTAAATATATCAAATATTAATATAATCATTTTAAATATGCTAAATATTTCTGAGATTAACTTGGTCATTTTAATTTTAAATTTTCTTAGTTACCTTAGTTCGTTGAGATGATAAATATTGTTAATAACTATAATGATAAAAAATGATGAAATATTTTTTTGAATGCAAAGTGACAATAATAGTGTTGAAGGATAGAAAATGTGAATAAAAAGAATGTACTCATGTTACAAATAGTCTTCATTGTGATCAATCTCAAACTATTTTCTTCTACTATTCTTATTGCCACCCTTGTTAGTTTCGTTATCTTTTCATATCGATTATATGAAAAAGAAAATTTAAATCGTAAACCATTTAAATCTTTAGCTCGAGCTATTGTAGTAAACATGATACCTTGTCTCTCTTGCTCTCCAATATTAATAGCTTAAATTACTATAACACAAAAATCAATCTACATTGTTAATAACTTTTTGTGCTTACACTAAAATCAAGGCATATTGTTAATCCAATCACTTTAATATTAATGTACCGTCATATATCCAATTACATCAAATCATAAATCAACATATACATTGAAATCAATGCATTTAATGCAAGCAATCAAATAAGATTAGAAAATAACTTCTACATTGAAATCAATGCACCTAATGCAAGCAATCAAATAATATTAGAAACCAACATCTACACTGAAATCAATGCATTTAATCAAAGCAATCAAATAGGATTAGAAATCGCCATCTACACTGAAATCAATGCATTTAGTGCAAACAATCAAATAGGATTAGAAATAATCTACATTGAAATCAATGCATCTAGTGCAAGCAATCAAATATAATTATAAATCGACGTCTAAATTGAAATCAACACATCCAATGCAAGCAATCAAATAGTATTAGGAATCATCACCTACACTAAAATCAATGCATCTAGTGCAAGTAATCATATATCATTAGAAATAAATATCTACACTAAAATCGATGCATCTAGCGCAAATAATCAAATAGGATTATAAATCACCATCTCCACTTAAATCAATCCATCTAGTGCAAGAAATATTCTTCCCTCTCTCCACCCTCCATCCATATCTATATCCCCTTCTATCTCTTGTATTTTGTCTCTCTATCTCACCCCCCTAAACACACATGCTCTCGCACTCCATATATATCATTCTCTTTGTCAATCACCCCCTCTCCCCATCTCTCTCTTCTTCACTCTCTTCACCTTCCATCTATATCTCTATCTTCCCCTTCTCTCCCTCTCCCCCCCTAATATCTCGCTTTACTTCTTTTTTCGTCTCTCCCTCTCTCTCCATCTTCCTTAACACTCACTCTCTCTCTCTCTAGAAACCAACATCTACACTGAAATCAATGCATTTACTCAAAGAAATAAAATAGGATTAGAAATCACCATCTACACTGAAATCAATGCATTTAGTGCAAACAATCAAATAGGATTAGAAATCATCTACATTGAAATTAAGTCATCTAGTGCAAGTAATCAAATATAATTATAAATCGACATCTAAATTGAAATCAACACATTCAGTGCAAGCAATCAAATTGTATTAGAAATCACCACCTACACTAAAATCAATGCATCTAGTGCAAGTAATCAAATATCATTAGAAATAAATATCTACACTAAAATCAATGCATATAGTGAAAATAATCAAATAGGATTATAAATCACCATCTCCACTTATATCAATCCATCTAGTGCGAGAAATATTCTTCCCTCTCTCCACCCTCCATCCATATCCATATCCCCCTCCATCTCTTATTTTTTGTCTCTCTATCTCACCCCCCTAAACACACACGCTCTCGCACTCCATATATATCAATCTCTTTGTCAATCCCCTCCTCTCCCCATCTCTCTCTTCTTCCCTCTCTTCACTTTCCATCTATATCTCTATCTTCCCCTTCTCTTCCTCTCCACCGCTAATATCTCTCTTTCCTCCTTTTGTCCTCTCTCCCTCTCTCTCCATCTTCCTTATCACTCACTCACTCTCTCTCTCTCTCCAAATTTCTCTCTCTATGTCTTTATTCTTACCTCCCTCTCCCTCCCCTCCAAGTCCATCTCTCTTTCCCTCTCTCTCTCCACTCTCTCACATCCTCTCTCTTCCTTCCTCTCTTTCCCTTTCTCTCCCATATCTCTCCCCCTCTCTCTCTCTTCACCCACCAACTAGGTTACTATATCCCTCCCTCTATCCTTATATCTCCTTCTCCCCCCCCCTTAGCTCCATCTCTCCTTATTTGTCTCTTTATCTTAGCCTCAAACATACACGCTCTCTCTCTATCTCTCCCTTATCACTCCTTCTCTCTCTCCACTCCTCACTCTCTATATTTCTTATTTCCTACATCTCTCCCCCTCCAACTCCATCTCTCTATCGATCCCTATCTCTTCCTCTCTCTCAAGTCCTCTCTCTCATCCTTCCTGTCTCTCTCTCTCCTAACTCCCTCTCTCTTCTCTGATCTCTCTCTCTCTCTCTCTCTCTCTCTCTCCAATACTCTCTCTTCCCCCTATCACTCTCCTCCTCTCTCTCATCCTTCCTCTCTCTCCCTTTTCCTCCTACCTCCCTCGCTCTTTTCCCTCCAATCCTCTCTCTTCCCCCGTCTCTCTCTCTCTCTCTCTCTCTCTCTCTCTCTCTCTTCTCCCATCTCCCTTTCTTTCTCTCTCTCTTTCTGCCCCTCTCTCTCTCCAACTACATTACTATATCCCTCCCTCTCTCCTTCTCTCTCCTTCTCTCCCTCCTTCTTTCCATACATCTTACTTTGTCTCTTTACCGCACCCCTAAACATACACTCTCTCTCTAGCTCTCCCTTATCTCTCTCTCTCTCTCTCTCTCTCTCTCTCTCTCTCTCTCTCTCTTCTTAGTTATGTAAACTAATGAACATAAATATTCTTAAATATGAAGCAGATTATGGAGTAAATATGAAAAGAGGTTTTATTTACTTACCATACCTCTAGTTTATTTATATTTTTAGTTATTTACCATAACTCTTTTATTTACTATGGTATTTGGCCCATAGGCTTGTTATATAATTAGACTTTTATTTATAATCCTATTTGATATAATTTTGTTTAGTTACCTTACCTCTTTATACCTCTTTTATATTTATTTATTTACCATACCTCTTTATACCTATTTTATATTTATTTATTTATCATACCTCTTTATACTTCTTTTATATTTATTTATTTACCATACTTATTTTATAAATATGGTATTTGGCCCATGGTATCAATATTAATTTGTCCCATAGGCTTCATCTAAATAAAACCTCTTTTTTAAGTTTTTTTAAATATAAAAAGGTTTATGGAGTAAATATAAAAAGAATTTTTATTTATTTACCATACATCCAGTTTATATATATTTTATTTATTTGCCATAGCTCTAGAGTGAGTATAAAATTAGGTTTTATTTATTTACCATACCTCATGTTTATTTATATTTTTATTTATTTAAATTTTAAAACATTGCAACTTTGATGGGGAAATATTTATGTCTTTAAATATTTTAATTTATCCATATAATATGGGTTTTCTTTTTAAAGATTCATTTTACAAATATTTAAATAAAATAAATATTAAAACATTTTGGATTTTGATTGTTTGTGTTGAATTAACTCTTTTACTTTGATTTAGGAAATAGTATTGACTTTTGTAAAGAGTAAAGATGTTTAACATTTTACTTAATTTGGAAATTCAATGTGGTAAATTTTTTTGTTAAAGGTAAATTTATGATCTATTCAAATTCACATATATAATTTACTATCTATTCAAATTATATAAATAATACATAGTTGTATTTTAATAGTTAACCTCAGACAGATAATAAGTTAAAAAAGTTATATATAATCTAAATATTCAATTTATATAAAATTCAAGATTAGGTTAATGCTTTGGTTGACATTAGAAAAAGTAAAGTTTATTATTTTTTGAGAACGTGACATACCTGACATCGAGGTCATACTGGGTTGTAGATTTCACCTCTCGGCGCAACAAGATCGATAGATGCTTACAAATTCCACAATTAATTTATGATATGCCAACATATACTCACAACCCATATTTAACCCAATTTCAATTAATTCATTTGATGGTTCTTCTTTGTATGTTAGCACTTGTTTGAAGACATTCAATGATGATTTTTGTAAAACAACTTAAAAATTACGAAAATGAAATCTAGTTAAGTTGTTATAAGGAAGTAACAATTACTCACAAACTTAGATATCAACCCTTTTCTTCCTTGTCGTCCTGTTTTATGTGCTGAATAAGTTCCATTTTCTTTTCTTTTCTGCAAGAAAATTCTTGAGAATTAATATTTAATGCTAAATTGTTTATTTATTATACCTAATGATCGAAAAATTCAATGATTACATATTACATTTGAAGCACGTTGTTGTTGAGATGGCTCCTCCTACGATGCAATTTTGTCCATTTCTTTGACCATCTCCTTGTACACCTTTTTGGACATTCCTACTGGCATATTTCTGATATCAACTCGTTCATCTTTTGAGATTTTCATAATCTTCCTGAAAATGTAACATGATAATAAAATATTTATTTTTTATATTGATATCTTAAAAGTAAATATAAGAAAAGTGATATTTATAAATAATTCTAGACAAACATTTAAAGGAATAATACTTTTTCATTTCTTTTCTTTTCTTTTTGTACGTTTTTGCTATTAAAAGTCTGACATGTCTCATTGACCAATTCTCTGGAAACTCTTCGTGTAGTTTAGGTAAAATTTGGTTCTTGGAATCATTGGGTTGATTTTTGTATTGTAAGTGGAAAGACCATCTATACATTCATTCCACTAGATCCCTCAAACTTTTGTAAAAGTTCTTCCCCCTTTTGTTAACTTCCAACACCACTCCAGATGAGTTAAGGAGCAATTCATTTTCATTTGCATGTTCTATTTATTTTCTTTTCTTAGAAAAAAATTCCTTTTCTAAGTTGTTGGTCTCTGTAGAACATTAAACAAATGTGAATTAATTAAAAAAAAAAACTCACATTGGATCGACAGTATTTTTTCATTCACCTGATTCATCCTTTTGCAATTTTTCCATCAAGCTTTTACGCTCTTCTCATCCTAAATCGGAAATAACCTTATCGAGCTTCATCATTTTGTGGCTCTGCATGATACACAGTAAACAATACAGGTTAGTTAAACTTACATATAGTTCAAAAATAATATTTTTTATAAAGAATTTACAAAGAACTTGCCTTTTTTGTTTTTCTTGATGTGTTATCAGTATTTTTGTTACTTGATCTCTTGTCGGTCATTTATTTACCAATATAAAACCTGTACCATATCATTCATTAATATATTTATAAATAAGTTGTCAACTTTTCAGGTAAAAAAAAAATCTCAAGACACCAGTGTGCCTTTCTTGATGTACGCACCTTCTCTGGTGCGTGGGGGTACTACCAACGCACTGCAAAACAATATAATAGACGTATGGTGCGTGGGGTATTATAAACGTATCGCAGAAATAGTATAATAGACCGTATGGTGCTATCCTCGTAACATGAAGCACCGATGCCCTATTTCAGATATGGCACACTGATTTAAAAAAATTGTTTTCAATTTTTTTATTACAAGGTACTAGCGTGGTGTGCTAGGTTACACAGGGCACACCGATAAAACAAAATCCATTCTTTCCAAAAATTCACGCAATGTCCAAATTGATTGGGATCTGACTATACAAGTCGTCCCGTGGGTTGGATGTCAATCTAAAATAAAAATCCCTAATTCTGAAATCATCGACACAGGGAGACAAAAGGGAAAAAACAAAAAAATGAAGCGCTTAGGGTAAAAATGGATAAAACTGCAGAAAAAAGTAAAAAAAGTACAGAAAAAGTTAAAAAAAATAATCAAATTTAATCACAAAATGGTTTGAAATTCTGTGATACAGGGTTTGAATCACCAGAGGTTTGGTTTCTGATTGTCTGAATACTTTTGTTCAAACGTATTTCGCTGCTCCACAGTGCCCTCGTGCTCTCTTGCTCCTAGTATGTCTCCTGCAAATATCTGGCTGAAAATTTTAGCAAAAATAGTGAAATAATGAAAATTGTTTAGTATTTAAAGAATTATCTTATGAAATTAATTTTTCAAAAATATTTTGCCGCCCATTTTTCAATTTTCCGCTTTTTTTTCACTTAAAGAAAATAGAGTTGCACTTTTTTTTTTGCGCTTATTCGTTACCGGTGCGTCACTTAATAGCACGCATCGGTGCGTCTTTTTGTAACACTAGCACCAGTGCGGTTATATGTATAGTAGCACCGATTTACAGTTAAAGCACCGAAATTAATTTTAGGTGTGTACACCAAAATTTAGTGAACCCCAACCATATAAATTGAGAATTAGAATTAAAATTAAAATTGAGAATTGGAATTGGATAAATTCTTGATGGAAATAACTATTCTTCCAATGCATTTTGTTTATTGCAGAAGGTCCCCACTGATTATGTGGAGATAATGCAATGTGGGGCGTGTGAAGATGCAATACTACAAGGTCCAAGTGGGCAATTGTGGCATGTGAACCTGTTATAATTGGCACTTAACTATTTGCAACCAATAGGTTTGAGAATATAATTTGCAGATAGACGGATGGCCTACCAGTAATTAGTACATATAATCTGCAGAAGGGTAATGTTCTGGGAGCAATGACAATGAGTCCTTCATTCTGCATTTGTTAGCAGAAGAAGACTAATTTTTGACTATATGATGTAGTTATTACATGTGGAGGCAATAGTTTCCTATAGAAAATGAGTATATGGTTGAGCAGAGGAAAGACATTGCAAAATAGGCTATTACATTAGTTTCTCCAATGGCAAACCGATTTTCAGGTGGAAATATGGTAACTGCAGGTATCTATGCTTTTCTTCCCACAGAAATGGTCACTAAATTTCCATTTATAATACAAGCATACGTTTTAGTGGTTTCATCCATAGGACCACAGCTCAAACAAGTTAGAGATGCCATTCATGTTCAATTTAAAGTCGAAGATGTGATTTTATGCGATGTCAGATTTGCCAGTAAAATTTTATGTAAGCCAACCAAAGCTCGGAAAATACTCCCAGCTGCTTTTAAACGCATTCTGGAGAATATTTCCCTTCATGGGACCTACCAGCCCGATCAACAACGTCAATTGATCTTTCTCTGATGTCCTTAAGGGAATGAGAATCCTTCCCTTCATGGTGCCTCTTGGCTTTATCAACTGCCTCGATTGATCTTCCTCTTCCATCAACTCTGCTCTCCATTTCTCCATCATGGGACCTCTTAACCCTATCGCCAACCTCAACTGAATGCCTTATGTCGGTCTCAACCTGTACTCTTTCTGTACTCTATCTAGCTCTGTAGTCGCCTGCATCCCTGTAAGCGTCTTTGTCTTTCTTTCTGTTTGAATCACTCATTTTCTCTGTTATAAACTTCTCAGCTGAAATTCAAACTCTCATCTTTTCAAACCCTCATCTCCTCAGAAAAATTCTTGCGCGCGATTCAAACCCTCCACTGCTCCAATACTACACTTTATAGAATAACCTTGTTCATGTGCGCACTGTTTTATAGGCGCACCAGGGTGGTTTGTAAGATCGATGTTTTTGTTTTGGCGCGGTGTTTTATGACGCATCAGTGCAAAGGAGTTCTGAAGCACCGGTGCGTGTTATGATGATAAGCGCACCGACTATATAAAGTTCTTTTTTTTGTATGTAAGATCATAATAAAATAATGATAATTCTAAAGTACATGAATTTATTTGCATTATTTCCTAAACTTTATTATGTAACAAAAATTCATATTATTCTAGATTTATTATTTTACAACTATTTACAAATTTAAATATTTTAATAAAATCATTTCACATTAATACAATTAAAATTTTACAAATATTTTACATACAATTACAATTAAAATTAGAATTACAATTACAATTACAATTACAATTTTACAATTTCACATACAATTATGATTAGAATTATAATTACAACTTTAATTTTACATACAATTACATTCACAATTAAAATTTTACAATTACAATCATTTCACAGTAATACAATTAAAATTTTACAAATATTTTACATACAATTAGAACTAGAATTAGAATTACAATTACAATTAAAATTACAATTACAAATACAATTAAAATTTTATCATTTTACATAGAATTAGAATTAGAATTACAATTTTACAATTTGTCATATATACAATTACAATTAAAATTACAATTACAATCATTTCACAATAAATTAAATATTATAATTAAAATTAAATATTTTACATCAAATATTTTACATATAATTACATTTAAAATTACAATTACAATTACAATTACAATTCTGCAAGTTAAACATTAAATGAACATATCTAACATGAGCTAACAATATACACATCATGATGATCACCAACATGTAAATTAAGTACAACTGCAACATGAACATAAAATACATGGACTATATATATATATATATTAAAAATATACAACTGTAATATAAATGTCATGGATCAGCTGGTGGTAGCACAACAACAATAGCAATACTAGTGGAGGCCTACTCAGTTAATGGTGCAACCTCGACAGTCGATGGTCAAGCCTGTTCATGATCATGCTAGTACTGATGGATGGATTAGCTGGTGGTAGTACAACATCAATATAAGCAGTACTAGTGGAGGCATGCTCAGTCAATGGTGCGGCCTTGACCCTAGATGGTCCAGCCTGCTCATGATCATGACTAGTACTGATGGATGTTGCAGGATACTGACTAGACGTGGCTGATGGTCCAGCCTCATCTCCATGATGACTGCTAGATGCTAGTGGAGCCTCATGCTCATCAAGCACGACGCGAGGTGAACGATCATGAGATGAGTCGCTTCTTCCGGACTGTCCATCACGTGCTGCAGCTCGAGCATGCCTATAACATGCAACAATTCTCCTCAGTCGCGTAACAGTTGTCGTAGCTCCTATGACATGCCACATCAGTCTGTACATGTCATGCGACATGCCTCTCCACATCCGTACTAGCCTATCATCGACTTGTATGTCTCTATAATGAGCGAGCCTGATGCCCGCCTCAACAATCAATGCACTGAGTTGGTCGCCCAATTCCATCTTGTATCTAGTATCAGGTTGACTGCACCTAGCAAAAGGCGGTACCAACGCACCAATAGGAGCATGTCTCTCTGCACCAGCCTCCTGATCATGATTCTCGACATCTGCCATGTCCTGATCGTCATTAGGATCCACACTTGGATAATGTGGTGGTTCCGGCGTCTCCTCGACATCAAAAGAGCCAATGTCTACAAAATATATACAAGTACACAACAATAATTAGACAATTTCATTAGACAATTTAATAAAAACAAGTTAAAGAACATGTTAGAATAAATATAAATAAAACAGTAATATTAATTTTATCATTTGGTGGCTCATCATCTATGAAGAGGATGTTGGCACACCCTCTCCAATCCAATCCAGCATAAGGACAGGGGACCATAATGAAGGGATCCATCTCATCAACATTGGCTAGTAAGTTTAGTGCATCATGCGATATCCTGGCTGGAAACATAGTATATCCCCTCTTGGGAATCATCTGCCCCCACATGTGCATCCGGGCCTTCGACATCAGCCTACGAGGCTGCCGAAAAAAATAAGACCTCATCTCTAGAAATATCTCAAAAAATAAACAAAAAATATGTGAAGCAAAATGGAAGTTTACCCTCCCTTGTGCATGAGCACGACATCTATCTAAGGCTGTACAAAACCGCCGTAAAAAAATGGCAGACCACCTGACAATTCGTGGCTCCTCTACTAAAGAATCAACATAATATAGAAGCGGGCAACTAATGCATTTCCCGTCACTAGTGTTGTGTTAAATGGTCGAAATGAGAAGTGAGAGGCACTGCACGTCCTATCTACTAGATGCACCAATACGTAGCTCACCTCTAGGGACCTGAAACTCTAAAGGAGACAGTACATCTGCTCCAATGTATCTATGGGATTAAACTAACTGGCTCCCTGCTACACAACCAGCTGCAACCTTTGGGAACGAGGGAAAATCCACCCCTCTCCTCGATAGCCCTGTAATGAAATAAATATCTTCCTCAGTGGGTGTGTACCACTGATCAGGACCAACCTGGAAAACCTGTTGGTGGGAATTCCACTTGCGGATAAGATGTATTAAAAAGACACTATGGGCCTTTAGGGAAGTAGCCTCCTCATAGATCTTAAGGAGGCCTACCTTCCTTGGGAGCCCTTGGGTATCTGTTGTAATAGGGCAAGGGTATGTATATCTCTCCCTCTCTTGTGCCTCCCACTAGCGAAGCATATCATACTGCTCCGCCTGTTGTTGCTGATGTTCCTCATCTTCTCTCTAAATCATTGACATATTAAATAATTTTTTTTTATTAAATTAGACATGTATTTAGGAATATACATATATAAATTTTTTTGGAAAAAAAAAATAGACCAGTCGATGCGCCACAAAAACAATCATGCGCTGGTTCTGGTGCAGCTTTTGTTTGTAGAGCACCGGAGGTGGTGCCCCAGATGACATAAAACGCATTGTATGCGGTGCACCTAAAAGTTTTTCAAGCCCTGTTGAATATATATGGTGTCAAAAAAGTGGTGCGGTGACTAAAATATACGCCCTGATGCATATAGTCGTGTCAACACATCGACTTCCTGACAAATTACATAGTCAATGGTGCGGTCTTTTACCCGGCCGCACCATTGACCTTGTCGGAATGCTGAATGCAGTGTGTTGACAGACATCGGGGCGGATATATATGTCAACTCACCACATTGCTATTCCCATGGTCAACGGTGTGCCTCGCTAAATGACTACACCGCAAATTTTTTTTAATTTTAAAATAATGTGGGGCGCCTTTCGGTATCGCCTCGGACACAGTGCAGATACCGTTAGCACCGGTTGCGATGCGGCCTGTAAATTTTACAGGCAGCACCTCTTGCCGGTGTGAGCCAAACAGCTCGTGCGCACAAATTCTTTTTTAATGGTTAATTTTAAAGTTATTTCAAATTCTAATCTGCTAGAAAGTTTAATTATGGAAAAACTAGAAAAATACCTGTACATTTCGTCGTCGAGGAGGCATATTGGTTGTAGAATTTGCAAAAGAAAATTTTCCCACTGTTTTGTAAAATGCAAGTTGTAGATTGGTGGCTAATGCACAAAATTAGTGTGTGCAATGGGTGCAATGGGAGCACCGATGTTAGGGTGGCTCAGAGAAGGAGGAAATGCACTGGTGCTTGAGAGCTCTAGAGTACCGAGAAAAGTGAAAAATGCGGTTTTTTGGCTGTAATTTTTTTTTCTTTTTATTTAACCTTGTTCCGGTGCGCGGGGTTTTATAGGCGCACCGATGTGGTTTTGTAAGACCACACTAGGTGGTTTCAGATTTGGCGCGTTGTTTTATGATGCACCGGGGCGGTTACTTAACACCGCACTAGGCTGTTTCAATTTTGGCGCGGTGTTTTATGATGCACCGGGGCGGAATAGTCATGAAGCACCGGTGCTTTATAGTAATAGGATGCACCGGGTGTGTGTGTACGAAGCACATGGTGTCTAGTGTGCCAATTTTTTGTGCGACTGGTGCTTTCTCTTATAGAGCACACCAGTGATTGAGAGCAAAAAAGTGAAAAATGTGATTTTTTAGCCGTAATTTTTTTTTTATTTAACCCTTTTTCTATGTGCGTGTTTTATAGGTGCACCGGTGCTGTTTCCTACGAACACACCAGTCCGCTTTTGTTTTGGCACGGTGTTTTATGATGCATCGGTGCGGTTTCCTAACACCGCACGAGGCGGTTTCTATTTTGGTGCGGTGTTTTATGCTGCGCCGACGCGGAAGAGTTGTGAAGCACTAGTGCGTAATAGTAATAAGACACACCGGGAAGGTGTGTATGGAGCACATGGTGTCTGGTGTGCCAATGTTTTGTGTGCACCGGTGCTTTCTCTTGTAGAGTGCATCGATAATTGAGAGCTCTAGAGCACTAAAAAAAGTGAAAAATCGAATTTTTTTGCCGTAATTTTTTTTTATTTAACCCTTTTTCAGTGCGCGTGGTTTATAGGTGCACTGGTGTTGTTTCTTATGAAGGCACTAGATGGTTTGTGTTTTGGCGCATTTTTTTATGATGCACCAGTGCGGTTTCTTAATACCACACTGGGCGATTTCGGTTTTGGCACAGAGTTTTATGATGCACTGTTGCGGAAGAGTTATGAATCACTAGTGCTCTATAGTAATGCGACGCATCGGGTGGGTGTGTATGGAGCACACGGTGTCCAATCTACCAATTTTTTGTGCGCACTGGTGCTTTCTCTTGTAAGGAGCATTGGTGTGATGTTGAATGATAAGCGCACCGAGCGGAAAACATCTGCAAAACCCTTTGCCCGCCAACCTCCTCTAGTAACCTCCGCTAGAAACGGATGTATGGCATATTTTTATAAGGGGTTCCTAAAAAACATCTGCTAGAGGGTCTTTTCCTTGTAGTGAAAGTCAAGGGTAGTGTTAAAGAAGTTCATTTCCATTGTAAAGAACACTTAGAAAAAAATTGTAAGAGTATGTTTGCAAGAGTTTGAGAGGCACTAGAGGAAATTTTGTGCATATTACATGAAGTTTGTTTTCATGTGCTACTACCTATAGCACATGTAAATAAAATTCATGTGATATAGTGTAAGTTGCAAGAAATTTAGAGGGAATGTTGCAAGGTTTAGTTGGAGGCCAGAATGGAGAAAAGTGTGGGTTGTGTGATGTATCACACCACTAAATTTTGTGGTGCAATACATCTCACCCACAAACTATTGTGCACAAATGACGTGAGGCCATGAACAAAGGAAAATTAAAATCACGATGGAAAAGGTTGGACAAGTGAAATATTTATTGCATGAAGAAACGTTTTGGCAATGAAACGTATATCATCCACACAAAATTTGGATTCAAAGTTTTATAAGTGCAATATGGAGAGAAGAATTTGTTGTTGAATAGGAAAAGTTGTTTCTACCTTTAATATGATAAAATAAATGTGCATTATTATAATAAGTTTGTAAGGGCACTAGACAACACATTGAGAATTTTTTCCGTGTGCAATAAGCCAAAAGGAATATATTTTTCCTAGGTAAATGTGAAGTTAACAGGTGACCATACAAGGTATGATGTGGAAATTTACAAATGACAAACCATGTCTGAACTACATATGATGAAATGGTGTGAAATAAAACACTGGAAGAAACCTTTAGAATGAGAAAATTCCATCTTCAAAACTCAAAATTGAGTAAAAATAGAATTATTGGAAAGTCCAAGTTCAAAATTGATTAAAAATATAGTTGTTTGAAAGCTTTTAACAAGAAAAATAGCAAATAAGCCACCTCCTTAATAAGTGAATTAATTATATCAACGATATAACACCTGCCATACAAATATAACACCACTTCTCTTTAATTTTGAGAAATATCCAAATTCCATCCATACTCTTAAAAATATGGGGGCTTAAGACTTGCCTTAATGGTGCTTTAATATCCGTAGCAACAATAATAAAAATTAATTATTCATAACATAATCTATGTAAAAATTTGTAACAATTATTAGCCACAAATATAAATATATACATATAGGATCAATACAAAACGATCAGCGGGAGATCAGATCTGAACGAATATGATATATAGGAAATGATAGAAAATTAAAACATTACAGTACACAAAGTTTTGATACGCATACATAGAAACACATTCGTTATTTTTATTTTTCAACGTGGTGCATTGACATAACATGTCACTACAAGAAAAAAGGACATTGGTGAGGGGAAAAAATGGTCACCATAAGCTCATTGGTGAGGGTCAAAAGAATCTTTGTCACCAAAAATTGAACGTCGCCAAAGGTGGCGTCGCCGAAAGTATTGGTGTTGTGGTAACATTCAAGGTCTGTCACCAATAACGATTTATAGTGACGGATAGTGACTGTCACCATTTCATATGAGCAATGGTGACGGAAAATAGCCTCCGTCACCAAAAAATTGAACGTCACCAAAGGTGGCGTCACCGAAATTATGTGTTGTAGTGACATTCAAGGTCCGTCACGAATATTGATTATAATGAAGGATAGTGACCGTCACCATTTCATATGAATAACAACGATTTTTTGTGATGGACCTTTCATGGCCATCATTATTGGTGCATATATATGGCGGCGTTCATTGACCGTCACCATAAACTCATTAGTGACATCAAGGCCCATCATAAATAATCAATATAATGACAAACAATGACCCTCACCATTTCATATCAACAAAAATGATTTATGGTGATGGAACCTTCATGGTCGTCACTATTGATGTGTATATATGGTGGCGTTCATTGACCGTCACCATTTCATATTTTGGTGAGGGTCGAAAAATGTCACCAAAAGCTCATTGGTGATGGTCATAAGAGCCTCCGTCACCAAAAACTAATCGTCACTATTCCATATGAATATCAGGGCACAATGGAATCGAACCACCAACCTCCTGCTTGTAAAGCAGGTGCTCTTCCATTGAGCTAGCACCCTTTAACGAATTAGACTTTTAAAAATTATATCTTGAAACTTTATAGATTGTAAATTCTACAACTTTCAATAAATTAAAGTTTTGACAATCTTTTACTAAACAAGAAAAACATCATCGAAGTTGCATGTCCCTACCTAATGGTTATGGAAGTTATGAAAAGTGGGTTGATGGAAAAATAGTTACGTATAAGAGAAACTACAACAAACCAACTCCTCAATGTTTCTCCAATCACTGCCCAAGAAGCTCCTCACTGTTGCTCCAAAGATTTCCCAAGAGACTCCTTAATGTTGCTCCAAAAAGAAACTCCACCTTCACAAATGTTCACACTAATGCAATGAGGTAGTTGTGAGGAAATGAGAGGGGTTGGATAGCTTTTATAGGTTTGGGACGGGTTAGAGGGCATACCAAAACCCTAAAATCCAACTTAAATCTAATTTGGGGTCTGAAATTCGTCGTTTTGGTGGGCGCGGTCGAGTTTGACTGGCTCGGCCGAGCCAAGATGGACTCTATCGAGCCGGCCGGTTTGTTAACGAACCGGCCGAATTAGTGATCGACTTGATCGGTTCGGTAACAAACTGGCTTTTGGCCCGGTTTTTGTACTGAGATGACCCAACCGAGGGGTTGGCTCAGGCAACTCGGCCAAATTTGAAAACATTGGTTGAAACATCTTGGAAGATTTCTTATTGTCTAATAATCAATGGCTAATTTTTCTAAGACGGCAAGTGCTCTAAATTGTTATTTAAAGCTAGAATTTATTATCTTGCATCTTGTAGTTATTATGTAATTGTATCATTAACATCTCTTGTTTATTACTGTCACTTGTTAAATTGGAACTTGTCTTGTGGTTGAGATTACCCTTTATAAGCTTTGTCAAGTACTTGATATCTTAAAGCAAATCCTAACCAAGTACATTTGAGTAATCTCACCTAAATACACACTCATTTACCTTTCATAGCATTCTAAGCTAGTCTTGCATATAATAACTTTCTTCCAAGCATAAGCTTGGTTGATAGAAACAATAGGAACTCCTTTCTAAATTTAGCTTAAAGGACTTAGCACCTCTTTAGTGGTTAACACGATGACCTTGCAGTCGTCAGAGCCACAATATCTGCAGTGCCAGAAGCATCGGGTGGTTAGTGTTGAATTGTGTAGCTTGGGAGGTACTTCAAGCTCAAGGGTTCGGGGTTTGGAGGACAAAGTGCCACAAGGGAAGCTTGTGGGCTTGGAACCCAAGTGTGGGATTTTGGCACCCAATGAGTTTTGGGACACAACCAAGAAGAAGACACGGCATATTATGGATGAGGATGATAGTGCTTAGCAATACGATTCTAACAAATCGAAAATTGTCTAATTCCGAGTTGTCATTTGGGAGATATGAACTTTTGAAGATGACATAATTATTAATTTGTCAAGTAGGCCGACTTGAAGGAATATGGAGATGTCTCTTCATCATGATTTCGTGGAGGATAACTTGTCTATAAAAGGAGGATGAGTTAGTATTGTTTGAGCATTCGAATTAGGCAAGTACATCTCTGAATTTGTTTGGGATTAGCCGCAGTTGGAAGAGGCCTTGTAAGGAACGAATTAGGACAGCGTGGAGGAGGCTTATTTGCATAGATGAGAGGTCGATTTGTTGTAGGTATAGCGTGCCTCTTCTAGGTTTGTTTTAGGCCTCATTTAAGGTATGTCCCAAGCTCGGACTTGCTGGAACAGAGGCCGTAGGAAGAGGAGTTGTTTGCGGACTATTTTGAGGGCTGCATGTGGAGAAGGAAGGTGGATTGGGTATGATGTAAGGGAGCCACAGTAGATTGTGGTAGGTCGCAAGCGTAGCCACTCCAAACAGGCCAGCATGGATTCTTTAAAGGCTACCACATGCCCACAACAACAACCCATACATAGGACACCTTGTCTTGCCTAGGTTGCAGCTAGAAGGAGGTTGTCCAGCCACTGGTTAGTGGTTGTTGCAGCGTGCAAAGTGCCCTAACCAGGACAGAAATACTATAGTATTGTAACAGCAGTGTTTGTGGAGGTGCGTTGGGTCAAGAAGTGACCGTATCGAATCAGTTTGGTTGTTGACTATGGAAGCCAAGTAGTGAAGTGGACAAGGGTGTCGAGAGCACTTCAAGTGGTGCTAGAATCTACAGTGGATGGTTGGGTGTCATAGAGTTGTTGGAGGGTAGCGAGATTGGCTACCCAAAGTAGCCCTAGACAAGCTATCTTGAAGGACGAAGAGCAGTTGAAGGTTGGGTGAAGGACAGAGCTGAAGTGCAACACTCTGATGTGTAAGAGTTGTTGCTAGCCTGGCAGATTGGAGCTCAGGTGTTGGCTAGCCTAGAGGAGCAGATTGGATCAGGCCAAGTTCACTCTACAGAAGGATGTGCAGTAGTGGTAGGGGGCAGCGCTCCTGGAGTCTCGATGTGTAATGCCTTGATGGCCTAAGGCACTACTAATGAGCAGAACGGAAGCGAAGGACCGGCAAGATGAGATAAAACAGTGTTTGTCAGTGTATCTTGTTTACCATAGACTGTTGTATTATTCAGATTTGGTTTAATATAATGAAGATTGGTGATTTTACATTATTTTACAATTTTGTTTAAAACTATTTCTATTGTGCATATGTGATTTACTGCTTTATATTTTCCATTGTGCAAAGTAGTTTATGGTTGAGATTCTTGGTTTGGTAGCGTACATGATTTAAGACTCTAACATAGATCTAAGGTCACAAAAATTCAACATGGTATCAGAGCGTATCTGAACTACTTTGGAAGCTAGTAAATCAGAGTTTGCGCAGCGAAGTAGAGCGTGAGAGGGAGTTGGTTGCATTGTGAGTTAAAGAAGTCACTACAATGTTAAAGTTGTAGGAAAGTCTCCGGTATGAAGATAGGTTGGAAGGGTTGTCCAACTATACTCCTTGGAAGGAAATGATCAAGTTGGTCTTGCAGGTCAACAGGATCTGGGAGTTTGTCGAGAAGAAAATCGAGAAACCAATAGACCCTAAGGAGTTGGATGTATGGGAAGATTTGGATACGAATGCAAGGTTGATCATCCTTGACAACGTGAAGGATTCCTTGATACCGCATGTGTCTGGGAAGAACAATGCACATGAGATGTGGATGACTCTTCAGAATTTCTTCCAAAACAAGAACGATAACTGGGTGCTAGTAGTGGAGCATAAGTTTAAGTCCACCAAGATGATACAGGGTGAAGGAACGAATTTGTATCTGACGAGGTTATCTCAGGTTCAAGATGAGCTTGTTGTCGTTGGGGTAAAAGTTTCAGATGAAGAGATGGTGAGGATTGCCTTGAAAGGGTTCACCTTGGAATGGAAACATTTCATCAAAGGAATTGTTGCCTAGGAGAAGTTGCCAGATGAGAATAGATTGTGGGATGACTTCATTTAGGAAGAATTGCAAGACGAGGATCTTCATTCTTCCAAGAAGGAAGATGAGGACATGGAACTTGAAAACAGAATGAAGGGTAAGCGAAAGAAGGACTTGAGTAAAATCAAGTGTTCTCATTGTGGTGAAATTGGTTATTTTTCTTTGAATTGTCCGAAGAAAGAAAAGGAGAGAGAAAATAAGAAAGGGAAGCATGCTACTCTTCTTGCCAATAAATCAGAGAATGATGAGCTCACTAGAAGATTGGAAGAAGAAGAAGAAGACATTGCTATGATTTCTCATTTCTCGCAGGGTACTATTCGAGAGGATGGATGGTACGTGGACAGTGGTGCGACGAAGCATATGACTGGATCACAGGATTTATTTGAGACTCTTGTTGAATGGGACTCGAAGTTGCACATGGTGTTGGGCAACAAGAGTCAGTTGGAGATCCAAGGATCGGGGGTGGTGCCATTTAGGATGGAGAGGGGACGTATGATGCGGGTCTAGGATGTATTGTTTGTACTAGGACTCAGATATAGTGTGATCTTTGTCTCAATGATGGAGAGGAAGGGGTTTGAGGTCTTGTTCCAGGATGGGAAGGCAAGACTTGAGCCTAGAGGCTCTAATTCTGATGGGATTGTGCTTGGAGTCAAGGAGCATGGTCTCTACAGGTTGATGGGCAAGCCCGAGGATCATGGGAAGAAGTGGGGACAGGTACAGGTTCCTGAAAAGTAGCAGCAGGTGTAGGTGTAGGTGCAGGTTTTAGAGGAGAAGGTACAGGTTCCTGAGAAGAAGGTACACTTTTCCAAGAAGTTCCAAGTTCCAGAGGCTCAGAGGGAGTCGAATTCTAGAGGGAGTTTGCAGATTCAGAGGAGACTCTGCAACCCAATAATAACGCTTGGTCAGCGGGGAGCAAGGGTGCTTCCACATCTAGCAAGAAGGAATCGTGGCGAGATTGGAAAGTGATTCAAGAGTAGAAGAAGAAGCAGGAGGCTTCCAGTGACAACGACACTTCCAAGAAAAGCATAGTGCATGCTACAGGGATTGCTGCAATTGTGAGCAATAGGAGTTGGGCAAGTGTTGCAAGCAGTGATGATGAAGACGAAGTACTTCCTTGGCGTGGAGGTACCTCCCTCGCTAAGAGGGAGTGTTGAATTGTGTAGCTTTGGAGGTACTCCAAGACCAGGCGTTCCGGGTTTGGAGGACAAAGTGCCACAAGGGCAGTTTGTGGGCTTGGAACCCAAGCGTGGGGTCTTGGAACCCATAGAGTTTTGGGGAAAAAACAAGAATAAGACACAGCGTGTGATTGATGAGGATGATAGTGTTCGGCAATACAATTCTAACACATCAAGAATCGTTCGATTCTGAGTTGTCATTTGGGAGATATGAATTTTTAAAGATGACATAATTATTAATTCGTCAACTAGGCCGACTTGAAAGAAGTTGGAGGTGTCCCTTCATCATGATTTCGTGGAGGATGACTTGTCTATAAAAGGAGGATGAGTTAGTATTGTTTGAGCATCTTAATTGGGCAAGTACATCTCTGAATTTGTTTGGTTTTAGCCGCAGTTGGAAGAGGCCTTGTAAGGAGCATATTGTGACAGTGTGGAGGAGGCTTATCTGCGTAGAGGAGAGGCCAAGTTGATGTAGGTACATTGTGCCTCTTCTAAGTCTGTTTTAGGCCTCACTTAAGGTCTGTCCCAAGCTCAGAATTGCTGGAACAGAAGCCGCTGGAAGAGGAGCTATTTGCGCACTGTTTTGAGGGCTGCACGTGGAGAAGGAAGGTGGATTGGGTATGTTGTAAGGGAGCTGCAGTGGACTGTGGTAGGCCGCAGGCCTAGCCACTCCAAACAGGCCAGCGTGGAGTCTTTAAAGGCTGCCACATGCCCACAACAACAGCCCATACATAGGGCACCTCGTCTTGCCTAGGCTGCAGCTAGGAGTAGGTAGTCCAATGGCTGGTTAGTGGTTAGTGCAGCTTGCAAAGTGCCCTAACCAGGACAGCAATACTACAGTATTGTAACAGCAGTGTTTGTGGAGGTGTTTTGGGTCAAGAAGTGACTGGATCGGATTAGTTTGGTTGTTGACTGTGGAAGCCAAGCAGTGAAGTGGACAAGGGTGTCGAGAGCACTTCAAGTGGTGGTAGATTCCACAGTGGATGGTTGGGTGTCATAGAGTTGTTTGAGGGCAGCGAGATTGGCTACCCAAAGTAGCCCTAGACAAGTGATCTTGAAAGACGAAGAGTAGTTGAAGGTTGGATGAAGGACGGTGCCGAAGTGCAACACTCTGATGTACAAGAGTTGTTGCTAGCCTGGCAGATTGCAGCTCGGGTGTTTGCTAGCCTAGAGGAGTAGATTGGATCAGCCCAAGTACACTCTACAGAAGGGTGTGCAGCATTGTTAGGGGGGCAACTGAGTTTCCAGTCTTTCCAGATGAAGCTATGTAGATATTTTCATAGCATAAATGAAAATCATTGCTTGTCAAAGATAAAACTATAGCGATATAACTGAGAAATCTATTTGAACAAAAATTCATGCAAACAACAAAAATTTTGGAGAGTAAATAAAATCACCTAACACCTTCCACATCCCCTTCTGAGACCATATGATGAAGAACATTTGAGTATCCTGTACAAATTCCAAGACAGATGAAGGAGATGGCTCTATCCATGTAGTCTCGGAATCTTTTGATGGATCCCTGCCATAAGCAACCATGAAATCTATGAGTTTTTACCCACAAAAAAATTATAGATTTCAGTCTTACTCTTAGGCTCAACTCAATGGAAAATAATGATAATCCTGTTGCAATTAAGTTTTTTGACAAAAAGAAGTATGCCTCTTCCAAAAAGTGGTTACACAGTACTCAAGCCGGGCATGACAAAAATAGTACAATATCCCAGTAAAATTTGGTCCATCATTAATCAGTAATCATATTTATGGAAGAAATATTTCTTCACCTAACTGATCTACTTATTTTGTTTAACATTGATGGAAAGTCATGCAGCTCATTTTCCACATTCTATGGTGAAAGTCATAACTGTTTTTAATTGTGCCATCTTAGCAGTATAGTAACTAGCAAGCAACACAGGAAATAACAAATCTGTGAGCAAACTGCATATGTACATACTAAATACGCTTCACATCAGTTGCATCAAGAAAATATACCATAAGTTAAAATTAAACTAATCAAAGAAAGTCTTACGTTGCAAATAGAAAAATAAAGCTTCCCACTATTTTCTTACTTGTCTAGACTTGCAGGAGGGCTAAGAGGAATCTCTTGAAAATGGCGTAAAAATATGGGCAGCATGGCATGAAAATTGGGTCTCTTTGAAAGCTTAAACTGTTAACATTCACCAATCATCTTCCACAGCTCTCTTGGGATTCCAACACCAACAACACTAGCATATTCAGGCGGCTGCCTTTGAGCCTTGACAACAGCCCTATAGATCTCCTCTGAACTTTGGTTATTCCACCTGCATGACAAATATCATTAAATATCTAGCAAGTGTGTTTCATATAGAGGGTACCATGTTTGCACATTACAGAAGAAAAAGGGAATTGAATATTGGACTTCTCAACTACAAACACAAGGGTAGACACAATATAACTTACGGAATTGCTCCAGTGCACATCTCAACCAAGGTACAACCAAAACTCCAGGCATCAGATTCTGAAGAAATTCCATTTCCTTCATCCCAAAAAATGTTCAAAGAAGACTTCTTGAGTGGTTCCCAAGATTTTGGGGCTGTATAATGAGGATTCAACATAGTACACTCCACACATGAATGTGTCCTTGTCACATCATCCTCTGGGGTTGAGCGAGATCTTCTGCATTGAGGTTTCTTCAAAAATTTTGGAAGACCAAAATCAGAAACTACTGGTCTCCCTCTTGCATCCAAAATAAGTTTGGATGGTTTGAGATTCATACACGAGACACTTGCTGCATGAAGTTCTGCAACACCACGAGAAATATCTGCACCATATCTTCATACACATTTCCAATAAGATTCATCAATGCATATTATTTGTGTTCCCTTCATTTTACTACTCTAAAATACCCTCTCTTTATCATTAACAATTCACTAATGTATAGAGATTACCACTATATTATCACCCTTCTAAATATTTATTAAATCTCAGATACCATTAAAAACTCGAACTTTTAATCACAAATTCAATTGCAGACATTCTACAAACAATGAACCAGAAATTAGAATCAAATTTGTAGATGCATAATCTATAATGTAGTGATATTAGAAACTATTTACTCCACTGTTTGCTGCATCCTTCACTGTTCGCTCGCCATTTGTTTGCTGGCTCCTTAACTCTGGTAGAAAATCTTGTAAAATCATGAGTTTGGGGGAGGGGGTGGTTTCCATATACAGGTGGTTTTGAAAAGAAAATAAACATCATAAGAATAAGGTTTACATTTGTATCTATCTCCTTTTTTGATGCTTCCGTTAGTGAAACCTCTTCTTTTGAGAATCACTAAAAGATATAATGGGTGGCACGGAGTGGTTTCCAAAGCTTTGGGGACACCCCTGGAAACCATGTTAGATAAGAAACTAATCTCATAGAATGTGTTCTTTTGAGGATTTTCATTCCACAGGTTATCATATCCAAAAACCATATAACATGAACACATTATATTTTATGCTCTTCTAAATATCAATGCAGTGCCTAATTCTGTGCATGGTCAGCAGAATGGAGTAATGTTCCATATGCCAGAGGACCCTCCATCGTGAAAGAGACCAAGAGAGGCTGTGGATATTATTTCTTTGCAACATTAAAGGCCCTTGTTAATAAATTTGTGCGACCTTCATCAGCAAGCCCCAGCTGCAAGACCAGGGAATGTACCACACTCAGTGGGTACTGTATCAACTGGTCTCCATTTGGCATTTAAGGATGAACAATTCAATTCTTCAATACCATCTGCAATGAGAGGCGATGTAGCTTCTACCCTTCATTTTCTAACAGAGCATATAGCATCATAGTTGAAAAAAAAGAAAGAAGAGCTTGATCAATTTGTGAGGGCACATGCGGATCAGTTGAGGCAATCTCTTGAAGAGAAGAGGCAGAGGCATCTATCTATGCTTTCTATGATTGAGGAAAGCGTCTTGAGGCAAATGAGGGAAAAAGATTCGGAGATGGAGAAGTTCAATCTTAGAAACAGAGAACTAGAGGAGCAGGTCAAACAGCTGAAACTAGAAGCTTGCATATGGCAGAACAAAGCTAAGCATCAGGAAGCCATGGTGAAATCCTTGAGAAAAACTATTTTGGTTTTACTATTTTGGTTCAGATATGGATTGTATTTAGTGCTCTATTTTGATTAGATGCATCCTTACTAGCTATATACATGAGATAAATTTTCATATTTGTGTATAACGGTTTGGATTCATATGGATGTACATGAATATTTATTTTTTAATCAAAATTTGAATATTTTATGTATTTTTTGGGTCATACAGTTTTTTTCTGGTTGACACCAGTTTCTAGTTTTAGAGGTCCACTAGGTCTGGTTCTAATAACAATGACGCAAACAAGATTCCCCTTCCTTGCTCATGTCAGCGGGGAGCTCTTGTCTGACCCATTTTTGGCTTCTGGGTGTAATGATCTAAGTGAACATACATCTCCCTATGTGGCCTTGATATGTGCACATTATATATCATATATGTGGAAATTTCAACAAAATAATTCAAAACTTCCCTCATCTACATTGGAGGAATTCCAATTCCGATAGTCCAAAATCTCCTCTCATAAAAAATAATGTGTAAAAAGGTGAGGATAAAGCTGAATAGGTTCTACCAGAAATGTCGATGCCAGATGGTCTAACCTCCACAAAAATTCCTGCAACTTTTTCATTCCAGCCTAATTTAGTTTCAATAATTATAGAACCTAACTTTCTCACTAATCCACAACAAACCCAGGAAGTCATTCAACAGCAGACAGAGATCATGATTGCTTTCCTTTCAATGTTAATTTTTCAACAAAAACATTCAAATTTGGAACAATAAGCTAATAGGGCTAATTATTCATGTAAATACAGCAGTGTTTCTCATAACCACAACACGGAGATATCGGTTTTCCTATAGCTATCAATCTTTCAGTGCCCTGGAAGACCACTTCTATTGTGGGTGAACCATAATTCACATTCTTTCTTCTGAAAGAGACTCAACTTTTGAAGAAAACAACTGCAATTAAAGAATATACATGTACTAATATGTCATGTTAAATTAGTACCTGATTAAGATACCCACCTTGTGAACCTGCTGAACCCTGTTCCCTTTGACTACTATGAGCCTCTGATGCTGAACGGTGGGATGGTTTCCCTGTATCTTTATTGTTCTTATCTCTTGCTGGGAGATGTATAACAATCTTTGTCCTCTTGCTGCTCTCAGACTTGCTAGCAAACATTTCAGTTTGTGTATCCAATTTCTCATGTATTTGACTGTGAGATGACTTGGAACTGCTTTTACTTTAATGACCTTTGGCATTCTTTTTGCCACTAAGTAAACCACTTTCAACTATGTTGCTTTCAAAAATCGTGTCATCAGCCTCCACTGATATCCCATCTTTAACTGAACTTGTTGTTTTGGAAGGAGAATATAATTTATTCCCATCTGATTTTTGAGACCATTCCTCTTCATTTTTTTCATATATCAAACTATTTTGATCCTGACTTGGTGTTGAATTCTCTTCTACTTTCATTTCAGACTGAAATATATGCAAACTTTTATTCAATGCCCCTGTTTTACCATTTGACTGAACTTGTAATCCTTTCTTCTTAACAATTTTTTTATTTACTAATGCATTTTTTGAGGCCTTTTTTCCATATTCCTTTGGTTTCATCATTTGATCCTTTCCACTTTTAAATATCTTTTCAACTAAATCCTTGGATATGGATTTGGAATCTTTTGGCTGAATGGACCGGAATTCTTCATCATCATCTGATTAAGGGCAAAGGCGTATCATTTCTTGTTGTGAAGGGAGTCCAGCAGCAGCCCTGAGTTTAGTCATCTGATCCTGCTCTGTTTCATCCCTCCTCCTCCACAGCTCTTGAACAACATCATCAAGATCATTAACCTGTTCTCCAAAAGTATGAAACATATATGTAATAGAATGCAATCAGAAAACCACTTGAATTAATGATCTACATAACCATGTGACCAGGAAAACCTGGTAACAGTCTCCACGACATGCAGCACATCTGTAATACAAATTTAAAAAATATGCTTGGAATTGCTGATACTTTTCTTCACTGCATTGCAATCCAAAACCACCCATCAATACGGGGAATTAAAGAGTTATGATAGTAGCAATCATGCTACAATCCCAACACAGGCGATCAAGAAAAACTAAACATATGAATAATATAGGCATCCGTGGACAAACAAAAAAGAAGAATAGTGTATAAGGTAAGAAGCTTGCAAATCAGTATGAAAAAGATTGCTAAGAAATTAGGAACTATCAAATTTTTCCTGATTTATTCTCCCTGCTTGCTGATTTGTTGTTGAGTCATTCCAAGTTTTCCCAACTTATAATGCAGATTATTGAATCATTGATCTTAAGTCACGCCTCACTTCAATTGAATCACTATATAATGACAACAGTCTTACCTTTAAGATTTGATTTTTCCTATGAAATCAGACACACGTTTCCAGGTACACAGATAAAGGAAAATGAAGTCCTTCCCTATAACATAAAGTATGGTTTAAGACTTCCTAGTCCAAATCGAATCTATGCACTATATGCTGCCATGAATAGAGGTATGAGCACTGAAGAAATTCATGAGTTATGCTATATTGATAGATGGTTCCTTTTGCAGTTGAGGGAGCTCCTAGACATTGAGGGGTTCTTCTCTACTACAAAGCTGTCAGAACTGAGCAAAGATGATTTTTATGAAGTAAAAAAGACGGGATTTAGTGATAGGAAGATATCATTTGCAACTAAATAAAATGAAAAAGATGTCTGTGCCCGCCGCTTAGCTTTGGGTGTAAGTCCTGCATATAAAAAGATATGATACATGTGCAGTAGAATTTGAGGCCAATACACCCTATATGTATTCATCCTACGACGATGAATGTGAAGCAGCCCCATGCGAAAGGAAGAAAGTATTGATTCTTGGAGGAGGACCAAACCGAATTGAGCACGGCATTGAATTTGATTATAGTTGCTGTCATGCATCGTCGTACTACAGGTTCAGAGTAACTTATTTTCCCACTTTGCATGAGATTGATATAAAGGCCTTTTGCTCTTTTTTGGAAATTAAAGGTAGCACTTAGATTTATGTAAGAATATTTTGATGTTTCTGTTATAATGGTTATAAGATTGATGTTTCTAACCTATTTATGAGCATTGCTTCACAGGATGCAGGATATGAAATCATCATGATGAATTCAAACCCTGAGACTGTCTCTACAGATTATGATACTAGTGATAGATTGTACTTTGAGCCTCTTACAGTAGAGGATGTTTTGAATGTCATTGACAAAGAGAGGCCCGATGGTATAATTGTACAATTTGGAGGGAAAACACCTTTGAATATAGCTCTACCCATAGAACAATACCTCGATGAGTTTAAGCCCGTGGCTGCAAGTGGGGAAGGTCTTGTGCGAATTTGGGGTACTTCTCCTGCTTCAATAGATTCTACTGAAGATAGGGAGAAGTTCAATGTAATGTTGGATGAGCTAAAAGTCAAGCAACCTCAAGGTGGTATTGCAAAGAGCGAGGAGGATGCATTGCCCATAGCAAGAAAGGTTGGCTATCCTATTCTTGTCAGGCCCTCTAATGTTTTAGGTGTTCATGCAATGGAAATTGTATACAGTGATGACAAATTGAAGCATTACTTAGAAAACTACAGTAGAAGTGGACCCAGAAAGGCCAGTACTCATTGATAAGTACCTGGCAGATGCTTGTGAGATTGATGTAGATTCTTTGATAGATTCTAAAGGTAGTGTGGTCATTGGTGGTATCATGGAGCACATTGAGCAAGCAGGTGTGCATTCTGGTGATTCAGCTTGTTCTATTCCTACGGAAATAGTGTCACCTACATGTTTGTCAATCATTAGAACATGGACATCTAAATTGGCAAAGCGGCTTGGCATCTGTGGACTGATGAATTGCCAATATGCAATCACACCTGCTGGTGAAGTTTACCTTCTTGAAGCAAATCCTAGAGCATCACGAACAATACCTTTTGTCTCAAAGGAAATTGGCCACCCCTTAGCAAATTATGTCGCGCTTCTTATGTCAGGAAAATCTCTTCAAGAATTTGGTTTTATACAGGAAGTTATTCCAAGTCACGTATCTGTCAAGGAAGCAGTCCTTCCATTTGAAAATTTTCAACGTTGTGATGTGGTTCTTGGTCCTGAAATGTGCAGCACTAGAGAAGTGATGGGCATATACTTAAATTTCCTATGGCATTCGCCAAGGCACAAATTGCAGCAAAACAAAAATTTCCTCTTGTAGGCACGGTGTTTTTAAGTTTAAGTGATTTCACCAAACCAAGCCTCCCAACAATTGCAAATGGATTCATTGAACTTGGTTTTACAATTTTTGCAACAACTGGCACAGCTAGTTTGTTGAAAATGGAAGGAATTCCAGGGGAAAGAGTTTTGAAACTCCATGAAGAGCGGCCACATGCAGATGACATGATTGCAAATGGTCAGATTCAGTTAATGGTGATTGCAAATTTAGGAGATGCATTAGATCAAATATATGGGTGGAAGTTGAGACAAATGGCGTTAGCTTATAAAATCCCTATCATAACCACAGTTGCTGTAGCTTTCACTTCTGTTCAGGTTATTAAGAGCATGAAGAAGGATTCATTGAAGATGATACCATTACAATATTTCTTCAATACTCAGGAATCAGAGGGCACAACTCAGGAACTACATGCAGCTTCTATATGTTGATGTTCCATAGTTCACATTTCTTTATGTTGGTGTAATAATAGATCCTTGCGAACTCTATTGGTGTTCTGTTAGAATATTTTATGAAAAGGATATAATATAATTCAATCGAATTTTCATCCAAAGTTGTCAATGCAAATTGTCTCTATCTAATGTTGGTGTAAGACTACTTCGTTAGAACTCTATTGTGGTGTTCTTCTGAGGCAAGATGAAAGGATTATAACAGGTTACATAAATCAATGAGATTTCCATCCAAAAGATGTCTTCACAAATTGGATGGGACAGCAGAAGAACTATATCTAACTTTTTCTAGTTGTGATTTTCATGTAGTATATGCATGTTTCTCTTTTGGTTGTGGACTGTGGTTATTTTCAATTTATAATCCACTATTTAGTTCTTACTGGAATTGTTTAGAAGACTGCATGGTCTCAAAACTGAATCCTTCATAATTCATTCCATGGCTCTTAAAAATGAAAAATCTGCCACTATCACCAAACCCACATATATGTTATGTTAGTTACAAAGCAGCCTTGATGTGGGTCTACGACATTTGCGTTCAGATCCATGCTACAAATGCTGTAAGGCAAGGGCTTCCCTCTTTCGTTTAAGTGAAGATTTTCCATCTCCAATTAGTTCTTTTGGTTCATGAACCTGCTTTTCCTGTAACTATGTTGCTTGTTTTCAACTTTTTACCCACAACACTCCCTAGGGCCAGAATTATTCAAGTATTTTCTGCCTTAAATTCTTCCCATTTGCATATAGATGCTATAATGTAGCGTCTATACCACATGCAGCTTCGGGTGAGGAGAAGGCAATTGATTGGGTTGCTAAAAAAATCAGAAGCAATCAAGATCATTGGTCCTTCAAATGTCATGCAGGTGATCAAAGAAAATGCTCACGCAAAGTAACAGACCATATTTTTTTGACCCTGTTTGCTTCGTAGGTTAAATTTTCCTATGAAATATATTGTTGTTGAAGTTCAAGGGATGAAAATTGTATGTGAAAATGGAATAAAAATTCAAATTTTTATTGCTACCCACCAACATGCTGAAGCAGTGTACCGACAATTTGCTGATCTTCAGCTCTAAAGGTTGTTGAAACCGGATTTGAATTTGACTATATCATGTTTAAACAATTAGTAGAAACGAGGACAACATTATCTTCCATGTTTCAGTCTTTAGTGGAAAACTTCAAAAGACAATTTGGATTAGAATTACCATTCTTGATGAGGCTTGATGTGATCAAGTCCAGATTTTCTCTCCATAATGGAGCCACTTGTTGATTTTTTATGACTTTGGGATATTGATGTGACATTTTGGAGGGTGTCAACATTTTGTTGGAAAGAATTCAACATTTTCTTAAGGAGTGGGGCCCCCTTTTTTCTGTCACCCTAAGGGATGAAATCAACAAAAGATGGAACAAATGCCACTCATCTGTATTCTTTATCCTACACCTTGAACCTGTAGTACTATGATGTACTTGGGGCTAAAAGGAGTGATCCACACAATGAAAAGAGAAGTGAATGACCACACAAAGACAAGAGAAGCGACTGATAGTCTCAGGGTAACATTTTCTAAGATACATCCTAATCCAATGGAATTCTCATAGCTAAAGAGCATGTTTGTTGAAACCTTCCAATAACCCCAGACTTCTATTTGGGATAGGAAGTTTTCGGAAGGTTTCTACAGTGGGATGCTCGGGATTCATGCTTGAGAAAAGCACTATGGACCTATGATAGTTTTTCTTTAGGTACTTGATCTATTTTTTCTAACAGTGTAATCCAAGAGTAATATTTTGACTACATTCAATCTCAGATACAAAGACAAATGATAAGGTCCCTCCAATTTCATACCATGAAAGTGAAAATATAGATGTTGTTGGAGGAGAATGATCTTTGGTATTTGTAAATATCAAATTTTAACGACCTACCAATCTATAAAGTTGACAAAAAAATAAAAAGAAGATAGCCAAAACAAAGCAAGTCATCCTGGACTCCATGAAGGATCCCACACATTATCAGTAAAACCATTAGTAGCGGGATGTTTGATGCTATCTTCACTATATATCGGGGTGAGAACATCAATTAAAATATGCTTCTAAGGATCAAGCTTAGAGCCACAGAAATGAACAAAATAGATACTGCAGTCACTTATTTAATAAAAATTAATAAACTCTATGATCAATGTGCAACAACTTGAAAAGAGCTCAAGCATGAAGATTCGGTACACAGCCTTGAATGGGCTTTCATCTTCTTGGAAACCTTTTGTCTAAGGTGCCTATGCCTGAGAAAGCATTCCACCTTTGACTCTTGAGAAATTATGGGATGATTTTATCCAAGAAGATACAAACTAGAGCGAGTTGCAGGTATAAAGAGGAAAGAGAAAAATTATAACCCTCACTATAAATATATTGAATGCCAGAAAAAACAGGAGACCTAGTATAGGTCAGCAGGAGAGAAAGAGAATTCAGGTTCCTATAATCAAGGGTAAGAAATTCTTGGGCCCTATCAAGTGTTTTATATGTCAAGAGTTTGACAACTATGCTTCTTATTGTCCTGAGAAGAAGGGGAAGGGCAAGCATTACTTAGAAAATGCAGTAGAAGTGGAACCAGAAAGGACAATACTCGTTGATAAGTACCGAGTAGATGCTTGTGAGATTGATGTAGATTCTTTGATAGATTCTAAAGTTAGTGTGGTCATTGGTGGTATCATGGAGCACATTGAGCAAGCAGGTGTGCGTTCTGGTGATTCAACTTGTTCTATTCCTAGAGAAACAGTGTCACCTGCATGTTTGTCAATCATTAGATCATGGACATCTAAATTGGCAAAGCGGCGTGGCATCTGTGGACTAATTAATTGCCAATATGCAATCACACCTGCTGGTGAAGTTTACCTTCTTGAAGCAAATCCTAGAGCATCACGAACAATACATTTTGTCTCAAGGGAAATTGGCCACCCCTTAGCAAAGTGTGTCATGCTTCTTATGTCAAGAAAATCTCTTCGAGACTTTGGTTTTATACAGGAAGCTATTCCAAGTCAAGTATCTGTCAAGGAAGCAGTCCTTCCATTTGAAAATTTTCAACGTTGTGATGTGGTTCATGGTCCTGAAATGTGAAGCACTGGAGAAGTGATGGGCATAGACTTTAAATTTCCTATGGCATTTTCCAGGGCACAAATTGCAGCAAATCAAAAATTTCCTCTTATAGGCACAATGTTTTTAAGTTTAAGTGATTTCACCAAACCAAGCCTCCCAACAATTGCAACTGGATTAATTGAACTTGGTTTTACAATTGTTGCAACAAATGGCACAGTTAGTTTGTTGAAAATGGAAGGAATTCCAGTGGAAAGAGTTTTGAAACTCCATGAAGAGCAGCCACATGCAGATGACATGATTGCAAATGGTCAGATTCAGTTAATGGTGATTGCAAATTCAGGAGATGCATTAGATCAAATAGATGGGCGGAAGTTGAGACGAATGGCATTAGCTTATAAAATTCCTATCATAACCACAGTTGTTGAAGCTTTAGCTTCTGTTCAGGCTATTAAGAGCATGAAGAAGGATTCATTGAAGATGATACAATTACAAGATTTATTCAATACTCAGGAATCAGAGGGAACAACTAAGGAACTACATGCAGCTTCTATATGTTGATGTTCCATAGTTCACATTTCTTTATGTTGGTGTAATAATAGATCCTTACGAAATCTGTTGTTGTTCTGTTAGAAGATTTTATGAAAATGATATAATCGAATTTAATCGAATTTTCATCCAAAGTTGTTAATGAAAATTGTCTCTATCTAATATTGGTGTAAGACTACTTCGTTAGAACTCTATTTTGGTGTTCTTCTGAGGCAAGATGAAAGGATTATAACAGGTTACATAAATCAATGATATTTCCATCCAAAATATGTCTTCACAAATTGGATGGGGCAGCAAAAGAACTATATATAACTTCTTCTATTGGTAGTTGTGGTTTTCATGTGGTATATGCATGTTTCTCTTTTGGTTGTGGACTGTGGTTATTTGCAATTTATAATCCACTATTTAATTCTTACTAGAATTGTTTAGAAGACTGCATGGTCTCAAAACTGAATCCTTCATAATTCATTCCATGGCTCTTAAAAATGAAAAATCTGCCACTATCACCAAATCCACATATATGTTATGTTATTTACAAATTAGCCTTGATGTGGGTCTACAGAATTTGCGCTCAGATCCATGCTACATATGGTGTAAGGAAAGAGCTTCCCTCTTTCGTTTAAGTGTAGATTTTCAATCTCCAAGTAGTTCTTTTGGTTCATGAATCTGCTTTTCCTGTAACTATGTTGCTTGTTTTCAGCTTTTTACCCACGGCACTCCCTAGGGCCAGACTTATTCAAGTATTTTCTTCCTTAAATTCTTCCCATTTGCATATAGGTTCTATAATGTAGCATCTATGCCGTATGTAGCTTCAGGGGAAGAGAAGGCAATTGATTGGGTTGCTACAAAAACCAGAAGTAATCAAGATCATTGGTCCTTCAAATGTCATGCAGGTGATCAAAGAAAATGCTCACGCAAAGTAACAGACCATATTTTTTTTACCCTGTTTGCTTCGTAGGTTAAATTTTCCTATGAAATATATTGTTGTTGAACTTCAATGGATGAAAATTGTATGTGAAAATGGAATAAAAATTCAAATTTTTATTGCTACCCACCAACATGCTGAAGCAGTGTACCGATAATTTGCTGATCTTCAACTCTAAAGAATGGAGAAACCAGATTTGACTCTGAGTATATCATGTTTAAACAATTAGTAGAAAGGAGGACAACATTGTCTTCCATGTTTCAGTCTTTAGTGGAAAACTTCAAAAGACAATTTGGATTAGAATTACCATTCTTGATGAGGCTTGATGTGATCAAGTCGAGATTTTCTCTCCATAATGGAGCCACTTATTGATTTTTTATTACTTTGGGATATTGATGTGACATTTTGGAGGGTGTCAACATTTTGTTGGAAAGAATTCAACATTTCTTAAGGAGTGGGGCCCCCTTTTGTCTGGCACCCTAAGGGATGAAATCATTAAAAAATGGAACAAAAGCCATTCGTCTGTATTCTTTATCCTACACCTTGAACTTGGAGTACTGTGATGTACTTGGGGCTAAAAGGAGTGACCCACACAATAAAAAGAGAATTGACTGACCACACAAAGACAAGAGAAGCGACTTATAGTCTCAGGGCAACATTTTCTGAGATACGTCCTAATCCAATGGAATTCTCATAGCTAAAGAGCATGTTTGTTGAAACCTTCCTATAACCCCAGACTTCTATTTGGGATAGGAAGTTGTCGGAAGGTTTCTATAGTGGGATGCCCTGGATTCATGCTTGAGAAAAGCACTATGGACCTATGATAGTTTGTATTTAGGTACTTGATCTAATTTTTCTAACAGTGTAATCCAAGAGTAATATTTTGACTACATTCAATCTCATATACAAAGACAGATTATAAGGTCCCTCCAATTTCATACCATGAAAGTGAAAATATAGATGTTGTTGGAGGAGAATGATCTTTGGCATTTGTAAAGACCAAAGTTGAACGACCTACCAATATACAAAGTTGACAAAAAAATAAAAAGAAGATAACCAAAACAAAGCAACTCATCCTGGACTCCATGAAAGATCCCACACATTATCAGTAAAACCATCAGTAACGAGATGTTTGATGCTATCTTCACTATATATCAGGGTGAGAACATCAATTGAAATATGCTTCTAAGGATCAAGCTTAGAGCCACACAAATGAACAAAATAGATACTGCAGCCACTTCTTTGATAAAAATTAATAAAATCTATGATCAATGTGCAACAACTTGAAAAGAGCTCAGACATGAATATTTGGTACACAGCCTTGAATGGGCTTTCATCTTCTTGGCAACCTTTTGTCTAAGGTGCCTATGCTCGATAAAGCTTTCCACCTTTGACTCTTGAGAAATTATGGGATGATTTTATCCAAGAAGATACAAAGTAGAGTGAGTTGCAAGTATAGAGAGGAAAGAGGAAAATTATAACCCTCATTATAAATATATTGAATGCCAGAAAAAATAGGGGACCTAGTATAGGTTAGCAGGAGAGAAAGAGAATTCAGGTTCCTATTATCAATGTTAAGAAATGCTTGGGCCCTATCAAGTGTTTCATGTGTCCAGAGTTTGAAAACTATGCTTCTTAGTGTCCTGAGAAGAAGGGGAAGGGCTAGCAATAGGAGATTCATAGAAGAATTCTCCAAGATAGCTAATGCCATTACCAAGGTCAAAAATAAGAATAAGGAAATTGTATGGATATAGTAGTTTCAATAAGCCTTTTTGAGGCTTACAAATTTGTAAACCATTTCTCTAGTCCTGAGAGTGCTAGAAATGGACCAACATTTGTAGTATTTACATATGCTAGAAATCAAATTATTATGTAATGAGTACTTTATCATCTTACGGAGTTGTTCATTAGTTGAGCAAAATGATCATCATGAATGCATCAAGAAGAAG
The DNA here is from genome assembly GCA_034641835.2 of Pinus albicaulis. Lineage (NCBI taxonomy): Eukaryota > Viridiplantae > Streptophyta > Pinopsida > Pinales > Pinaceae > Pinus > Pinus albicaulis. Next base: position 947,180,235 of record CM076569.1, read on the forward strand.
TCCTGTTTAGTTGGGTAAACACTTGTGTTCCACAATCATGCATGTGGGCATCAAGGTGTATATGGAGGTCCCCATCTTCAATTACCATCACAAGCAGAGGCATTCCTCATTGTTTACTACACATCATGCCTCCATCTTTGTTAATCGCATGTGCATGTCTATGTCTAGACTATCGCTTGAGTAAGAGTTTCATGACAATTCCCATGTTGTAACACGCTCTCTTTTCATCTTGAGAAATGGAGTCCTCTCCAAGTCACTCGCATAGTTTAGGTTGTCATAAGAAAAGTAGGTGCTTTGCCTTAAGATGTGTTAAAATTGGAAACTAGGGCCAAATTCCACTTTGGACAGCTCCTTTGGGGAAGATAATTATGGCATTAAATTCCTCTTTTCGAGAGGACCAAAATCGACCTAAAAATCATCGAATTTTAAGGAAAAGTATGATTTCGAATTTATTTTTCTCTCATATAAAATTATCAAGGTCGGCCTACATATCGGCTCATTAATCCCAACAGACACGTCCCTTCAACTCCAACAACTTGTATATATAGTGGTGCCCTCATCCTCATTTCACACATATTCTCTCTGAAATGACCGCAGAAGGATAGTGTCTCTAGTGAAGGAGGAAAGGGCTTGTTATTGTCATGACAGGGCTGTTTTAGTGGGCCAAGTCCCTTGGGAAAGAGGCTGAGCATCTTAGGAGGAATTCCGGATTTTCTTGTGAACAGTTCTGGGCCTATTTCTATTTCTGTTGTAGGTCTGAGTTCCTTCTGAAGCTGACCACAGACATCATGAATAAACGGGTGTAATACTATGGCATGTAATCCCTCTTCTAGGTGAGCCGCATTCCCTGGATACCTTTCTCAGGCAAGCCGCAGGCATTGACTTGCTAAACAGAGAACTGTGAGGGTTGTTATCTGCTCAGGTAGAATCAAAACCTCTTTTGATGAAGGTAGATTGTTATGAAGGCATGTTTGAGGGCTAAAATAGGCCCTGTCTTGTAAATAGATAAAGGGTTGACTACTTGAAGAAGAGTTGCAACTGTAAAAGCAGTTTTAGCAAATCTTTAAGGGCTGAAGCAGTGTGTCACATGCCCTAACCAGAGCACCTAGCATAGCAACCTTTTTCAACCTTCCTGATCAAAATATAGGAGGTATTTATGTAGCTGTATAAGTGATCTAATTAGAGGAGCTCCTAGTTAAACTGAAAGCAACCCTAATTTGTACAAGCATCTTCTGCAACTTAAGAGGTTACATCTTGTTAGCTCCAAAATTACATCTATGATTGAGGACTACGATTGCAGATCACATCATTGGCAAGACATTCTTGACGTTGTATTATTGTACTCTCTTTGTTGAACATTTGATATGAATAATAATAAGATTTGATCAATGGTTTTCCCCATCTTGGGGTTTTTCCCTGGCTTGAGCCAATTCCTAAGTTCTATTGTCTTGGCTTGTCTTCTAAAAATGTCATTTATATTCGTTCTTCAGTTACTATCAATGTGATAATAATTTTTATGATTGCTAGTAAAAGAAATGGTAATTCCTTCTCTATTGCAGACACATCTGATGCTATAGAGTTCCTATCATCTAACCTCATATCAATAATGTTATTCTTGAGCTTGTTGACAAGCCTTCAACCCTGTATTAAGGGCTATCTCACAGAAAAATATGAAAGGCTACTTCGACCCTTGCAGCATCAATCAAGAGGGTTTGATAAAGAACAGTGTTCAAAGTTTGTGTTGGGTTGATGCTTATTGCAAGTGAAGGATCTACATGTGTGTGTTAATGATATCTCTGAAATTTTGGTATTAAAGAAAAAGGAGTTCATGACAAATAAAGATCATTCCAAGGATCTTGGAATCTGAAACACGTCATTCTAAAATCTCAAGAGTGGCTCGGGGAACATAAGTTATTACAACAGATTTGCTGCACTCTGCAATGCTTGAAGAGATAGGTTGACTTAGAAAAGACAAACAAGTACGTATGGGTCCTTCTGAGCCCAATTAACATTACAAACAGAATATTCAGGTGATTATTCAATGCATCAAGTTGTCTCTTGTTGAAAATTTCCGAGACAAACGAAATTTTCTGGTTCTTTGAAAACAACGAAACCTGATAGGCCATTATTCTTGCCTCAAATCATCTGCAGTAAATCCAAGTCTTGTATTAAGAATTCAATACTACTGTGTAGATGCATCGTATCTACAACCTGCAACTATCATCGAAAATTTCTCCCTATATCTTGGTTCTAGCCTCAAATCATCTGCAGTAAATCCAATTCTTGTATTAAGACTATTGTGTAGATGCATCACATCTACAACCTGCAACTATCATTGAAAATTTCTCCCTATATCTTGGTTCAGACATTTTTATGGAAATTTCTGGTACATCCTCAATTCACAGTATGCTCATTAGTCATCATATGCAGCTCAAGTGTGGATGGCTTTACAAAAATTAGTGTAACTGAAAGATTGGCACAACATCATGTAATATTGGCATGATGAATAGGTGAAGGACTACATATTCTTGCATAACTTTTATGGTATTTTGGATATATGGCATCATGAATATATATGCTGTGACATCCTTATCCTATATCCTTTTTTTTAGATATATTTTGAAAACTCATTTCCAGTGAAATCATAATTACTATAAGAAATATTATGTTTGACAAAAGTGTTGACATCGTTTGATCAAACCAGAGGTATAACAGACATAAGGGCAGTCACCAAGATCGATCTCGTAGTCAAATCCTCAATATTTTTGATAAAATCAAATATTCTACAGTAAAGGTTTCAGTTGAAGCAAGCTTTCAGCAGTTAAAGCCTTAAAGGATTAATCCCTGCAGAAGTCTTGTTTAACAATAACAACATTGGGCTCTACCTAGCAGCAATCCCATTATGTTCAAAATTTCTCCATTGTTGCAGCAGTTTGGTGGAAGGCTAACTTGATTCAAGTCTAGTAACAAAGGTCCTCTTTGATTGACAGGAGATAAGTGGAACAGTTCTAATAAAGGCTAGTCATCTTAGCTTAATCAGACATGAAGCAGATCATCACAAGGAAAATCTCAGATTAAGTCTTCTGGAATCTTCATGCAGTCGGGGGTACCTGTAATATTCAGGTACCATCAATTCAGCATATTAATATCTCATAGATGAGGAGCAGAGCTGAATATCCATCTAAGGTAAGACCTCAGAGGGAGCTATAGAATCTTTGTTAGAATGGATATCTTAGCACTTGGTAAAATTGTAGTCAATTTCGATATATTTAATAGGAGCCATAATCTAAGATGCAAAAGATGGTCTTCTGCAGAGGGAGTTTTTTTTTTTTAAGGCCAACAAAAAAAATAGGTCTGATCAAATACATAAGCAGCTAACCAGATATAGACAACGTGAGAAGATCATGGCAGACCCCCTGATTTCTCGCCTCAAAGGATCATCTCTTGCATTGAAGCTCCCTTAGAATTTGAAGAAACTGAATAAGAGACTAATGATTACATATTGAGTCTCAAAGAGCCTGATAAACCTTCCCGGCAAGGACATTCCTGTTTATGGAAGAGCAGCACCTAAATTATGACATGTTTGATTGCATCAAATAATTATCTACAAAGTGGATGGATCTCATGATGAGCAGGCTGCCAGATAAAACACTTTGCACTCTAAAAATACAAGATTAGGATTTTGGTCTCCCTAAGAAAGAGGGATTAAGAAAGTCAAATACTTTCTTCAACAAGCTATAAAGCAGAGGATTTCTAAGTACTTCCAAGATCTCTGCTGCCAATATGGATAGTTATAAATCAGTATGTCTGTAGAAAGTTATGCTACTGGGTGGAGCTATGAGAATCCCATTAATATCATCACCAAGATCCAGTCTGGTTTGTCAGAAAGCAACCTGACACTATTCCCTATATGAAGGAATCTCTGGTTAAGATTGAAGGGATTTCTGGTAAATATAAACCATTCTAATATTTTATCTCGATATTGTTACCAATTTGATGTGCCACTGCAAACTATTGACAAGACTTAATTAACTTGGCTTCAACCATGCAAACAAAGAAAATTAATAATGATAAATAGAACATAATTAAAGAGAACTAACCTCTCTAGCTTCTTGTTCTTCACGCTCAGCCATTATGTTCTCTAATCTCTCTTTCTCTCTTACCATTACGCAACTTTGATTCTACTTCAGCAGCATCACATATTCCATGGACCATAATTATCACTGTCAAGTTCTATGTCTCCAGTGCATTTTTAAATTTACACCATTGACTCATCTGTTTGAATTGTAGATTAACCTTGGAAATATTATCCAATATAGTCTCAGTGTTTGATCTGTTCTCCTCCAGTTCTTCAACATAGACCATATTTTGTGTGCATGGCAAAGTAGAACCATAGACATATTGGAGGCTTTCATCTTCAGGGAGAGCACTAGTGACAAGCTTCTGATCTGGCAGATTATTATATTTCACAGGTAACACAACTTTGGTAAGAAATGACACTCTGCATCTTGATAAAGCATATTTTCTAGTTTACGATGGCCATTGCTAAAAGTTTCAAGATAACAGGTGATTTTACCCTCATTATTTTCATTTGGGAGACCAAAATGAAACTGTTCAAGATATTTCTACTCTATCTGCAAACTGTTCAAGATATTTTCTACCCCGATATAATAAAGTATGTGCAACATTCCAAATGCTAGAGCCTCTCTCTTTATAATTCATCCCACAACGGCAGATGTCCTCAAAGTCATCCAAAATTGATCTCCATGTCTTGTAGTCCTTCGAATGGATCTTATGACGCATATAAGAAAAGCAGATTGGTTTTCTAGGTGTCTTCAAATGATCTAGCCCAAAGGAATCTTCATGCGGATTGGAGAAAAAACCATTCTCATCCATACTTACGAGCCCTTCCAAGATATATCTCAAATGTATTCCATCATTTGCAGATAAGCCACTTTTTTGTAACTCCTGCTTCGACAACCTTCCTTTATTATTTCTGAGAATGAAGCCTTGATCTCCTGATCACTGCCAGTACAAACCTTGTGAAACACGTGTTCTCTCTGTCTGCCATTTGATTTTTAGCTGGCTGGCTTCTTTGACCTATCCAAGATAGAAGGAAGAAAACCTTTGCCAATAGAACCTTCTATTACACCTTAAGGGTTGAAAGCAATCCTGTAAAATAAATAAATCTCATGCACAATGCCATTTTCACAAACAAGGGATTCTCTTCCTGTTTCAGTGTTAACAGAAATGCATGTTACAAGACCTGCTATGCTTGCTCCTGTGGCCTTATTTAAATGTCAGCTCTTTGATGTGAAGTCTTCCTTGTCTACACTACAAGAGGATTTCTCTACTGTAAAACTTAACTCTCTTACATTATCCACTTTTCCATTTCTTATAGCTAAAGAGTTCATGCCAACCAAGCAGTTACATGTTCCAGAGGTACCTTTTTCCCTTAATGTTTTTAGCACAGAAACTGGACTCTCGTTTGTCCTCATAAAAGGACCGGGAGAATGTGACGAATATTTGGCATACACAGAATCAATAGTCAATGGCTGTGTGCCAAACAAATATGTGACACCTATAGCCTTTCCACTGCTCGAAGGCTATGGAGTCATGTCTACAAAATTTCTCCCACTGGCTACCCTCAAAAGCTCTGCGCTGATATAAGGCTATCGATTTGACACTGTACCCTCAAATGCTGCATGTGATTTTCCTGGAAAACCCCCATTTGCACAGATTTTCTCAGTAAAACCTCCATTTCACAGAATTTTTCGAAGAAAAATCTGGACTAAACTTAATTGCAACGAGGATTCCAATATCACCGTACCTGAGATATATCAGACAATGCAAAGAGCCCTAGCCGCCAGTTTCGATAGCGAATCCATTCAGAAAGCGGGATCTAGAAAGAAATTTGAGTTTCAAACTATGTACTCACCTTTGCACCAATAGGAAGGCAAGGGACCCATCATTTAACACTAACACTAGACGGAAACATCCCTCTAGCAATGATCTCCCATCATTAATCATTAAAGATATCTAGAAGATCATTTTTAAAAACTCAAACTAAATCATTAAATATGAAAACTTTTTAAAATATGGATATCAATCTCTATTTAGATGTTTTTTTAAATGTTGAAAGTCTTTTAGTGTATTTAAAAATAAGAACACTAAAAATAAGATGATATGGTATTGTTACGTATTTGCTTTATTCTTTAATTTTATTTACATGGTTCCACAACATGTTAATTTGATTTTAAAATTGATTTTATTGATATATATTATTTAGAATAATTTATTTTTAAGGTTTTTTTTATGTTTTAACGGTGTTTCCTCAACTTCAATCAATGTAGGTAATTTCATCTTCGTGAGATTCATTTTAGAATAGGTTAGGGGTAATTGCTAGTTTAGTAAAGGTTAAAGACAACTGGTCTTTTGGTGAATCACTCTGTAAAGTTGATTAAACACCAAAAAAATTAAGCACTTCACCAAGTCACGATGAAACAAATTCGTACGAAAGTTCTTTCCCAATATTTTAACCGAAAATTTCAAGTAGTTTTACATATCGAAATGAGGTCCCAGAAAACATTTTTACTCCACTAATAAGACGTATATAGATATCCACACTTCTACACATACGAAACTCAATTTCGAACACTCGGAACAATTTTTCAATATGGTTGGGAATCGAACGTGAGTGTCCCCATGTCCTTGAATTTGTTCAGTCAATGGAAAAATCTCTAAATTCATGGATATAACCTTTATAACTTTTGTGGAAATCATCACAACAGTCTATCTGTCTGTTCTTCTTGCAAGTGATATGAATCTTTCCTCTTACTTCAAAATGATGACCATGCATTACCCCGGGATAAAGAAAAGGTACCAAATTTGGCTTCAAATAATAACCATGCATTTCCCCAGGAGGATGAAGAGAGTCATGGAGTTGAGTCCTCTCTTTCAATCTCAATCCACCAAACCGGCAGTGCTTTCCCATATGTCCCTGTGCAAACAATGGAGTGTACTACTCAGTTTCTTCTTTTCCTTATCAATTTTTGGCCATTAGGTTTCAAATTAGGCTTTCTCAATCTCATTCATTATGAAAAATTCATTCTCATTTTCCTTTGTCCACTTCTTCACTTCCATGCCCACCTTCAACTCCTTCGCCACAGGTATCGAGTTGCCAAATTGGCCCAAATGTTGTGGCCAAGCCACCATGTGAACACCCGTGTTGATGCTGTCCAAATTCAAATTACACATGCAATGCATTAAGAAACTACTAGTAGAATCATGCAATAAAACATCAAGCTGAGATGCCCAATTACTCACCATGAATTCGCATCTTACAATTTGGTGCTCGTACCCTTATGGAAGCATCTTGCTTATCCAATCAACATGCACTTCATCCAACACTATGAAACGAGGGGTATCTACAACCTTGACTACCCAAGTGAAGGTTGTTGGCTTGCCTCAAGCCCTCGAGCCAATTCCTGGATTTGTTCGCATGATAGGGTACACGTGTACCAAAAGAAACATAAACAATTGAAGTTGGAGTTTGGTCATCCAACCATCTCAGTGTTAGACTTTCTGCTTCGCATCCATATATGGAAGTAATAAATCTATTCAAGAAGCATTATTTGTATGATACAACACATTCCAAAATTTGAGTCCCCTTCACCCATATCACTAAGAAATAGGCATTGACGCAACTAAAACTGTAGGTAGGGACTTCATGTTTTGTCACCAATTTGAACCCACCACAACAACCAATCATGCACAATCACAATCCTATTGGAATTTGAGAATTAGAGGCTATGTATTAGACAATCGAAAAGCTCTCAGAGATCTTCCCTTAGACAGAGAAAACAAGATCATTGAAGTCATTTCCTTAAATATGGTAGTCGTGAGATCTTGCATGTGGTAAAAATTTTGATTCAAGGGAGGAGGACGAAAACTAAAGTATTTGATTGGCCAAATCTGCCCAGACAAAGCTCGTAGAGGAACACCTTCAGTGTAATGTTAAGGACCTGTGAAAAAATAATATTTTTCAAACAATTAATGGCATGGAAATGGTGGAAGATATAGACCATTAAACAAGTTGGTTTTAATTATGGAATGGAATGAAATTTTAACATCCACGACATTAAAAATAGTCTATGGGATCATTAGTTCCCTATTTTTGGCCTTTTGCAATTCAATCATTTTCTTATTCAAATTGATGATGAGATGACCCAACCTTCCAAAAATATCCTAGCTAAAAAGACAATGCCAAGAAACCGATGCTAGCATATTTCATAACTTTCTCTGATGTCTTTGTGATCTAGGTGGATATTGATGGCCACCCGCCTTTTCCACTTGGACCCCCACCATTGTTTCTTTTAATTTTTTAGTTTCCTTAATTGTAGCACAATTTACTATTTTTGGTAGTTTTTCAGGTCCTAAACTTCCAGAGCCGTTGAGGCCCTAAACGACGTTTTTTGGGCATCAAACCTGTGGCAAAAATATGTGTCCATTCTAGATTTGATATTTTCTATCAATAGTTTTAGTCCTCAGATAGATATTTCTAACTATGTATCATGTGCATCAAACAGAGATAGTATGCCAAAGTTACAACCCCGGGAAATTGATGTACCAATTTACCTCGACAGGGCCCATATTCTGGCATTTCATCTCCTAGGGTTGGGTTTTTGGATGTTTAGGGTTTTCCATTGCTTCTCAATAATATATAGGCCTTCAAGCCTCATTGTAACATAGAGTTCAGAGGACTGTAGCCGCCACATCTCTTCTCAGAGATAAGCTACCAACGCCCTAGCTAGTTTATTTCCATTCTGTCTGTACACAAATTTCAGTTCTCTGATATTAATGAAATGAAGTGTTATTTCCACTGCATATTTCAACGTGTGTCAAGGAGTGCCAGGCGACAAAAGGGAACACCAAGCTAAAATGAAAATAAATGAACACATGTGAGGGTTAATATTTTAGGACCTTAGACTTTCAAGATGGGCATGCTAGGCATACCAACACTAGTGCCAATACATGCCAAGGGCCAAGTTATATCGTGTCTTAAGTGCCAATAATCCTCTATTACTTCTCTCTTAATTGTGAATAATTGATCTCAAATAAATTTTATCTTAAACCATGCCAAGGAATTCCAGGGCATCCAAATGCATGCCAAGAATTGTCAAGTGCCACTAAGTGCCAAGAGCCAATATGTGTTAGGGAGTTATAGGGAATACTATGGAGTTCCAGGTTTGCTAAGGAGGGAGTGACAAGATATGCTAGATAGTTCTAAGGGGTGCTAGAGTGCTAGGGAAGCATACCAAGATGTGCCAAGTGCCAATGTGTGTTGAGTGTTAGCGAGTGCCAGGGAAACACAAGGGAGCAGCATGTCAAAATGCATGGAGATGAATGAATAAGAGTGTGTGATAGGGAGTGTCAACGAGTTACAAGTGTGCTAAGGAGGGAGTGACATGGTATGCTATGCAATGTTAAGTAATGCTAGTGTGCCAGATTGACATGTAGCCAAGATGTGCAACGTGCAGGGTGTGCCAACACATGTTAGGAAGTGTTAGGGAGTCCTAGGGACACACAAGGCATCACTAGGTGAAAATAATGCATGCAAATGAATGATTAAGATATTGTGACAGGAAGTGTCAGTGAGTTACAGGCATGCTAAGGAGGGAGTGACAAGGTATGGTAGGCAATTCTAAGGCATGTTATAGGCCAGGGAAACATGTCAAGATGTATCAGGTGTTAGGGTGTGCCAATGCATGTCAAGGAGTGTTATGGAGTGCTAGGGAAAAACAAGGGAGCACTAGTTTCAAATGCATGGAAATGAATGAATAAGAGTGCGTGATAGGGATTTTTAGTGAGTTCTATGTGTGCTAAGGAGGGAGTGATAAGGAATGTTAGGTAGTGCCAAGGAACGTTATTGTGCCAGGGCGACATGCCGAGATGTTCCAAGTGCATGGCTCTGCCAATGTGTGTCAGGGAGTGTTAGGGAGTGCCACAGAAACACAAGGGATAACTAGTTCAAAATGCATGGAAATGAATAGATAAGAGTGTGTGATAGGGAGTGTCAGCGAGTTCTAAGTGTTTTAAGGAGGGGGTTACAAGGTTATATGTTAGGTAATTCCAAGGCATGCTAGAGTGCTAGGGCATATCAGGAAATGGCAAGGTGCGTTAGGGAGTTCCAAATCATGCCAAGGAATGCCTGGAATGCTAACATGTGCCACATAATGCCAAGGGATTGTTAGACATTCCAGGTGTTATGGCATGTCAAGATGTAAACTATGTTGCTTAGTTATTTTATGGACATGGTTGGATGTGAGCCTTGAATTAGTAACTTATTAAGTGGGATGAGTTAATATTGGACATGAGTAGCCTAAGATGAGTTATAATCCATTCTTAGGTGAACAAGGCATAGTCTAGTTGTAGTAAATGAAACCATTTTCTCTAGGTATAGCCCCATTAGGTCACCTAGGGCATCAATTTCCCAGGAATCTGGCCAAAGGAAAAATTCTATCTCCTAGAGGCAACTGCGTTGGTGGGTCCCCTCACTCTCCTCTGGCCAATTCTGACGGTGGAATCTACGGCTACCTCAAGCCCTAGCTCTAGGATTAAGCTTTGCCTAGGTGTTCCCAAGGCTAGAACCTAGTAGGGTCAATTTGACCTATCGAAGTAAAAACTCTTGCCCGATCCTTTCCCCTCACCTTGTCCAAAATAGGAACATTATTGGTTGCTAAATTCCATCCCCGAACCTGGGCTGGGTGCAGTTTGCCCCGTGTGGTCCCATTTAGTGTCAAAGGCATTTCATCAAGGACCATTTGGGAATCCAAGTTTCCAAAGGATTTTAGGGACTGAGAACTTCCTTCATAAGTCTTATTCTTACCCCTCAACCCTTCAACACCCCTCCTCTCTCCCTAGAAGATCAAGTACCTTGCTTAAAAGAAAAGCAAGTCCCACACTTTATTTTATCTTAGGAAAGGGTTTTTAGGGCCACTTCCCACCTGTTCATTGACCTATACGCTACATGTGACTTCCTAAACTACTGAGCCTTCTCCCATATGTGAAATTCCGTGAAGAGTAAGGAGCCTTAGCCGTGTTGACAATGGGCTAAGCCTCCACCATTGGCTTTGTCCTAACAATTTCCCTCTTAGGAACCCCTTTTAGGTCCACTACTAGTTGAGTGGTAACAAGTTGTTCACAAATCCATTTGTGAAAAACTCTTTGGTATGCCCACTTTTTCCATACTACGGCTCCAATATGAGAAGTCTAGGGCTATGGAGGTTTCCCTTCTTCTCATTGAATTAATCCTCTACAATATAGTGAACTAGGGGTATTTGGTTGGCCCACTTGACTACTACTTTAGTCCTTCAAAGTATACACATCCTTAAGCCCTATACACCTTCCCTTCTACCAATCTTGTTTTCCTTCACAAGAATAAGAGTCAGGGCTCTTCTTTGGTAGTCACCTAACAACCCTCCAACTGTACTTGGACTACCATCAATCTACCCAACCATAGTCAATTTTTTTTACTGATCTAGGGCCCACAATATTTTTATCATCTAGGACTCTTCAAATTTTCCACCTAACAATGGTTTGAGTCCTCTAAAAATAATTGTTCTTGTGTATCGAAAATTTGATCTTTGTTGTCCAATCTATGAAAAAATCTTAATTACTCCTCTTATCATCCTTCTAACAATCTGCAGATGACTGAGCTATGGTCACAAATCAGCCACTAATAGTCCATTGAATAATTTTTTATAGGTTGCTTCGGATCTCTGTCTAAAGAACTATGGACAATATACCAAGATAGAATATTTCCAAATAGTGCTAAGGCATGTCAAACGTACTAATATGTGTCGAGTGAAAAGGCGTGCCAAGATGTGCAAGGGTGTGTCAATGCGTGTCAGGGACTGTCAAGAAAAAAGAAGGGAGAAACACGTATTTAAACTACAAGGAAATGAACACATAACATGGTTAATAAGTCATCAATTTACCTTTTCCAATAGGGGAATGCTAGGAACACCAACAATAGGTAGCAAAAGGTTCCAATTCTTCCTTAGTTGCTTCTCATCTACTTTCCAACAATTGATCTCAAATAAATTTAATATTAAACCATGCCAAATCATACCAAGGCATATCAATGTATTCCATAGGTGCTAATACTTTCCAAGCACCAACACGTGCCAAGCACCAATATGTGTCAGGGAGTGTTATGAATGTTATGAAGTGGAAGGACATGTTGAAGAGTGATAAGGTGTGCTAGAGAGTGCTAACGCATGTTGACGAGTGTTAAGGAGTACTAGGACAAAACATTAAGGGAGCACTAGGTAAAAATTCATGGAAGTTAATGAATATGAGGAACATGTGTCAGGGACTACCGTTAATGAGTGCTAGTTGTCATGCCAAGGAGTGAGTGACAAGGTATGCTAAGAATTGGTAAGGCATTCTAGGGAATACTAATGCATGTCAAGAATTCCCAAAGTGTGCTTGGGAGTTCAAGGGTGTGCTAATTATATGTGCCAATTAATAGTGCCAAGATATTCCAATACATGCCAGGTGCTAAGGATGTGAAACTTGCCGGGGTTATAGGTCAATATGTGTCAAGGCAACAAAATGAAGAACCAATAAGAAGGTTAATAAGTCAGGACTTTATCTTTTTCAAAAGGGGAATGCTAGTCACACTAATAATAGGTCCTAATACATGCCAAGTGGCATTGTGTGCCAAGTGTTAATGTATGTCAATGCATTCAACCAAGGTGTTCCAGGGCATGCTAGGGACTACATGCATGCCAACACATGCTAGGAGAGTTACATGTTGAGTTAGCGCATGCCACCATGTGCTTGGGTGTCACTGTCATGACAATATGTTCTAGGTACAATGATAGTCCAAGACATGCAAGGTGCTAAGAAATGTTAGTGTGTGCCAAAGCATTAATTTAAGGTGTTCCCATATTGTTGAGGAGTGTTAGGTATTTCTCATTAATAGAATTGTCAGAGCTTGATTATGTATTAAATAACATATTTCCTACACACACTAGTGGAACTTTATCTAAAGGGAATTTGCTAGATAATAAAATTAATAAATATGAATCATGTGTTGACTCATAGGAAAACTCTAGTCGACTAGTCATTACTTGAGGGAAATTATACACACTAATTATTTCTTAAAAATTTGACGGACTCTAACCACTATGGCCTTGGACATATTATAAAAAATACTTCACAATAATGGTCTTAAATCGTTATCTTTTGACAAAAAATATATTAACAAGAACATACCGTCATCAAAAACTTATTGGAATTATCAATGATGACGAACATTTTTTGACCGTCACCAAAAGTAACAAAAAGAGAATTGGTGAGGGTCATTAAAAGTTTGTCACTAGAAGTGTCACCAAATAGAGAGTTAGTGATGGGCCTTTAACGACCCTCACCAAAATTGTCATTGAAAGTGGCTTTGGTGACAAACCTTAAAGGACCATCACTATATACACTTACAGTGACGCTTTTTTAAGGACCGTCACCATATGTGACATTGGTGACGGACCTTAAAGGTCCGTCACAAGCATGCCCCTCACCAATGTCCTTTTTTCTTGTAGTGATAATGCATGAAAAGTAAGATATATGACATATCCATACACTATAAAGGGTCTCCTTCAAATACCCCTTGGGGTTTTTAGCAATACATGAAGCACATGGAGTAGATCTGAGATCTAAAAGCTGCAAATCTATAGAAATATTCAGAATTGCAGGAATATTCAGATCTGATCTAATGTATACAATAATATTATCCTCTTCAATGGATCTCAAGGTTAAGGGCATATCCCCAACACAAGAAAAACACTCCTCCAAAATGTTATGCCAAAAATCCTTGCAACAACACCTACAGAAAAACGTAAATCTGGAAGCAAGACTGTGCTATAGGGCTTAAGATAAGTTTGGCCTAATGCCAAGATCTGGATCTGATGCTCCAATGATCCAATACTCTCTTGCCAATGGAATAGAAGACTTTCCCACTGAAAAGAGGCACTAGATTTTCCTAGATCTGAGTAGATCTAGCCTCCACTTGGTGCAGCTTACAAAGACAACCAAACCCTCAACAGGATCTGCGTTGTAGTTGGAATGAGAAGCTTGGCCTTCAGCCTAATAGTGAACAAGAAATGCAAAGCTCTTCCAAGATGCCTCTCAAGGAAAGAGATGGGATTCCTAAACAGGAGATCCTTGTGCTAAACAACACTATTCTCTGCTAAACAACAAGGAGAATGAGATATGTCTAAACAGACAATATACTCTGAAAAATGTAATCATGTCAACAACCCTTTCAATGCTGCCATACTCTTCCTTTTATAATTTGAGAGCTTGCAAACCCTAAACCACCTTCATTGAAATGGCTCCTTTCACATGAACCATCTCCATCTAAAACTGCGCTATGCATCATTGATGGCCACTCCTCCAAGACAACGCTGTTGATTTGGTCATGGTTGACCCAGTCAAAAGTTGCAGCCCCTTTCACACCTAAGGATGCTCATTTACATAGCCCATATTTAGATTTTTTCACATGTGGCATTGATTTATTCACTTTTTTTAGGAGTTTTATGATCCTCCTTTACAATTTATTCCTGAAACAGAAAAGCAAAACAAAATTGAATATTCCATTAGCTTAGGACTAATTGGGAATATTACAATCCTCCCCTCCGAAATGTTGCTTTTCCTCAAGCAAATGATAAGGTGAGTGCTGCAACTCATCTCCTCCTCCTTTGGTGACACAAACATGAGTTAAGCTTCCTCCATAAGCCAAGTGTTCACCAAACCATTCCTTCATGACTTGCTCCTCCAAAATTCTCATGAGATGCAAATAGTCCACCCCATAAGGAGACAATAGATCACAAGAAAGAACCGTGGTTTGCCCAATGTTCTCCCTGTAATATTTATCATAAGGTACATGGAGAATATCCATCCCATAGGGCACATACATACCTCCCCTCGTTCCTACATACATCCCCATAAAAAGTACAAGTACATCATCAATGTAGGGGATCAAAACAATGTACATACAAATAGAAATTTGTGCATATGGGGGTGGGTCATTGTCCCACATGTGGAACCAATGCAGTGAATCTCCTGCATGCATCAGATCTAGATGTGGTAAGTGGTTTTTCCACCACTTACTTGCTGCCCATACCATCTCACCATAGCTGAAAGTGTGAGATATTTTGGTGCCTTAGGGAAGCACCTATCATGTTGCAAAACCTCCCTTTTTCCACCAAGGGAGTGGTCGCATTCAGAGATTTTTGTGGCCCAATATTGGCCATGAAGCTTACAAGATATAATAATCCTCCTTGGAGTTATGGCCTGCATAAACATGATGAAAGAATGCATAAAATTAGAATATAAAACATATGTAACAAGAGCATGCTCTTCACCAACAATCCTCCTCATATAAATGGAGTTGTGCATGGATCTATCCCCTTCCTCAAGAAGAGAAAAATATGGTTGATTTAACTTTCCCATAGAGTTATGTTGCTGCTATATCTCCATAAGGTACATGCATCTTTGACAATGCTGATATAGTTCTCCTTCAAAGCCCTCCCAATAGTAGCTCCTCAAGATGATGTTATTGAGCTTCATGGAATATGTTTGGCTAAAACAAAAAACTTCATAGGCCCTTTGTAGTAACTTCACCTTGAGCTTGGAGGCTCTAGAAAAGAAGATCCTACCATGATCATAAATGACTCCATCTTGGATTGAATAACCCTCATCATGTAGCAAGTCATCAAGAATCATGCATGTGTGAAGATCCTTGGAATATTCCACCAACAGTTGGGATTTCCAATATGGATCTAATTTTCCCAACAATGATAGCACTGATAATGTGTCAACTGAAATGTCTGCCATGATGCTACTCTTCTCCTTGAAATTTCCCATGCCCAAGGTGTATGTTGGAAGGCCGTGCCTCCCATTTCTCTCCTCCTTGACATCTCCCATGCAAAAGGTATAA